>VWZT01003310.1:28686-60197 GCA_013397055.1 Pachycephala philippinensis | reverse complement strand
CCCCCCCCCCCACCTTTTCTATTGATTAAACCATAATATGGGAGAAAAAGATTTGCCAAGTGTATATGAAAGGTTATCTTTACAAGTCATTCTTATATTAAGATTTTGGTTCTAAATTATAACATGCTATGAGGTGTTGAAAGTCTGAGGTGGAACTTTTCCCATGAGTAACGGAACAAATCCTGTACTTCCACCCACAGAGGCATCAACACAGGGTTTTCAGCCAAAGGCTTGTAAATACAGAACATATTTTTCATGACTGAAATGCATCTGACTGAGCGAAAATCCAATATCTTCCAGGTATTCAGTAATTACTTTCCAAATAATGAACTTTTTTTTTCTTTAATAGTTACACTGACAAAGAGTCAATTAAGTCTTGTGACTTTTTTTAGTGCAGAAGAATCAGTCACACATGAATAAAGAACGTAGATGTTATAGTATTTAATTAATCATTACAGTTGTTTGTCGTTCATAACTGACAGAAACTTCAGGTAAAAAGTCTAGAATCTGTTTTTTGACTGGGTCATGATACCTCCTATGAGACATAGCAGTAGGTACTGTGTCTTTGTCTTTTCTGAGGGATATATTTTATTATGTATGCATCATCTGCAGTTTTCTTTCCAAAAGACTTTCCCTCTTAATTGTCTTAATTCATACACATTACTGAATTTTTTTTTAATTAAAAATCAGTTTAAGTGATTAGTAATCAACAATGCTTTAGCTTTCAAAGAACACTGCTATTGATAATTACATAAATTTCCAAAATACTCTTGATAAACTTCTGAGCTTCACAGTGACATTTGTATGTGTATTTTTTGCATTATTCTTTAGAATGCATATGAATGCAAGATATATTTGTAGATCTGTAGCCCAGTAATGTAACGTTACAGACCTCAGAGCATTCCCTTAATGCTGGACTCTGTGTGCTCTCAATAAAAAGAATTAATGAAATAAACAAACAAGCAAACAAACAAATCATATTGACAAAAAGTTACTTATGATTGCATATAAATACAAGAAGCACATAGTTTACTTTTTCTTTGAAAATATTAAATAGAAAATACTCATTAAATCTAGAAATGGTGTTCTTGTTTTTAATGGAAAAATTATATTATTTATTTATTGTTTAAAATACCAGAGTTTTCAATATTTGGTAGGATATTTGTGAATAATATTCTCCTATAGGAGACATTTTGAAGTATCTGTTGAGCCTTGGATGGTGAAAAATATTTTATGAAATCTTCATTTATGTACATACTTATTTTCAGTAGAAAGAGAAATTTTAATCAGATAAAAATAAATTGTCCATTGAGGCATTTTGATAAAGAAATATAAAGTTGAAACTAGTTATGCATCATGAATAAATAAAGACTGCTAAGAGCTGTGAAGTAGAAACTCAAAACCAAGCACAGTTCTGTAATAATATATCTATTTTAAGAATAGATAAGCCAGCTTGAAGAAGTAATATTTTAATCATAAGTTCCTAATGGTAAGTCATATGTTCCTTTTTCAGAGCTGAAAATGTTTTGATGATTCTTGATATTATATGAATTACACTCATAAATGGAATTCAAGTTTTCATTATTACTGTGTGTACTACTAAAAAAAAATCAAAATGCTTCTTTTCCAAGTAGTTTACCTTATATCAGGGGACTGTATTATATTCAGCATTATTTTCCACTTTGGTTAATATAGTGCTATTAAATAGTTCATTTCATTCTGTCTCCTAATTCATTTAAAATATTATACTTCAGTCTGTCTGTTCCAAATCCTGCTTTTTAAAAGGGGAAGGGAGTGGAGTCTTGCAGAACACAAAAGAACCAGGGCCTGCTGAATTATTGGGAAGCCAGAGGGAAACACCTGTGATACTCCACAAAGGAATCAGGGCATGTTTCTCTAGTAAGTTGTCATGGTTGATGGCCCAACTGGGCAGCCAGGAAGCATTTATCACCAGCATTAAAAATGGTGGGACATATCTGTGGTGAGTTGACTTGGGCTGGCCATCAGGTGCCCACCAAGTCGTTCTATTTTTCCCTCTCCACCAACAGGACAGAAAGAGTAAAGCTCATAGGATGAGACAAGGAGAGGGACATCACTCAACAATTACCAACACAGGCAAAATAACTGGACTTTGGGAAATTAATTTCATTTATTACCAGTTAAAGAGAGCAGGATAGTGAGAAATACAAACTAATCTAAAACCTCCTTCCACCCATACCCTCCTTCTTTCTGGGCTTAATTTTATTCCTGAATTCTCTACCTCCTCCTCCACAGTGGAGCGAGGGAATGGGGGCTGTGGTTAATTTATCATGTCTCTGCCGCTACTTCCTCCTCAGGGGGAGGATATTTCAAATTCTTCCCTTGCTTCAACATGGGTTCCTTCCATAGGGCACAGTCATTCAGGAAAAGACTGCTCCAGTGTGGGTTTCCCACAGGGTCACAAGTCCTTCCAGTAAACCTCCTCCAGCATTAACTTCTTTCTCCACAGGGTCACAGGTCCTGCTGGGAGACTTATCCAGTGTGGGCTTTCCCAGAGAAGCCACGCTCTAGCGTGGGCTTCTTGACCAGAGCCGGTGTGGATGCCTCATTATTGAAAGGTTCAAGGCCAGGTTGGATGGGGCTTTGAGCAACATGGGCTAGGAGAAGGTGCATCTACCCATGCCAGGGGGCTTGGAACCAGACAATCTGTAAAGGTTCCTTTAATTCAAACTACTCTGTGATTCTGAGATAGAGCTACTCCATGTCATTTTGAAAAAGGGGAAAAAAAAGAAACAACCAAAGCAAAGCAAAGAAAAAGTGCACCTGCACTAAAGCAGGTGACTCTTCATTTTCACTAGTAACAGAGATACTTCCTGTGTCACATGAATGTTGAAAATAAAATAATTAGCTTTACATAAGAAACAAAAAGTAGTGTAACTACATTGCGTGCTTTGACAGCTAAAACTGATGTCCACACATAGAAGAGGGATTTTTACTGAATTACGTCGTTTAAAACAATCCGCTTGACAAAAGCTTTTCCAAGAAGGCTTAATCTTCTAAGAAAATTCCTCACTGCTCTTCTACTCTAGCTTAACTGTGTTCATATTTGTGCATTTATTTATGATGCTTTGTCAATTCACAATTTCCATGTTAGAGTGTTTTGAGCTGTAAGCGATAAATCTGCCTTAAATGGGAGTAAAGGCATAAGGTACTTTGAGAACCGCATACTTCTGTTCAGAGAGGTAAGGCTGCATTGAAAATGCAAACTTCCTTTTGAAACTCACTCTCTGAAGATCCACGTGAACCAAAGATTTTCACCCATTCTATTCTTTACTTGTGAACAGCAAATGCTGCAATGGTTATTAGTACAGTTGAGTGCTTTCAAGTTGTCTGATAACATTCAGTTATTTCCCTCGTGTCAGTTTGGATGGGACTGCAGGGAGATGAGTGAACAGTGCTAACATGGGAGCATGAGGATTTTCCTTTAGGGGTTTATCAGAGCCTAATACATTCTAGTTTGTTTAAATGTTCTACATGTGAAAGGTGTGATGCTTATTATTGAATTTTAATCTTTTATGCTATACTGAATTTTAATTTAGTGAGGGATACAACTGTATGGGTAAATCACAGGACAGGTACAAATTACAGTTACGAGAATACAACAGTTGTAATTTACAGTATAATCACAATACAAATGCAATGCTCTTTGCCAGTCGTTATAGTATAAAAAATTATTTCACTGTATAGATGAAGCCAGTTGATCCATTTGACTGATGTAATTTGTTGCCAAATATGCTCAGCTGATGTTCCTGGCTGGTTCGGTCAGGTTATGTAGCCATTTATCCGGACCAAGGTCCACCCTTCAATCCCCTTTGTGCTGAGATAAATTCAGCTGTTTTTGCAACAATCACGGTAAGTCGCTGCATATATTTTTCCTGAGCCTCATGAATGAGCCTTCTGTGTCAGTCTTCTCAGAGCCTTCTTCCATTTTAGCGTTTCAGTAAAGACTGAGAGTAAATTGGTGGCTGAAAAGATTTGGATACAGTAGATCTACATGATTATTATTCATTTGGATTTGAAATTTCCACTTAATTAAACATATATATTAATAAGCATAAATAAATGAAAACTAGCATTTAAAATGTCCAGACATGTATATCTGAAAAACTTATATACCAGAAATTAAGAGAAATATTTTGAAATGAGGTGCTGCTTTTATCACCTTTCTGTTTAAAACTCCTCTTTGACACCAAATTTGAATACCTATTTAGCAAAGTAAACTTAAAACTAGTCACAAATGTTTCTCTGGAGATGTGACACAGAACCATGTCAGTAGAGAAGCTAATGTTCTCACCTTATTTTAGGTATGACGGAGGTTTGAATTCAATGAAAAGAACTAACAGTGAAAAATTACTTTGACATTTCAAATGGTTAGATTGAATTTATATTTTTGAGCACCATTTTGCATTTCCAAAGAATAGCATGACACAATAATTACACAAATGGTATATGATTTACTATGTTAGATGAGAAAAATGACAAATTCGTGTTTTCTAAAAAATGAGTAATTTTTTTTTAATATATTTTCAAAAGGACCAAGCCCATACAGAAGAAAAAAGAAAAAAATTCTTTCTTTACGATTTTTGGACTAAGGTTCATACAGTAGCAGTGAGCCTGTACTGTCGAGCATCAGTACTAATCATTCAGCATATGAAATAACTAATTTCACACAGAAAATATAGTACCTGTCCAAAAATGCAGTGAAGTAGTTGCACATAATGGAATCTAGTTTTGGAGGAAAAAAAAAAAAAAAAGCAGGGAAAAGAAACTGAGGCTTTGGAAAAGGTCATCCCTCAGCAGATTTAAGATGTTGCAGGCAAACAAAAAAAGTTATTACAAAAGATCAATAGGAAATAGGGTTTCAGCATCATAGGGACTAAATGACACTACTTGAAGAGAAAGTCATAATAAAACCCAGTTTTGGATGCTACATCCAAACAAAATGAAATTAAAAATTCTGAAACTATTTTTGGAAGGGCTTGATAGAGCAGTCCAAGAGAGGTTTGTTTCATCCAGACAAACAAACAAAAAATTTCCAAACAAACAAAACAAAATAAAACCAGCTTTGCAGAGGTGTACCAGATCATTTAATTCCACTAAAAGAACTGTGTATAGTGGGTCATCTTCTTGCTGGGCAACTGCTCTAACCATCAATTAAAGCACAGTAAAGCCAGAATAAAATGTTTGGCTTCTCAAATTAAACGAGTTGCTTTTCAAAAGATATATTAAAATTAAATATAATTTATTAGCTCAAATATATTTCTGCATATTTGAAATTGTGCACTTGTAGTCATACTGAGAGAATAACGGTAATCAAATAAACTACTGATTTCAAACTGTTTTTAAAAATTAATTTTTAATGGTAGGGCTGACAGAATGAGTCAATTCAAAGTTTTTTCTAGTCTTGTACTCTATTTAAGACAGCAAAGAATAATGCATATTCAGGAATCTGAATATGGAGTAAAAGTCATAACTCCCCCTCAGAATAGCTTCCTAAACTTTAGAAATTTTCTGCTCAGTCACTTCTGTTCCTAGGTGCCTTGAACAGATTTTTCTTCAGGTCACGTGTACAGTTAGGCAGATTTTGTACTAGAAAATAAGCTCCATAATGTAAAATCACAGTAGCAAATCAGAGTGTCTATACAAATATCACTGTTGCATAAGCAATATTTTAGGCATGAATCTTTCAATAATTTGCTTTAAATGGGAATTATTGTGTTATCTTGCCTATTAACTTCTAAGCTTTTGTTTGCCTCAGGTTTGAATGCCTGTATTTCCAATAGACAGAAATATCATTACTATTGATGCATAATAGAATTAGAACAGTTCCTTCAAAAAGTCTTGAATTTTTGCATGCAACATTGACAAAAAAATCAAAGTCCCTATTGGACTTGTGACTTTTGGCACTTCCCTCTTTTCAGAACTCCACGTAAAAGGTCTTTTTCATTGCCCCTATATTTTATAGTATCAGTTTAAGGATTTCTTATCTTTTTCTTCCCACCTGCATGAAACTGGCTCAGAACTGGCTATTTTCATAGTCTAGTAATCCCATGAGTGCATCAGGAATTTCTAACAGCCACTCCTCCTGGTGTGATTACCCTTGCTACTGCAGATGACAAGGAAACCAAGGGAGATTTCTCCAGGTCTTGCTGGAAGGATGAGGTAGCAAAGAAGACCAAAACACTGAAATAGCACTCATTCTCAACAGCACTCAATATATTCTCATATTGTCTTATAACTTTACAGCTATAAGAATGATTGCAAAAGTTTTATCAGGGTTTCATTTAGACATCCTGAGGAATATGTGTCTGGGAGACAACGCTTCCCAAAAGCAATCATGAATTTGTTGCCGCAATAGTAAACCAAAGTACAATTAACAGTCAACTAAGCAAAAAAAGGGGGAAAATAAAGAAAGAAGAGGAATGTAAAAGTACCATAAGTGTGAATTTGATAGCTCTACATGAAAGATGTCCTACTATCTTTTTTTTTGAAAATCAATAATCTATTAAGTAGGTACAGTACTCTGAACTACCGTTGTGATTTTTGATTCCTCAAAAGAGCTAAAAATTGATTTAATTCATAGTTTCTAATTGCAGCTATAGATTGCTTTTGAAATCTATATAGCTCACCTTCTTTTCTTCTGTGTTTTCAATTTTACTTGCCATTTGTTCTGTTTTATTCTCCTTTGTTCTACCGAGATGAACACTTTTCAATTTTCTATGCATAAGTCATTACCCCTTATTGTTGCTTAGTGGGTCCTTTGGCATCCCTAGCTTAAACTGAGTAATTAAAAGAGCTCAGAAAATCCTTAGCCTGAGCTTTCCACAAAGCAGAAAAGTGAATTGTTCCCCCAGTGGCTGCTGTTGAAAGGAAAGAAGGAAATTGAGGAAACAGGATGATTAAACTTTACACCATTACCTCATATTTTATTCAGTGTGATCAGAGAATGCTTAGCTAGTTCACCACCGTGGGGAAATTTTTCATGTTGATTGATAGCAGTAGCTCCTGCTTTTAACATGAGGAATTAAGATTTAAAAATATGTGATGATTTTAAAGTACTTCAACATAAAAAACTGTTTAACTAACCAGCTTTCATCTCAATGAAATCTACTACTTAAATTAATGTGCTGAAGCAGAAAGTGACTGACCACTATTTAAATGAACAGCGACCCCCAAAAGCTAAATATTAGGTAGTCCAATACCTGCTATTATTCTAAGTTATAGAATTGTTCTTTAAACCCCTACATGCATGACTAAGTGAACAATCCTAATTTCTTGTCAATCATTCTATTTACTGAAAAAAAAAAAAGAAAATCAAAACAACATGATCCAGACAACTAGGGAAGAAGAGGCTGTGCTTATCTATCTTTTGTTTTCATTATAAGAACTAAGTAATAATACTGTGGCAAACCATATTTCTTATTAATTTATGCTCTGAAAGGCAGAGAGAGAACAGAGATTTTCATCAGATCCCTTGGACAGGATATTCGTTTGTTGAGATAGTAAATTTAAAAACGAGGTTAATTCTGGACTCAGCTCAGTGGGACTGCACATCCGCACACAGTTAAGAGTGACTGTATTTGTTCCATGGATGTGCAACAAATTTCACACTATAGCATATTTCATGGTGTAAAACAGCATAAATCAGATCCCTAAATAATCCACTGAGTTTTATGAAGAATTAGTAAATTTTCTATATATATGATTTTTCATTTTAGCAGACTCAGTTCCTGGTGTACTCTGAATTTTATTAAATACACTGCTTTAGTAGCTAACTTAAATTATTTTACAGCTTTCTCTTGCAAGATGGCTTTATAGGGTGGTGTTAATACATGCCCTTCTGCAGCTGTTTTGGAGGGCTATACCAGTAGTGAAACATTTTTACTAAACTCAATAAAATGTCAAGATATATTAGTTATTTGAACCTGAAAGGCTTGTATTTATTATTAGAAAATAAGTCATTAGAAGAAAATTTGTTTACTTTGCAGGGTGGGATGTTATATAGTGCACTGAAACAAATATTTTTGTCCTGATACCTATCAATGACAAATTATGAAATTCAATTGACATTTCATAGCGCAATTTCTAAATGAGAATAAAAAATTCCATTTTGTACGCACATTTTAACAGAGGATTTTTGTGTGAATACTCCTCAAGATTAGTCTAAAACTAATGAAAATTTAAAATCTCTGGATATCTGTAATACTTATAATAGATTGTATTGCCTTTGAATTGTATTGACTTGATACCTATTACAGGGTGATTTCTGTCTCTAGGCTTTATATTGTGGTACTAATACATATACAGTGTTATTTTTATTGTAGAATAGATACTACTTAACTTGGGAAGAGCTGGTAAAAAATTAGTTCGGAAGGAATGAAATTTTCAAAGAATCCTAAAAGGCTTAATACTCAGACTTACAGTCCAGCAAGAGGTGGAAATCCACCTCCCATTATCTTACCTGTTTGTATTTGTGCCACTTGAAACAGCTCACTGCCAGGGTACCACATCCAGACACGGGTCAAAAGTCATCTGGCTCAGCCCCACACAACAAAAAGTCCCAATGACAGACTAGTCCTCTTTCTCCCCTCACCCACCAGCACCCACGCCTTTGTTTTTAAGAAAATGGTCACTGTCAAACATTTTGAACAGGTACCAGTTTGTCTAATTGCCAGGAGTCATATCAGAAGCACATTATGTGCCAACAGACATATCTGGCTGCAGACTGAAAGTACCAGCTTCAAAGAAACTTCATCGTTTCCCCATTTTTCCATGAGAGGTAGACTGAAGCTGGGGTATCTTTTTTATCCCAGTTAGGAAGAACAATTTATGCTGTGCCTAATATAATTAAAAAAAATCTCTTTATTTACAAAAAATATATACATATCTTTCAATATCTGAGTTCAGACTGCAATCTTCAATTAAGAACAACAATTGTTTTCAAACCTCTCATATCTCATGTTCTTGCAGGAAGATTGATGGGGTTTTATGAAGTGCTTTGTCCAGAGCACATTCAACTAGATATTTCTGTAGAGGAGGTGTGTGCAAGTGAAAACAAGGAGACAGAGAGTTCAAATTTCTCAACATTCTTACATTTGCTTTCATTTTGAATGGATATATGAGTGCTACATAAATCTTAAACAAAAGAAGAATAAAGTTTTGAAAGAACTTCAATCTAACGACCATGGTAGAGTTATTTATCTCAGTCTACAGCATAATGAATGTCCACTGGAATTGAGATAATAAGTAAATAATAAAATAGTGTAACCCAGCATATATAATCCCAAGACAAGGTCTATTTACATGCACCAACCCAGTCTCTGAGATACATAGCATGCATTATTAAATCCTGAACAAATATGTATTAGATTAATATCTGAAATTAGTTGCATCTGTTAAGGTAATGTTTTGCCATATTTCATTTCCTCTGTAATTTATTGTACATATAGTACAAACTCTAGTGTGAGAAACGATAAAACTAAAAATTGTATTAAGTATATATTTCATTGCATATGAATCTAAAATATATTTTAATTTAATGCAACAATCTTAAACACATTAATGCTATGTGCTTCAAAACTTGGAATGGCAAACTGCTTGTCTTCTTATAAACTCTATTAAAGAAAAAACACAGCAGAAATATTTCAAAAACTAATTATATGGTATTTTTAACTGTTCAATATAGAATATGACGGACCGAAAGTAATGCTCCTGAAATTGGTGCACTTGACAGTCTCGTTCTGAACCAACTTTTGATTTTACAAACAAGGCTTCTGTGTCAGTTTTTCTTTCACTAATTCGGGCACAATTCATAAGTGTGCTGATATCCAATGAGACTGACTATTTTTCTGGTTAAATTTAAGTCACAATTTATCTGTTCAGTATCTCGCTAATCATGCTGGCACAATTTTTGCATTCGATAGAGCAGCAGTATCAGGCCAAAACTGCAATACCTTCAGGCAAAGAGGGTTTTGAGTAGCTAGAGCAAATTTCTCTTCCCAAGTGAGAATTACGGAGTGACTTTCCAGGTTGTACTGTCACTATAATTCTCTGTAATTTCAAGGGGGAAAGGGGGAGGGGAAGAAGAAGAAAAAGCAGAAATAATTTCAAATACTGTTCCTGATACATTTTGTCCTTATTTACAAGCCAGAATAAACAACAGTTAAAAAAAAAAGCTAATTAAAATAAAAATCGTGAATCTGAGAGCTGAAATAATACCTGTAAGAGTAAATTTAAATTCCTGACTACTTGGCACTTTAAGTTTGCTGAAGCGATACTATGAAGGATGTCACCAGGACAACAAACATCTTGAAGGCTGTCTGAGCTCAAGCACACTGATTCAGCAAGAAAAGCCTGACACTTTGGGATACAGTCACTTCAGAAACGAAAAGCTGCTTATTTAAAATGAAATTCAATCTATTGAATTATTCAACAATAATTGATTACATTGGGTAGAAAACCCCACACTAGCACTTGCTCACAATAATGAATTAGAAATAGAAAACACTGTCAGAATAAAAGTATAAATACAGCTAAATTTGCAGTCAGAAGTACTTTGCAGTAGACAGCAAAGACTGCATAATTGGATAGTGCAATCTGACAGCATGTGAAGTGAAGTGAACATGGAAGATCCGTCTAGTGTTAATTTTGCCTAGGAGAGTAATTCTAATGAATAGCCTTTCAAGTCCAGGTATTTTTATAAAAAAAAATTGATCACGGCATTTACATTCTCATCTATTGGCATTATGTCATAAAGAAGCAAGTTGATTTGAGAGATGAATCATATGCAGTTTTTGTGTCATGATTATTGATTATCTTTCAACCTATAAAGACTGTGTAAGGTTATGAAGCACTTAAAGATTTATTACCTTTATAGATCTATCTTTTCTGTGGTGATGAAAGTAAACATAAATCTGTTTTACAAAATGATACAGTAAACATGATTGCTTTAAATAATTAAAAACATATTAAACATAAAGAAACAACACTCACCGCAATTTTTTTCAAGTTAAGAAAAGAATTGAATAAACATTTTTAATATGCTGTTCTGCTTTAAAGAGCTTGACAACTTTTTTTATTTTGCACTTTGTCAGAATGCAGAGAAACGCCACCAAATACCAATTGCATTTAGAGCCGTAAGAAAAATACTGGGTTTTCTTCTGCCTTGCAAGTGGAGTTGAGGAAGATATGTAGGAAGGAAGAGAAGCAGCAGTAAAAAAAAGTGATGACAATGAAGGAAATCAGCCGAGTTGAGTTTGCTAAGCATCTACTAATGTTGCTCAGAATTTATAGACATTGGTCAAATAATACACCCCACAGGCATATATGAACACTACGATTGCACCAAAGAGCAATGACCCACTTTAAGTTGACAGAAACTTCCAACGTACAGAAACCCATCCTTTCCCTCTATACCTTGGTATGGCTCCAAAACAGCTTCTGTGACAGTTCTGTAGCCACTTGCAGTTAAATGGAGTCATGTCAGCACAGCTTTTAATTTTGAAAGCTGTTTAAGATGATTGAGATCATTCTGATTAGAACTAATTAGGTCTTGATGGCGGCTATTCATAGATCGTTGAGAATGACAGACAAACAGTGGAGAACAGATGGATTTACAGAGGTAATTCCAACCCCCTCAGATATACCCAGAAGGTTGTGTCTGCCCACACACTCAAGAGTCATTCTTAAAAGGCAAACCTAATCCCAGCCTTTTTGCTCAGTAATCCTTTTCTATACTCCATAGTGTACAATCAGCATAATGGCATCACTCTGTGCTAAATCCTAATGTAATTCTCATGGTACATGTAGAAAGTTATCCAACTAGTACCCTACTGTGTATTGTATTACTACATGCATAGGTGTTGTTTGCAGAGGATTAAAGTTGCTTTGGATGATGTTTGTAGGTAAAAAAGAGGTAACTGAAATACTCATTGTTGATCTGGATAAACAGCAAGCTCTATTCCTCGAGACACAATTGATTCTGGAAGCATCTGAGAGCTTTGAGGCTTTCGCCTCTTGGTCGTCTATAAGGATCTGAGTTTAGTCAGTAGGGAATGAATACATTTGTAGATTTGATGGATAATGGTGACTCCTTACACTGCTTTTGTGGACTATAATTCCAATTCTCATAAGACCTCAGCATCACCCTTTGTACTCATTGATGGACTGAGGCAGAGGTCCAGTGAGACCATGGGCACCGAAGCGATGTTAGATTAAGCTTGAAAAACACTAGAAGACACTGTACATAGGAAATCTGACATGCAGAAAATAAGGAAATACTTTGTTTAGTAGCAGTGTGTATAATGATGTATAAATATTTTTCCATTAGAAGTTGACACACATCAAGGTCTTTCATGTGCTGGAAAATCATTGTTTCATAGATCAGCACTGTAATGTTGATAATATATTCTTAAGAGAAGTATTGTGAGCAGGCTGTTTTTGTGTAAGATTTATCCATCTATCTACATTTGTATGTCGATGTATTTACTGCTGAAATTAATAAGTACTTCTTTACTAGAATAATTTAGAATTAGAATTTTTCTTTAGAAATATTATGTTTATAAAATTTTTGTATGTCAGAGATGCTTAATATTTCTATATCATAGATGGTTAATATTTCTGTTAATTCTTTTAATTAGAAATTTAGTTAGAATTGATATTTTCTGTCATTTCCAAACTAAGCTCTCTAAAAACATGTCAACTAATTTACTGCTACCTTCTTATGAAACCTCATTTTGAACCTGATACCAACACTGCTTTGACCTTTTCCACAACCTTTCACTTTCACAAAAAAGTATTTGAGAAAGTAGCTTTGCTCAAGCCTTGAGCCACCTCCCACATACCATTATCATTCATCTTTTTCACTCTATATTTGTTCTTAACAGAGCAAGAAAACAACCCATCTTCATGTAACTATCAGCCAGTTATTGCTATATAGCAGCCAATGATTTTATTGTCTTCCCCACATTTCTTACATGTCTACCTGTCGGCAGTGGCTGGTAAGCTTTTTTGCCATTGCCTAATAAATACACAAAGAATTGGCTTTACAAGTAATCCCAGATGTTTTCCCCTATGGTGACTGGAGAGACAGAGACTCTGCACGGATTGGGTCACCCTGTGTGAAGCAGACGGCACGATTTCCTTTGGACATGCCTGTCCCTTTCCTTTGATGGTTAAAGGAATCCAAGTAATCCGCTTAGACAATTAGACAGATGAAGATAATCTTAGCCTTCTCACTGTGTACCTATTGATATTTCTATTAATCTCATGTGTGAATGTAACACACAGTAACCCCTTGAGAAGGGATACCCTAAGCAGGATCAGCTCATACAGGTTCTTTCAGATCTTAACCTCAGTGAGTTTTCTACTTTTCATCTTTTTCTTTTTAAAACATGTTTTTCACTTTCTATGTGGAAAAGTAAACCCACTATTTCTGGAAGAGTTGTGCTCTGAAGTATCTTTGCAACCCTTGGCAGTTTTGGTGTCAGGTTACTCCAATAGTTAACAGACAATAACAAGCGTTGCTAAAAGTTAATTGTTCATTCAAATACACAAAATTCAATAAACAGAGAATTACATGCTGGGACAGATCTGCTTGGTGACTGTCCTTTGAAATGTAGCTGGTTTATAACTGTATTCATCATCTCTTTATTTTACAGACCTCCTCATAGATTAGATGAATTGGACAAGTTCACTTCAGTGACCAACTCCCACTCAAATTACACTGTCAATGTCACATGAAATATTTCAGATTTCATGACTTAACATCAGAAAAAACCTACAGAATACAGTTTTTTGTAATGGAAACAAAGAGAAAAAAAGCATCTCTATATCTTTGGCATGTCCAACACTTGCAGTGGGAGACAGATTAGATATCTGGGCATTGGTAAAAGTATTACAGGACCTCCCCCTGCCTCTTAAGGCATTGCAATCAGTTCATCTTAAGCAATTAGACACCTTACTTTATTCACAATGTCTGTGTGGTACTGTGCCATTTATAAAAAATTTACAGTCTCAGTCCAATTGCTACGAGATGCAGCTTTAGCATGGAAGCCAAGGAATATGTATTAAGACTGTGTTAATTTTTCAGCAATGTGTATTCTTAAAGGACAGAGTGGAAGAGCATTGACTGCTATGCTGAAAGCTTGCTTTATGCCAATTTCAATGTGACTTCTACAGAGTTTTATTCTGGGACTACTGCTTTCATAAGCTGCCTATCTGGCACCTCTGATTTTTCACATGGAATGGCATTACATTCCATGAGATATGTTTGTTTAATCTTCAGCAGTCCATTATTTTTGCAGTAAGCAACATAAGCTGTATAAAAAGGTTAACTTTAGTAGAAGAAAAACGATTTATATCTAATAGTGCTGCCAAATATTTACATCTGGCTGAAAGATCAGTTATTGAATTTATAAAACTCATTGAATTTGTATGGAATAACTTCACTAAAATATGGATTAGTGTGTAGGAAAAAATATCAATATATGTATGTAAAATTTTTCATTTAACCACTTCACCAACTGCCTTTCTATATTCTATCTGATCTGCTAACCAATGTGAAGAAAAAAAAAATATTAAAAACATGCCAGTTTTTCAACAATTTTAAGTCAGTGATATTGACAAAAGTGACTCTTTTTGTTATTATAAGAACAGAAGCTCTTGCTGGAAGACATCCAAATAGCAAAAAAGCTAGTGAAGGGACTGGAGCAGAAGTCTTATGAGGAGCGGCTGAGGGAACTGGGGTTGTTTAGCCTGGAGAAGAGGAGGCTCAGGGGAGACCTCATCACTCTCTGCCTGAAAGGAGGGCGTAGCCAGGTGGGAGTCGGCCTCTTCTCCCAGACAATAAGGAACAACACATGAGGAAACAGCCACAAGTTGCACCAAGGTAGGTTTTGATAGGATATTAGGAAAATTTTGTTACTGAAAAGTGTTGACAAGCACTCAAACAGGATTCCCAGGGAAGTGGTGGAATCACCGTCCCTGGAAATGTTCACAAAACGTGTGGATGTGCTGCTTAGGGACATAGCTGTGGTGGACTTAGCAGTGCTAGGTTTATAGGTGAACTAGAGGATCTTAAAGATCTTTTCCAATCTAAATGATTCTATTATTCTGTTACAAAAACAAAATACAAAACAAAAACCCCAACCAACTGAACAAAAAAGCCCCAGTCGTTTAGTTATCTCTTTTGCTTTGTTAGGTTCTTTAAAAGTACCGTATACTTTTCATTGCACAGTAATATTTATGTTTGGGGTTTTTTTTCCCCCAGAACTAACAGGGCATTTTAACAATTAATCTTCTGAACTTATATAAAGCCTGTCCTAGTCAGAAAATCCTTGACTCTTTGAATTGGCCCTACGTATTAAGGTAATTTTGCCTATAAGCAATACCTATGGCCATGACAATCTATGTTTGTAAAATAACTGTTAGGTTTTATATTAATGCATGCTGGATACCTTGGCTTTTTCTTATCCATCACACCTTACAGAACACAGTAGATAGAAAGGAGCTTTAGTTCAATGCTGACTCAAATATTGTAGATGAAAAAAATAGGGAAAGATGAAGTACCATTTCATCTTAAATGGATTTCATGTAAAGAAACAGATTAGTTCGGTGGCCAGGTTAAACAGTTCCTTTCATCTGAGTGCATCTATTTGAATATTAAAGTCAAAAAACACTGAGCTGAGCTTCATTATAAGGTATGTTTCCTCATAATAAGTATACACAAACCGAGAAATCTCTAAGAATTTTGAATTCTAAAAACAAGCAAACAAAAAATCTGCACCAGGTATTAGAAATCATACAAGTTTCTACTATGAACAAAGTAAAATTATACAGGGGAAAAAGGATCGGTATATATATTGTTACTTCTTTTTAAGTGTATTTAATTGAAAGTGGCAAAAAATGGACCATAACTATTTTAAAATTTGTTTATTAAATATGCAGCAATACAAAGTACAGTGTTAAATAACTTTCCTATACAGTCATAGGGTGACCATTCTTTATATTTTTACTCCTAAGGTTTTTCAACTTCATTTAATGAAAATTATAGTGAAAATTTCTATATTTTTTTGTTGGTTTTGTTTGTTTGTTTGTTTGTTTTTGTTTTTGTTTTTGGTTTTGGTTTTGTTTGGTTTTTTGTTTTGTTTTGTTTTGTGTGGGTTTTTTTGTTTGTTTGCTTTTGTTTCTCCTAAACCCTTAACTGCTTGGAAGAACAGAGAGAAAATGCTACCATGGAATTAACTGTTGTTTTCTTACTTAATCTGGATTCTTCTGGTTAGTATAAACTAGCTGTGCACACAAGGAGACATTTTTAAGGAAGGCTCTTATGGTACACTGACATATTTGTAAGTTTTAAAAAGATAAATAAAGCCCAACAGACTTTTTGAAAATTACTGCATAAAAACCAACCTGTATCTACCCCAAAGAAACTTTTATCAACAGGTGAAAGAATTTTATATCTTCGCAACTACCTGGATCTCGCTTCAACAGCTGATACAAAATATTGTTTTTCCCACCTTGAGCAGATTGAATCCCTGTTAATGGGATTTTCATACAACTCTTCGAGACAGATGTCCTTCTATCTTGTTTCTAGTCTCTTACCTTTACTTTCTGAGTATACAAAATCTCTTTTCCTGAACTGTTTTCTTCTCCTGTGCTTCTGACCGTGTCAGTATTCTTGATATTTAGTATATCTAAATATATCTGTTCCAGAAAAAAAATAGTTATTCTGGCTCTTGCAACAGAAAGTCAAATTAAAAAAGAACTTGAAAATAGAGGAGTCCTTTGACAGAGTTAATGAGTATGTGGTGAGGCACAATCCATAGAACATTTTTTAATTGATTGATAGTCACATAAGAGGTAGGAAATCAAGTAGACAAGTTAGTGCTCATGATCCGACTTCAATTGTATGCTGTTCAATACATTTATAAAGATATAAAAAAGAGTAATTATTAGCAAACTGAATTCCTAAATGAGTCAATGTTATTTACAGTAGTCCAAATTGAAGGTAATGAAGGAGTTTTAGAAAGATGTCATTATATTGATTGATTTGGAGATACAGAGACAGATGTTTTAGATAAATTCTCTTTCCCTATTCTCTTTTCTGTGCATCTGATATTTTTTTCTCCCCAATTAACTTTCATGACTTCTCTCATGATGCAGTTTGGAAAGTCTGATTCTTTTTCCCGCCAAGGCTACACTTCTTTCACTTCAAATAAGGTTCATTGAAATAAAGTTCAGTGTTTTTCCACCTTTTCTTTCTTCATTATTTACTCACGTTTTTAATTTCTGAAACATTTCTGTTTTGTCTTTTACAATCTCATCACACAATTGGGAGGGGAACTGTATTTTATTATCTGTTTGTAAAGCATGACATAAATTCACAGTGCTACATGCTCAGTATTTAATAAAAATGCCATACCATAAAATTAACAACTCATACCCTTGCCAAGGTGCTCATTTGGCAGAAAATGGAGGCTCAGGTCCAGATGGGCTCTAAATTATGAAATAACTCTGTTATTTGAATTTTAATAGAAATGTCCAGGTTCTATATTTTGACACCCTCTACAGGAACTGGTTTTGGCTTGTGCCAATACAACAGCTGATGAAGAAATGGCAGATTAGGTTCTCTCTCTCCATGTGCATCTGTAACAACAA
The DNA here is from genome assembly GCA_013397055.1 of Pachycephala philippinensis. Lineage (NCBI taxonomy): Eukaryota > Metazoa > Chordata > Aves > Passeriformes > Pachycephala > Pachycephala philippinensis. The sequence continues at coordinate 42,500 of VWZT01003310.1, read as the reverse complement.
GTCAGAAATTCTTCATCAGGTACATTTGGGGCAGGGAATAAAAATCTTAACATGCAATGTACTTTGGTTTTACATTCCACTGAATTTTGACATAACCCAAACATAACTAAAGTAGGAGTGCTATAACTTGAGGTTTCCTCCTTACTCATTTTTCATAATTAAAACAGAGAGAGGGGTGGTCTAAAATGTTGGTTAAAATCTTAGGTAGTCTGGACTGTTTCTTGGAGATGTCTACCTGTCCCACTTACCTGTGGAAGAAATCTGGTTGCAATGTTTCTAACTTAATGTATTGCCAAAATTTGAGTGCTCTGTACTTATTTGGATGACTTCCTGCTAGTATAATACATAAACATAAGAATTGACTCAAAAGAAATCTTGGCGGTTTTAATTATTTTATATTTCTATATTAATGCAGTGTTTGTAAAACTCAAAAGAAATCAATAGCTTTCATATAGATTCATTTTCTACTGAAATTAATAAAATACACTGAAATCTTACATGTTAACTCCATTCCATTAGAAAATATAATTTCTGTATGAAAAAAGAAAATAAAAAATAAAAGTTTGCAGAACTTCAGTAGTAATGAGTTTAGATGATTTACAGAATCAGAATTATTTTCTCGGTTCCTTTGTAATTCTATCTGTACAACACAATGAAACATATTATGACAGCACAAAAAAAAAATAAGGAAGAAAAAACAGAATTTCTTAAAATGTCATGGGGTAAATTCAAAAAAATAATCGAATATGTAATGTAAAAGTGAATTATACTTGGGAGATGCAGAGTTCAAAAAACCAAAATGTTTGTCTTGAAAGTATGGAGAACTGCATTATTTTGTGTACAGCATGCTGTTATTCACATTTTCGTTTGCTTATGTAGGGAAAAGAAAATCAAAACCCTGCTTTGGTAAATAATGATAATTTTGAATATCAGTAAGTACTAAACCAAGTTCCAAGCATCTATGATTACAGTAGTAAAGGAAATGTCATTGCCAAAAGGTTTATATGTTAAATAGAGACAAAAAGTTGAGAGAGAGAGCAGAAGACCCAAAAATAACAATATAACCTTTTCTACCAGCTGGGAGTGAAGATAGCATTTATTGACTTATGCTAGTAGGTACTAAGTCTGATTTTAATAGTGAACAGAAAAGAGAAGCAGTAGAAAGCAAGATCACAAGCGCAGACGGAAACATAATTGAGATATTGAAAAAGGAATCATTTTAAATATGACTAACTAGGATTCTGACAAAGACATTATTATTTTGTAATGCACGTGAAAAATATGGCAAGTGCACAGAAAGGAAATGTAAAGCGGAGACAAGAAAATAAGGTGGAGGTCATTCAGGGAGATTTTCAAATAAAAATCAAAGTTTAACTACACGAAGAAAAGAAATAAAATATATAGATAATGTTATAAAAGAAGTTAAAACAGAAACTCGGTGAATGCAATCTTAACTCATGATAGTATTTTATTTCATTTAATATCTTTTCAAGATGTTTTGATGATGGATTCTTACTTAGGAAAGGTACTGGGTGCTCCCTAGGGTAGCGTAATCCTTCAGATTTTAATGTAGGAAATAATTGAGCAGTATGACAAGACAAAAGCTTAGAAGTTGAAGATAAGCAAATACAGTGTTTCAAAGCCTTTCTTGTTTGAAGATAAACAGGAAGCCTGATGAGCAGAAAAGCGAGGCTGGAAGCCTTTTGTTACACCCAGGTTATTTCTGACATCCCAGGGTCTGGAGAGAGTCTCTGTAAACAAATCTAATCCCAAGCAAAAAATAAAAGTCTTTTGAGGAGGTCTTCTTTTATGACATTTACTACCTCTTTTTTATTTTTTTCTAAGAAATGTTTCTCTTGTTTTGTTATTTTGGGTTAGTGTGGCGATGGTAAAAATTTGTACACATGAACAGTAGGATACATGGTGTCTGATCTAACACAACTTTGGTTTGGGCTGCCTTTTGAGAAGAAGCCAAAACACCTTATAATACTTCACTGCATGTATCTGTCAGATGATTAAAAGGACTATTTATAATTTACACAACTCAGAGTGGCTGCTGCTCTCAGCTTTCTTTCAAATTATACTCAAGAGGGAGGACATTCATGTCCCTTAAAAAGTGAGAGGTTTTTTTGTTTTAGAATGCTTCATTCACCCCGTAAGACTGAAATACTGATATAATGGAAAGTGGACTTTGGGTCATAATGTTACATCATCAGTACACTATTTCAGAAAGTCTTAGAATTTCTTGGATGTTAAAGACAACTTTGTCATAAATGATACCTCGTTTTTTTTTTGGAACTTATTGTTTCACTAGTGAGAAGAATGTAACCTCACAAAGGAGAAGATTACACACTTGTATATAAAGTGATCCTCTTTGAAAATTCAAGCTTTATATTTAAATACTTTACAACTAAAAATTCATATCCTGTACTAATTGCTACATAAATCATCCTATATTAATATCTTGTGTTAATTGCTTTAAAGTTACTTATCTGATGTCACAATATTTCATAGTGTGTAAAAATGAAAATTAAATTTGGAGATTCAAAAACCCTTGCATAGCTGGTGTAGTACTTAGTGACATGGAAAAAAAATTAAATATTCTTCTTCAAAAATATATGTGTACATATACATACATATGTGTATACATATGTTTATGGAGAAAAATAGCAAAAGCAAACTAAATACTAGCATCGCACCTTTGGGAGAAATTTTTCTGCCAGAGTATTGCATCAGAAGTAAGAAGGCAGAAAGGAAACACAGAGAAAAAGGTCCAATTTTGGCATAAATCAAGAAAACCGATGTCAAGGGGAGGCCAGAGGTCTCCAATAAATTTCTGGCTCTAAGTACTTATCAGAAGGACTGATTATAACCCATATAATAGATGTGCTATATTTGTCTCCATGTCATTTCTCTGACATAAAAAAGAATTCGCAAGAAAAAATCACTTGCAAGAACAACAACAAAAAATTAAAGATGTGTAAAATAGAAAAGTAGAAATAATCATATTTATAAATTCTATGTTGTTATCCTTGAAAGAAATCTTAACCTTTTGTAGCAATCTCAGAAACTATGCATCCTCTACAGTTATGGCTAGTCCATAAACACACACTTCCATAGTTTTATTTGTGATTCTTTGAAGTGAATTATCTACTTTATTAGGGTTTTTTATTATTCTTAATGTTTATTCTTCTTCTTTCTGACACCATTTTCCTGTTACTTTCTTGTGTATTTCTAAAGAGCAGTTGGAAATGCAGGCTGTATTAGTTTCTTATACTACTTCCACTGATTAAATTGTCATTATACTGCTCTCAAAAATAACTCCACTGATACAATGCTGTACTTTGGTTAAAGGGGACTTATTCAGACTCAAGATTTTCATGACAGATACCCAGAACTTTAGTGAGTAAACAGGAATTAATGATTCTGATTTTATGAAAGAATGGAAGGTGATAGGAATGCTATGATCTGAGCAGTGCATCCCAATGGTGTGACAATGGCAGGGTGTTCAGGTACAGCCGAGCAACTTGGGCACACAGGCTGCAATCAGTAAGTAGATTTGTGAGACCAAATACCCTGTCATTTTCTGGAACTGTTCTCCAGATGCATCTCTGAAAAAAATGTGGTCCCTGGGTAGGCTGGGGAAACAGGCTGTGAGAATAGGCAGCACAATGGGTTCAAATAATACACCAATCCAGGGAGATGTAGGCAAAAATGTTCTTAGTGTAATTTCAGTGGCAAGAAGAGCCCTCTGGATTCTGTTGTTACTCCTGCTCATGTGAGATACCAATTGAAAAGGTTCTGCAGGAAAAGCCAATTACTTCCAAAAAAAATGTCAGCCTGATAGGATATGACTTAGCTAATAATAATTTTTATATCATATTCTACATAAAGGACTGGAACAATTTTTACCACATATGCCACACCTTATAAGGAAACCTGGACAAAAATATACATGATTTTGGATTCTTTCTTTTAAATACATCTACTGCAAGTTGATTTTCATTCCTCTTCCAGTTATGTGGATGATTTGGAAATTCAAATGCAATTAGACTGTGATCTGGGAAAATCCTTTTTGAAGTGGAATTCTCGAATCAGATGACACCCTGTGTGTTAAGAGAATGAGAAATTATTTTTGCTCATGTCTTTCAAAGAATATAGATTTTATATATCCTGGTTCTCAATAATTTAAGATCATGTAACACTGCACATAAGACTTTACCCAATACGGGTAGGCAAGCAGTAATTACAAATACATCAAATGTCATCTCAATGCTTTTAATATTGTAGCTATGCCTATCTTCACCTTTCAGTTAGTTAGCACTTTCAATTCATAATGCAATAAAGAAAGAAAAATTGCATATTTTACTGTAAGATTTGCCCTAACATGGTCTGTTCTCCATTTTCTTGTCTTTGTCTTCCCTAGTGAAACAGTGGACTCTAAACGGCCATCTGTCTAAACTGTTATCCTTATAGAGGTAGAACTGATTTACTTGCAAGACACATCTTGGCAAGCGTCCTTAGATTTCACCTAAGGTTTCAGGAAAACTGGGAGCTGTTTCATAATTTACAACCATCAAGTGAAAGTACTTTACATTGTGTTGTGTTGCCTGCACAGGGCATATAAAATATTTAGATGCTAGAGTGGGGTTTAGAGAGAGAGAGTTTTGTCACATCAGTTTTGGCACTTTTTGTTACTCATGGTCACAGGAGATGATTAACACTTAATCCTCAAATCTGTGTTTTGAGAAAAGAGTTCAGGAGTCTGAAAAATCCAAAAGGAATAAAGGAGTGAAGACGACTTATTTTTGCAGATAGCAAACCAACCAAGGAAATTTCTTTTTCTTGTTATGTTATGTGTACTATTTCTGCAGTAGTAGAGACAGAGTACTACATGTGATCATGGAGATGTACATGGAATCAAGGATACTTGATGCAAGATTAAACCCAAGGTGAAGACCTAGATTTTGGTGCCTGATAGAAAAAATGAGCTTCACTTTTTAAGAGAAAGTTATATTATAAATTGCACAAAGATATGGATCATTGATTTGCACACAAACTGTTAATGACATGATCTATTAGCTATAACCTCGAGATAACCACTCAGAGCCCAAGGCTTGTGCGACATTAATGCAAAATGGTGTTGCTGAATACTGAGGTGTAAGTCCCAGACCCAGGGTGTGGCTCCTACAGGAAAGGACAAATTCAAAGGAATGAAATTACCCTGGAGAGCAGGAGGTAAGCTGAGATCTTGAAAAAGACTCAGAGCTCCTTTGGGCAAGATGGTAATAACTGATGTCTCCAGGGTGGGCTACTGCTGCTGCCATTGGGAGATGATTCAAACCATTCCTACTTGCCTGCCAGCATCAGTCAGTCTTGTGAATGCCCAGAGAAAGCAGCTGCCCCTGGTGGTTTGCTGCCCAGGGTATTGCTTTTCCTAGTCAAGCCAGCCAAGATACATGGCACGGCCTCAGGAATAACCATTATACTGTACATTAAAGTTTAATATTTTCTGAGATGTCAGGAGATTAAGGGTGTGACACTAGGGACAGGGAATTTGCAAAGCTGAACATAAGCGGAACTTAAATGACCTCTGGAAACTGTGATGGAGTTAGGAATCCCTTACAGAAGGATGAAATTTAATCAGAGCGCAGAAATAGCCAAAGGTTGTCCTATATAATTACATATAATTATGGTAATATCCTTTGATTCAGGATCTAACTGTTAAACAAAAAGTAAAATAAAAAAAAATTGTGAATTTTAATAACGTGCTAGACATATTGGTTTAGAGTTTAGGTAATAACTGTGATGAATGGATCTTTTATCATATTTGGTCATATATAAAACTGTATCTGAAGAAAACTTGAAATGAATATCAGCTCCTTTAAGCAATAATAAAGCCTTCAGATATAGGGGAACTTGGTCTTAAATTTTATCTGTAATGACACAAATAACTAGTTATTAAAGAGTTCAGTTAGTAGTGTAGTCTGAAAACAGAAACAATTTTTAATTCACAGCAGAGAAAAATAATCATTTTAAGCTAAAGTAGACTGAAGTTCAGACAGCCACTTCTAGATAGAAGAAAAAAAATTAGAGTCATGCATTAAGATAAAGTAAATAAAGAAAGCATCTTGAACTTTTATTGAATTCATTGAATGCATTTGAAGTACTTTTGCATAAGACCATGTATGTTGGCTTATGGTTCTTACTAGTATTTTATGCTAGCATTAAAAGCCCTTAGCACAATTATATTTAGAACCAGCATTTCTATTTAGACTCTGGAATAATAGTTTATTCAGAATAATATGTACAATAAGAAAGGAAGAAAAATATTTTGGGTTGGGTTTATTTATTCCCCTTTTGCAAGTCAAAATGTGCTTTACTGGGAAAAAATAGAAGAGCAGGGACAGTGTCCTTCACAACAGGGTTCATCTTCAGCCTTCTTATAATTTGTTGCAACCAAAAAAACAAAGTTACTGATAAATATATACATATATGTATGTATTTATATGTATCTATGTATCGTGTTTGATTTCCAAAAGAGCATACATGGAAGCATGCATTGATCTGAGTTATGTAATTGAATAAAATAGAAATAACATGTTTATAAAGAAGAAGATTTCACTCTGGGATTTATACATCTTCTCAGTGTACAGCAACTCAGTGTAGGTTATCAGTTTTTTTCACAGGCTGATAAAGACCCAAAAATTCTTCCTGTTAGCATCAAGGCAGTTGGCAATATTAAATGTAAAATGAAAAGGAAGAAATTAGCAGGTGAAAAAACCCAACAATTTCAGTAATGCATTAACTGGATTTTGAGTACTAAAGGGAAAAGGCATGCCAAATCCTCTTCTTTCCTTGTGTGCAGCTGTAAGATAGACTAATGCTACTTGTGAGCTGGATCCTGAGCTCTGAAGCTCTAATCGTGTCATCACCATCCTGAACAGAAAAAGAAAAGCTTGAAATTCACCAAAATAGAATACAGACGAAAGAATAATTTTTGTGGGTTTTTCTTTTCTTTTCTGGTGGTTTTTTGGGGGGTTTTATTGGTTTTTTTTTTTGTTTGTTTATGTCTTGGGGTGACTTTACAATGCTGTATCCCCTATCGCCTGCTCTATGCCCAGACATGAATCCTGTGCCTTTCTGCGCCTTTAAACTGGGTCCGAGAGAGGGAGTGGCGGGGGAGGGAAGTCAGGTGAATTCTTCAGAGTGTTTTGTGCTCAAGGACACATATCCTCCCCTGCGTTCTTGCTGCGGCAGAGCTGAGGAAAGAACTTTTCTGCTTTTCCCCAGCTTTCGGCATTGTCTCTCAGGAGACAGACAGAGTTAAAATTCTTTGCTTTTTAGCTAGCCTGCTAGCTGAGGAAAGAAGTCTTTTTTCCCTGGGACTTTTGGCTTCTTCTTTCCTTTTGGATTGTTCAGCAACACCAGAACATCACTGGGAGATGTTACACTGTGGCCCAGAAGGGCCCACGCCAATCCCCAGCTCCAGAGAGGACAGAGCCAAGCCTACAAAGGACTCTGATCTTCCCTGGTCTTCTCCACAGCAAGAGGTTTTATTATTAAACATTATTCTTTCCTTTGGTGCCTGCGTGTACCCTGTTTGTTAAATAAATAGGTTTTTTTCACTTTCCTCTGAAGAATTTTTTTTCCTGAACCTGGTGGGGGAGGGGCAGCTAAAAACTGCTTTCTATCAAAGGATGTTTTCCTCCAAATTTGTCTCAAACCAGGACAAATTTGGTTGGTTGGGTTTTTTGCGCGGGAGGTGGGGAGTGGGTTGTTTATTTTTTCAACATATCTTCTAAGCAGGCTGTCCAGAAAATCAATGGGTACATGCCACAGAATGCGAAGAGGAGAATTAAATATTTGTAAGCCTAAGCAGAAATAAAATGATAATGTTAGGCAACATTAGTCAAGGAAACTCCTCTGGTAATGATAGAGCAGCAAGAAGGGACTGAAGTGGAATGCTAACAGGAAAAACTGGCTGCTCAGAAACAGCCATTTCAGAGAAGTTGCTTCAAGTGTTTACATAGATACTGATGATCAAGAACCCACTTTTTGAAACACCAAATTCCTAGTATTATTTTTTCCAAATAAATTTTTCAGTACCATGAACAAACAAAACATTGTATAGTCCCTATAAAGAAAGAAATTCTTAAAAGAAAGTATAGTACAGAATTTTAGGATTCCTTTTGGTGAGAATTACTAAAAATTATGTATAATCCACTAGTTGGTTTGTTTCACTACAGATTTTTAATTGTTTTGCATCTTTATAGTTCTAAAACAGAGTAAAATTCCAGTACTTTGTAAAATCACCTGTTGTGTTTTGAACAAATCTTAATAAAATTAGATATGATATTTGACTCTAGACTTCCACTAGCATTCCAGTAGGAATAATGGAGCTATGTCACACATGAAAAAGATCTTTGCAATATATTAATTAAATTCTCTGTTGGCTGATGAAGGACAAGTACTCATACTTGACATTTTCTCCTTTTTTCTTTTCATTTTGCATGCCACTTAAGGACAAAAAAATGGTTTAAATTCAAGTCTTCATTAGTCTATTTTAACAGAAAGAAGGATTCCAGCATAATATATATACACCGTCAAACTGCTGGTACCGGGAGTCAAAGCATTCAGGAAACAGTGGTGGCTGAAAATTATATTCCTAATCAGATATTCCATTTTCATTTTTTCCTTTTCCTTTGTGTCATGAATTGTAAAATATCAGCACTTATTTCGAGGTCGCACAAGTCAGGGCTAGCCGAGGAGCAGAGGCTTCCAGCAGGGATGATGGGTCAATCAGACACCTCTAGTCTCAGCGTGAGGCTTCTGCTGCAGCAAAGGTAAGGCAGATCTGGCCTGGAATTTTTTCAACAAACTGATGGTTTTTATTGGAGCGACAGGCTATTACTTTTTTCTCTGATCTTTTACAAGAAAAAGAATAAGTAATTTTGTCTAATAGGGAATGGTTTAAGGTTCCACACTGGTAAAATGTCAGTATCATCTAAGCAAAGCTATATATTACCTTTTTGTAATGAATGACATTTGTTATTAAGATTCATTTTTTCTGTTTCTTGGGCACTGTGCTAATGTATTATATTTCTCCTTGAAAAGTCTGTTTAGGTTCATGTAATTTATTTCTGTAATATACTATTCAACAAGATGAATCAGATGAAAATACATACTGGATTCTGCATTTGGCATAGCGTTAATAATAAAGTAGAGCAGGTTAATCACAATCTATGAGAAGCAAATCTTTTAGCTCTAGGCCTTTTTCCAGAGGCATGCAGATTTCTGAGTCCTGTGTAAAAATGCTGCTACACCACCTCAAGAGTCACCTTTGGCGTAAAGCAAAATCACAAAATTATAGACTGGTTGAGGTTGAATGAGACCTCTGGATGTCCACCCTCCTTCTCAAGTAGGGCCACCTGCTTTCCCAGGACAATGGCCAGACAATTCCTGAGTATTTCCAGTGATGGAGACTCCACAGTCTTTCTGGATAACATGTGCCACTGATCAGACACCCTCACAGTTTTCAAATATTCAAAAGAAACTTCCTGTGTTTCAGTCCATTGCCTTTTTTCCTGTTACTGGGTGCCACTAAGAGCCTGGATCCATTTCTTTGCACCTTACCTTCAGGCAGTTTGGCTAGGAGCTCCATTCATTCAGACCTGCCCACATATTTGGCTGACTCTTTATTTGTTCAGATGGAACTTGGGTTTGGTAGAGGTGATCTTTGAACATTAACTAGCTTTCTTCATCCTCTTTTTTCATCCAGAACTCAATTCAATGGACCTCTTCCAATCAGCTCTTGACAGAGGACAAAATCTGCTCTCCTGAAGTCCAGGCTTGTGAGTTTGTTTTTCACCCTGCTCTCAGGATCTTGAACTTCCCCACATCATTGTCACTGGAGACAAGGCTGCGTTTGATTTTCACGTCCCCAGAGATGATTTCCTTGCTGTTGAGCATGAGTTCTGGGAGAAAGTCTCTCTCTGTTGGCTTCTCTATTGGTCAAAGAACAAAGTAACGGCTGATGCACTCCGGGAACCTTTTGGATTGCTTATGTCTTGCTGTGCTGTTTCTCTAGCAGGTATAGGGGTAGTTGAAGTCCCCATGAGGACCAAGGTTTGTGAAAATAAAGCTGTTCCTATCTGTCTGTAGAGGACCTGATCCACTGCTCTTCCCTGCTCAGGGGGGCAGTGGCAGACATCCACTTTAATGTCACCTTTATGTGTTTGTTGGGTTTTTTTTAAAATTCTAACAAATAAGCCCTCAGTTGATTCTTCATCCATCTTGGCAAAGGCCTGTGTGCTCCAGATGCTCTCTTGGAAAACGGACAACTCTCCCTCTTAACTTTTTTCCTTCTGTACTTCCTAAAGAGCCCATATTCCCCCCTCCATTGCAACACACCAGACACAGAAGCCATCCCAACACATCTCCAAAAAGACCATAGTCCGCAACTGCACACAGATCTCCCTCATTGTAACTCCCTATGCTGCCTGCACTAGGATACAGGCACTTCAGGGGCATGAACTGATGCATATATAACTTGTGTATAGTGAAATTTAGCAGGTACACAGTGAACTTGCAGACAACATGTTGGGATAGCATTGCAACTAGCTCAAACCCATACTCCTCCCACCTCTTCACAACATCTCGGGAGTTATGCCCTTATTCCACATGCTTGTTGCATCCACTTGTTACACAGTCTTTTTGAGACTATCATCTCTTTGAGCAAAGGAATGCCATTTTTATACATTTGCCAAAGTCTGCTGGTCTCTAGACATGTCTACATTATAAATGCATAATAGTAGGAAGAGTGAATACAAAATACAAAAACCCCGCAACATTATAAGTGTAGTCTGAAACATAATTTATAGATTATTCTAGACCTTTATGGGCCGTTCTCTGCCCCTGTCCTATTTATCACTTGAGTACTTCAGAGGCAACAAAATTTTTTCCCAGAAAATGAACGGTGAGATCAAGAAAGGAATGAGATGAGTCATTCTGCAAATAATGGAGCTTTGGTCAGAATAGCAAAATATGATTCCAGTAGTTTCACTTGTCTTGGTACTATACCAGGATGGTAGAGGAATGTAGTGACCCAAAGTGAAACTCACGAGCACCAAATTTGCTTCTGAAAATGTGACTTCAAACTTTGAAGAAAACACAATTTTCATCAAAAATTCTCACATGAATGTATGGATAGATGCCAAAAGAGCAGCTGGTCTCTAAGCCAACACAAGCTCTGAATTGTTACCAGAATTGCTGGGTTTATAGCTGATGCTTTTTAATGTTGTTTTAAAATAAATCGTAAAGAAGGTGGACCCAAACAATTAATTGTATACCTGAGGAATTCACTAAGGACCTTACACGATCTTATTCAACCGAGAAGCAAATCCTTAACATCAAGGATATATGGCACAAACATAAATCGATTCACCAATACAGAATATGCAGGCTCCATTCCCATTCTTTCTTTTTCTAGGATTTCAATATTTTCTACCATCCCCAAAATCTTCATCTGATAGGATTTCTTATTAACCAGATTGCAAAACAATACTAAGACAAAAAGCTTATTAAAGAAAAAGAATATACTCATTAAATGCCTGTCAGTAATTTGAAACACAATGTCAATTATAACAGTCTTGTATATCAACTACAGGTTTGATTGTCTGCTTGATGAGACAAAGAAAGGGGCCCTGATGATGTACCACCCCTTTTCACAGACAACGTATGAGAAAATTCCATCTCTTTGTCTTTTCTCCAACCTGCAGAATCTAGTATTATGCTATTGAGAATAATTCTTACAGCAATTTACCTAAACCTAATTAAATGAGTAGAGGATTTAGCTATGATAGGTGTTATGTGTTTGTAAGAATATCTTAAAACAATTTATATTCACCCATTTACAGCCCCTGTAGTGTTTTGTTTTATAATCCTTAAATAGCATCACCCTCTTTTTTCACACACTTGTGATTAGTTCACTTGACTAGTTGGTCAGTAATAGTTATTTAAACTACATATTTTGAGCTTTCCTGCTAATGACCTGGTTGGATGAATTCCAGTTTAGGCATTTGGTGGTAGAGGTACATCCATACATTCATCATTATACTATGCAAAACGTGTTTGAATTTAGTTTTCATCTTTTCCAAGGAAGAAAAAGGAAAGCCTAAATTTCTTTCCTTGATTAAAAAAAAGAAGAAAAAGAAAAAGGTCAGAATTAGATTATGTATGTGGGGGCTTTTCTCATTTCACTGATACATTTTACTAGTCCTACTAGTCCTATGTCAATTTTGATGTACATACATACCTCATTCTTCACATAAAACACTCCAGCTATTTCACGTTTCCCTCTCATCTGCAGAGAAAGCAGGTTTTGAAGAACACGTGCAATTTTCTCCATGCCAGAAATTAGTACACCAACCTTACTAGACCAAAATACTCACTCCGCAAAATATACTCCAGGAGTTTATGCAGAAAGGTACTTTCTCTCTTCAAACAAAACTTAAACTTCTGATATTACTCTTCATATCCAGAAAGAGCCGCCCTATAGGGAGAATATACATACATAGCAGAAAACACTTTTTTCTTTATTGCATTTTAAAACTATTTGGTCTTTGTGTATCTTGCTCTCAATGTCTCAGTGATCTCTAGGCAAGTATCAGAAAAATTTCTTCATATAACAACAGACGTAGAATAGTTTCTCTCTCTCTCTCTCTCTTTCACACATATATACACATAAAAACCCAATGATAAAACAATGAAGCTAAATAAATAAATAAATCGGGAAATATAGCTACTCTTCCTGTAAGGCAGGAATTGATTAAGGGAAAAGTGTGCAACATATCTTCAGTTTCTGGATAATGGACAAAATGAGACTTTCACTAATTTAAACTTTAGACTTTTGAAATCTATCCTTTGAGAAGCATTTCAGCTCAGGAACCTCCAGACCCACTCTATATATAAACTATGAAGAAAACATGTAACAAATTATCAATATATTTTGTTATTACTAGGATTGATTCATATGCCTAAACTTGTTTTCCAGACCCATTTCAGGATTCAGGAGTGTCCAAGAATATTTTTCAGTTATCTACCTGCTACCAGTCAGCTGACAAATAACAGAAAATACCTCTGGAAGCCCATCTCTGCATCTGGCAAGAGGAATGCAGGGGGATATCTGATAGGCATGAGACATCTATCTGTAGGGGATCAACTGTTTTCTTCTCATGTGCTTAAGAAATAGTAGTTTATATAATGACTAAACTTTACATAAATACATATTAGTTGATATTACATATTTTTTTACAAAGCCACTTTGCTAAAGTATGTCTGAGATGAAATTAGACAAAATAAGAGCAATGTCTTTTTAAAGGAATATTATCTAAAAGCAACTTTAAAAACAGTTGTAAAAGGAAATCTTTCTTAAAATATAACAATATCACATGGATTACTAGTTATTATACACCTGTGGTTTTGTACCCACTGTTCTGGTAGAGATTGAAAATTATGTTTATAAACATGTTTCTTATTCACCTGCAAGCTACAATTTTACTGCATTTTAGTGTCAGAAAACCTAGCTTCATTCTTTGAAGAAACTGAACAGTATGAGAGCCTAGAGCTTCTTTTACTGAACTGTATAACTACACTGTAGTTCAAAGACCATTCAATCAACTATTAGTTAGAAAGACAGCTGAAATCCTAGCTGGACTTTAAAAGCAACCAAACCAAACTACAGGGGAAAAAAAAAAAGACCAACAAAAAAATAGTTATTTGAAAGTTCATTGCTTGGACTAGAAATTTTTCTT
>VWZT01003310.1:0-28658 GCA_013397055.1 Pachycephala philippinensis | reverse complement strand
AAAAAAAAAAAAAAAGTCACAGTATATGTAACAGTGGCTTCTGACTTGAGATCTCAGTGCTTGGATTGGAAATATACTTGGTCTATCAAAACATGGAGACATTGTTTATAAACCTATTATCCTTACCTTCAGGATCCCCAGCGTAATTTCACACAGTGTTATCAGGGCCTGATAATTATTACTGTAAAGTGCTACCTTTCAAAGAAAGGTATTATTTATATTCCCCACTTAGGAAAATTTGGGGAAAAAAACCAACCCAACCAAAAAAATACCAATATGATAGATCAGGGTTTTCTCTTTGGCTGTGAAAGAAGACAAGAGAATAAGACTTTTTCCTTCTTAAAGAATATCCACTCTTGAGTAGAGCACAGGCCTAAACAGGTGAATCTTCATGTAGTGCTTCTTTAAATAGCTTGACATATTAATCCATAATTTTTAAAGCAGCTGGAGGATACATGGAGGCAAATGCATACCTAACCCTGTCTTTATGAAATACTGTGAAGAGCTTCTGACCTGTGAGAGAGGGCACTAATACAGGAAATGCAAGGATAGCGGTACACAGTAGATCATCTGTCCTGTTTGCCTGACAGAGCATATGCTGGGAGCAAAAACACTGAGAGCAGTGACTGATGCTCCTGAAACTTATTTACTGGATTTCTTGCTTGAGCCATCATAAAAGCAGACATGAAGTAATTATTGCAAGAAATATTTGTTAAACTTGATAAATAGGGAAACAAAGTGGACCTTTAGTAATTCCAGTTAAAGAAAGTCTACCCACCATTCTACTTGCTACTTACACCCCTCAATCATTTAACTGTTATTTGTATGACTGAATTTTCACTATCATGTGATGCTGTGGGGCAAAGGGCAGGGTGGAGACTTGGAGGGAAGAAAAGATTTACAAAAATACCCACATTAAATTTATAGAAATGGTTCAAACACTCATTTAAAAAAATCAAAAATCAGAAAACTTAAATTAAATATATTGCTTAGAAGGTTCAGTGCCTTCCTTCAAATGACAAAACAAGAGTGGGGAAAAAGGCAAGTTTTGTAAAGGGATTTGTCAAGTGATCAATACACAGAGAACTGATATTCTTCATGGCATTTTATGGGGAATTTCTGGGGAAAGCTTGGAAAATACAGGAGTTATTTGAGTTGTGGGAGGGAAAGTCCTTTCCTTTCTCCAATTCATGGCAAAGGCTCTCTCTACAAGGTCTACTTATTAAAACAGTGAAAAATGTACTCCAAAATGTAATATTGAATTTTTAAATAACACATGTTTATCTAAATGTGTAAACAGACACGTGTGCATCTTTCCCACTTTGTCCATCTTTCCCAGTGCTTTACTTTTTGCCTAATGATGATAGGTATTTCCATTTATGCTTCCTTAGGAAAATTAGCTCCAAAAATTGGACATTATGATGATGGAGTAATACAGATGACCAAATGAAAGGTATTACTTTTTCCAGCCTACGCTTTCAATTCCCTCATTTTCTTTATTCAAATTCTAATAAAAAATCCTTGTCTCAATCTTCACCATTTACATAGTCTACATTTTTCCTATGCTTCTTTTCATATCACTTAGCTACATAGTGTTATATTAAAAGCCCTATAATTTCTCTGTGGGATTTTGTACTCCTACATGTTCTCTCTAACATTTTTCTGTGGCAATATAAGTACTTTCTTTTAAAGGCAATGTAAGCACATTTGCTTAAAGGGCTCAATCTGCATTTATGTTTGGTTATATAAGAAAATGGCTTTGATTAATTATTCAGGGCCAGTAGTATTTGTTTCATATGACAACCTATTTCATGGATATTTAGGGCAACCCAGGCTTTTGACTCTTTTCCATATCCTCAGGAAGATCTTGTGAGCCTTGTGTATATTTTTGTGTTTAATCACTCATTAGAAAGCCTTTGCCATTGAGTATATGAGATAATTAAGATTACGCTTATACAGTTGCTTTTTATTCCTTCTATCACTCTATCTCAATATCTACTTGCATCCTAGTGAAACCATATTCTTTCTGAATAACTGCCTCTTGTACATCTAATTTAATTTTCTCTCCCAATAATGCGTCCAGCAGCTTCATATTATTTCATCTGCTTGCAGATTAAGATAGAGCTGTATGACACAGAAATTAAAACAGCGCTGTATTTAGACAGGCTGATGCCTTATATGTCAAATAAAATTTCTTGTTTCTTCAAAAGAAAGAGAAAAATGAGAAGTAGACATTAAGAACAACAAGATTAAATTCTAGTGGTACTTGAAATCATGATTCTAAATAGGGAAAGAAAACTGTTCATCACACTGTTCTGCCCTCTGCCTTTCAGAGAGGCCGCTGAATCAGAGCAAGGTGAAGTATCCTATCCAGCACATCTGCATAATTCACCTAAGCATGTTTGCCCATATTTAGATTTCATGAAAATAACAAAAGGATCATAATAGCTTGATTACATTTAAATATCATCACACGGTTTTAGTCCCTGCTGAAGAAAATTTTATGTTGGTGCCCTATACTGGCCAAGTTCAGAGACACAAAATCTAGCTCCAGTGAGGATGTATTTCACTGTAAGTGCAAGGTTTGTGTTGTATAGTTCCAAACCTCCCGCTGACTCCTGTGGGTATTTCTGTGTTCATGATTGCTTTATAACTGTAACTTCACTTTGCTGGTGAAAAGCAGATAGCATTCAGCATTTTTATAGCTGGGAGCTTACCCACAGTCACTTCAGCCTTATAGACCACTATGGTTCTTGAGCTTAGAGAACCTGTCTTATGCCCGTTTCCCAAGCAGCCTTTCAAAGCAGACACATTGAACAGTCCAAGTCAAAACAGTGTCTTACCATTACTATTACAGCGAAGAAAGTAATCAAGAAATTGTTCTCACTAATGTACTTTCTAAGTGTGTTTTCAACTGTAAATGAAATATACTATGTCCCATAAAAACAAAGTAAATAATCTGCCTATTTACTGATTACTGTCTCTCAGGTCACGGATGCTGGTGAAATAAATGTTCCAATCTAGTCAAGTTTGCAGATTGTTTATAATCACTACCTCAGAGTAGCTCTGGATTTTGTTGCAATATAAGACATGCAAGACCCAAGGCAAAACTCTACAAATCTCTATCATTTTTCATGATTCTCCAAATGCCTAAAGGAATAATGTATCACTTTCTTATCTTTAAATCCAGTGTGGAAGAGTTGGGAAGGGAAGATTGGCAGCCTTACTCCCTTATGAGGTAAAACAAGACAAAAAATTAATCTCTAGACTTGATAATTTTAAGAACATTTTTTCAGTCACAATAGTTTCAATTTCTTTTATTGTGTCTCAATTATTTTTCCTTATTCCTTTCTTTTGCTTCTCAAGTGGTATAGATTTCAGTTCATTATGTTTGCTGTATACATCGAAAATTATAGGTAGGTTTTTATTAGTATAACTCAGAAAATTAAGGAAATTGTGACAAAACCAACTAGAAGGTGCCTAAGCATCTGACCAAAAATACCATAGCCTAACTCTTCTTTCTCTTTATAGTGCATATTTTAAAGCCCAAGATGGCAAGCAATATAAATTTAAGTCCTACATAAGAATACAAAATCACTCTCTGACTGCTAAAATTTCTTAGATTCAGTAATGTTTCTGGTAAAATTAAGCAATAAAGGTATTGCAAAAAGTTTTGCTACAAGTGTAAAAAAACATGCCAAACCCAAAACAGAAACTGAAAGCTATATAAGAAAAGGTTGGAAAGTGACTTAAGAATTTCCTATGAAATATCAGAATTTGTCCATAAAAATACTTTGAAGGACCCCTGCCTCTCCCACAAGTTTTCTCTCCATCACCATATGCCTCATAGAAAAAAAAAAAAATCTTTTTTTTCTGGCAAAGTGGCTGCACACATTGATATATTTTAAAAAAATTATCTCAATTGTTTCTGAACAGCACTATGTACAGCTTGGGAAAAAAAATATTATGACTATTATGACCGCTGTCTAATTTGCACCAGGAGGCTGATGCCCTCATTAAAAAAACGGGGGAAGCTCTTTGATTTGATTGTGTATTAATTTATTCGGGCAGCCAGAGATCACCAAGAGTTTAAGGTCAAAAAGAAGGGTGATACAGAAGGATTTGTGATAGCTGTGGAAAAGAAAGCAACAAATCCAGTAGTAAAGCTGTTTGACATAGTGGTAGGGGCTTTTGAAGTAATCTCTAAACATACTTTTGGTGACTGCAAAATACAGTAGCAGATTTCTCCACCTGCAAGATTTGGTGCTTTCATAGGAAGTTTTGTCTCCTCTTTTTCTGTAATGCCTTTCTGTAAAATTCCATGGAATATCATAACTATTTGTGAAGCTCTGCACTTGTGTGTATTCACACACATTTGATCTACCAAAACAACACTATTCCCCCATAGCATCAATTCCTACCCTTAAAAGTACAGACACAGTTTAAACTATTGTTTTAACATCCTTATCTGTTGCTTGGCAATGTTCAAGAAGTTTACTTATTTTTAGCCTTAGTTCATATAAAGTGGAGAAGGTTTGTTTTGATTTTTTTTTTTAGGAACAAACATAGTCTTATTTCTGTTTTACTAAAAAAAAAGAAATAAATTAAATAGCCTTTTTTTCTAGATTTTTTGGGGAACCTTGAAACATAAGTGTTCAGAGAGGAGGTGTGGAGATACTGAAAACTAATCTGTAAAGAAATCTATTTTTATCACATGATAAAGGCAGCTCTAACTGATCCTGAAGTGGCTGTTTAAGTTGTAGCAATGCTTATCATTGCTGCTGGCTTGATTCAAAATCTGCAGAAGGAGGCTGAAAGACTCCAAAGCACCACAATGAGTTTTGGTTCAAATTGGAGTACTTCAAAGAACTGACTTAGTGGTTAAATATTTGTTTAAGTTCTACACTCCTTTCTTGTTGAAAAAACATTCAGAAAATTTCTGTGTGTTTAGAGATACTTTTGGTTTTCCTCAGAGGCTTCTGATCGTTCAGATACAATAAAAAAGATTTGTATTGTTCAGTCATATTAACATCTTGGCTATAACAGCCTTAAATAAAGTGAATTTTGGTAAGAAATTCTGGCCCAAAATCAGGGCAAATAGTATCTGATTGGTTTGTTGTACTGTAGTTGCAGCAAAACAACCATACTATATGCCAGATTCTTGAATCTGGCAGAGACCTGGTGGATTCTCTGGTGGGGACCTCTGGTGGTGTAAAAAAACGTTTTAAATCAGAGATATCCTGCTGCTTCCTCCATTCAAGTGTTTCCAGGCAGGCATGTCCAGAAAAGCCTATCCATTCAGTACGAACAGATTACATGTCCCCCTTTTACTTGACAGATGTCAGAAGCAGAAGCCTGGGAAAAGCAGAGTATATAAACAGGGCAAATACAGAATTACAGTTTCTGGCACTGCAATGTAGAGGTATTTTGTGAGTACCATCTCTTTTTGTTGTTGGTTGGGTAGTTGGTTGGTTGGGGTTTTTTTGTTGTTGGTTTTGATGGATCTCCTTTCATATTTCTAATCCCTGTTGGAATCCATTTATATCTTTGGCCTCCACAACATCCTGTGGCAATGAGTTCTACAATTTAATTATGCAGTGTGTGAAAAAGCACTTCCTTTTGTTTGTTGAAAGTTTTCTGGATGATAATTTCATTTAGTGCCCCTTGTTCTTGTTTTACAAAAATAGTGCCTAATTGCTCCCTAGCCTCCTTATTCATGGCTTTTATTATTTTATACATCAAGAACATATCCCTTTGGGTCCTTTTTCTCTAAGTAAAGATACCTAATCTAATATCCCCTTCTACAGAAGTACTTCTATCTTTGTTCATTCCCTGCCTCTCTGTCTCATTTTAGTTTTACTATGCTCTTTTGTGGATGGGGACGCCAGAGTTGTAAGTAATAGAAGGCACATGGTCAGCTTTCAATACGCTGAGGACTGAAAATGAATTAAACATATAACTTGTACATTTGCAATAGGAATGTATTAAAATGTTTTGCTATGGCTTTGGAGCTATTCTGCAATGTTTCTATTTCAGGGCTCACTTCAACATGAATACAAGGCTTTTCAACCTAGAAATCTCTACTGCCTGCCTGATTCCTTGCTCTGAACAATTTCCACAGTATGAGCTGCCATGAAGAAATGAAAGAAAACTATGAGATAATTATAAAAGTATTTTCCCCTGCTATCAGCATTATTTTAGGATAGTTTCCCTGGAAATTCACTGGTAAAGTCTTGTCTTCATGGTTAGGAAAAATCCCCAGGGAAACACTAAAATAGTGGGTCAGTTTTATGGAAGATGATGATTTTAGAATTTTCAGTTGCAATGACAGTCAATGATATTTTAGCTTAAATTTGGTCTTCAGAGTAGTCCCTCAGCATTTGTATGAGTTTTAAAAGAAATGTTTGGACTTTTCTCCTTGGAGAGTTTGCTGTTTATCTGAGCTCCTGCTAGGCATTCCAGTCTGTGCTCTCTGCTTCAAATGTTTGTTCCACTGTGTCTTCATGACGGCTGAAAAAATATATTTCCCAAAAGTTAGAGGGAAGCCCATGTAGATGGCATAAAGAAAAATGATGAGATAAAAATTGTGGATCTTTGTGGTTTGTGGGTTCACATATGTTTGTCAGCTTTTGTAATCTCTGAGTGACATTTGAGTGACACCACAGAGAACATATTGAAGTGCCCAGAGGAGCAATTCTTTCCTAAAGACAGTTGTGCTGGATAACAGTGCTATCCAGGATTCAAGGCAGACATTTGAAAGAAACAGAACAAGGAATTGCTTCAAGGAAATTTTATATGACATGAAATATAAATTCACCTGATTATTATCTGGAAGGAATTTTAATAGGCTGTCCTTAATCTGATTGCTGCCTTTGCTAATATACCTGTAAAACTAAAACACAGTTGGACCTGATGAAGCCAGGATGTAGAACTCCATTATCTTCTAAATTTAGAACAAAATTATCTCCCTATTTGCATCAGCATCTTTATAAGTTTATATAGGGATGGTGGAAAAGCTGCAATTTTGTGAAATGGTTGAGATTTTTGGAACAAATGGACACTATTCCTAGATCTTCTATGATTCTCTTTTAAAGGGATTCCACTAAAAACCTGCGAAATAGATGAGAAATATCTCACAGTTTGTGAGGCTGTGAATAATTACAGAAATACTGAGCATATTTTTTTTAAAACCTTGGCATAGATTAAAAATGTCTGTTGTTTAATGTATGAGATCTAAAGCCTCTTTCATATTTTTTAGGATATGTTTCTTGTAAATGGCATTAGAGCTGTCCGGCACAGTGGGCTAAGGTCCTATAAGCTTAATAATTAACAGAAGAGTCTTTTAATTTAATTTTAGGAAATGACATAATGTATCTGACTATAGTCAGTAGACTTCTGCTAGGAATTATAATGCCAATTGCACTGTATTCAACTACTATCATTGTATTACAGACTGGTTTTTAATGACTCCCTTTGTAGGAGTTCAAGTTCTTTCTTTTAATAAACCTATTTCACATTTTGTCCTTGCCAATGTCAGTTTAAAAGAAACGAATACTTCCTATCTGTCTTGTTAAGGGAGATGACCTGTCCAACCTCTCAGTAGAAGGTTTGGATTCCCATTAAAAGTTTTCAGTTCTCTCCTTTCCTTTCAGCTCCTGTGTGTGCTGTATCTTTTGTAGATACTTTTTCAAAAAATAAATGACCCAGTCAGAAGTAAAGAAGATTTTGCCCCAAAACTTTAAATTTGCTACAGAGTGATAGTGTTAGATCAATATTTGCATTAGATAAGGTGAACGGGTTGCCAAAATGAGATCAATGTGATGATTACTAACCCTTGTAACCTTTAGCTCCCAAAAGACTTAGTTAATGTGTAGAAATGGACAGAAAAAAAGGGGCATTTGGTGTTACTTGAATTTTCAGGATGCGTGCTAGAATCATTATCCTGATTAAAAAGAAAGCCAAAGATGTGATATTTCTGTTAGGTAAAATGTTTAATCTCTTTGATAGAACTGATATCGGTTAGCAGTGCCATTCTGGGTTACATGACAATAATAATAAAATTATGGTAATATGATAAATACCATGAATTTGTCAAAAGTGATTTGTCTGGTCCATGAAAATTAGACTCCAATGTAAAAGTGGATATCCCTAACAGATATTAAGTAAATGTAGATTAGAAAAAGGCATAAAAAGCACATAGATGATGACTCTTTCCCTCGAATATATTTGTTCTAGGCTTTGTTAACACAGGTAATATGACCAATTCATGTGATATTAGTAATAGTGGATGCTAATTATGCTCCCTGCTTTCTGCTTAAATATTTTTTTATTTTTTGCAATAACTTCAGCAAAATGTATGAAAAATTTAAAAAACACCAAAGTATTAATTGTTAAGTAATGCATGTTAAATGTGCCTAGTTTAATCTGGTGGATAAAGACAGGTACCATCTTATTTTATGAAAAGAGCAGCTGGGGCCAGAGACAGATTACATAGCACCTTCAAATCTGTGGCTTCATTGTACAGTGAGCAGATGGCAAACAATGGCAAAAAAATTAGAAAATTATCATTAAAAATAATCTAATAAAATAATTTTAATTTAAAATTTTAAAATATAATAGTGGTGTCAAAATAAGAGAAAAATTACAACTGGACTAGCAGCAGAAATTAAAAAATAATATCAAACCTTCCCTTGCATTTATTGTAGCAGTAGAATAAATACACATTTTTCTGGCAGGAAATGCATGGGGATGTATTACAGTGTCACAAGCAGTTCTGGAGAAGATATTTTTAAACAAATGTAACATTTTTATCTTCTGAAAGAAAATCATCAAACTTCAGTATATCATTTTCAACAGGTATTCTGAGGCCTAAATGTGTGAGAAGAATCCTGAATTTTCATAAAGTGAAATGTTACTGACAGTAGCCAATTTTATCCAATGTGTTGTGGGATGCCTGCATTACTTGTGCATCAGCTGTCCATATATTTGAAGTTTATTATTTTCCAAACAACCCAGTTTCAGATCACTCTGTCTGAGGTTTAAGCCAAAGAAGGATCTTCTTCCAGGAAGAATAGCATTTTCTGAATCAAACCTCCTTAGAACCTTCCTGCGAAAGTTTAGCTTTGTGTAAAACACAAGACTGCTCCCTAAACATAGTTTAAAGGTAAACCTTTTCTTGTTTTAGTAGTTAGGAGATTTTCACAAGACATGTAAATTGTTCATGCTAACTCTTCCTGCAACTTTATTTTACTATACTGTGTGTGAAAGGTCTAACTTCAAAGGTACTTGTGAAAACAGTACTTGCCCTACTTGTCTTCCAATTTCATTCAGTTTACTTAATTTTATTTCATTTTATTTTCTCTTTATGAAAAGATTATGGTCAGACTTTGAAAATTGTAAGCAACAAAGTAACATTATTAAACAACATTAATCCTAAAACAAAAGCAGTTTACATCCAAAGAACAGCAACAGATTATTGAAGCATGAACTTCCCCTTGTGTAGAAAAGAACACAGATATCAATACTATGACCTTCCACATTTCCGATTAATTTAAATTTTATAAAAGATAATTTCAAACAATTTAAACAGGTGTGTAAGTAGTGTTTGATATCTCTGGCTGCCTGGGTCATTCTGAACAGCATTTTAAAAAACAGTTACAGCACTTACTTCACTCTTTTGGGATATTAATTGATTTTAATATGAAATCGAAAATTTTTAGCAGCTGAACAGCCTCTTCCCTCATCTTATGTAGAAGCTAAATGAAAAAAAATTGCTAACAAGGTTTGATAATACATTTATCAATTTGTATCAAAGCCTTGTATTTTAATTCTCTGATATTCTTTATTATTAGAAAGGAAGTCCAGAATAATCAACTTCTTAATCACAGCATTCAGTAAAGACTAAAAAATAAAAAAAAATTAGCTTCTCATTGATATTGTGTTCTTCCTTAATGTCTTTTTTTCTTCCAGTAGTTCTCTGACAGATTTGCTAACTTTCTTTCAGTACTCCTTCTTCTGATACAGATTAAGAATTTCTTGTTTGATGCTTATGCTGTCTGTTTGATCTTTGGTTTTATCTTACCCTTATCATCTTCTGTCCTTGCTGCATGTCAAGTGCCAAGGGCATGGCTTGACTGTTCTTAGCATAATGGCCCCAGGAGGCATTTACAAACCAGCAGATTTCAGAGCATCTTTGAGGCTGTACTAAACTTTGCCAAGACTGTAACGGCCCTAATATTATCAAGAGATCATGAAGATTTCTGAAAGATATCTTTATCTTCACCTCCTCTTTGCTATACTATGCCGATTGCTATTGCAGATAGTAGTTAGTATTATACATCATGTTGAAATTGTGTAATGCAGATTCTTCTTCAATATAGCTCAAAACACTAAGCCGGAATGAATAGAAATACTTCAGCGGTAAATAGTTTAATAACTCTGTCAGAACCATTGGATCTCTTTCAGGGGTCTTGCCTTTGTAATTCTTTATTTTCTTGTAGATGTGAACTTCTGAAGGTATGGGCTGTCTTCAGCAGCACCAAGGACTTACTCTGTTTGTTACAGACCATCAATATGCTTTAGTAGCAATATGTTCTGAAAAGACATGTTATGAACAGACATGTACTACAGGGGCTCATGTGTCTGCACAGTGTCTGGATACTCTGAGGTGACAGGGAATCATGGAATGGCTGAGGTTGGAAGGGACTTCTGGAGGTCACCTGGTCCAACCCTGTACCTCAAGCAGGGCCACCAAGAGGCCTCTTACACAAAACCGTGTCCAGACAGCTTTTGAATATCTCCAAGGAGGGAGATTTCATTAATGTATGGGTAGTCTGTGCCCAACTCTGTCAGTCTCACAGTGAAAAAGTGTTTCCTGACATTTACAGGGAACTTCCTGTGTTCTAGTTTGTGTACAGTGCCTTTGTCCCATCACTGGGCAACACTAAAAAGAGCCTGGCTTCATGTTCATTATACACTGCTGTCAGATATTTGTACATATTCATGAGATTCCCTGAGCTTTTGTTCTCTAGGATCCCAGGTCTCACAGCCTTTCCTCATATGAAGGATGCTGCAGTCCCTTAACTGTCTAAGTGACCCGTCTCTTGTCCTCATCAAATTCTGTATAAGGATCTTAAGGCAGAGAGTATCAAAAACATTAATGAAGTCCATGTAGACAATAATCACTGATCTTCTCTCGTCTATAAGGCCAATTGTTTCATTGTAGAAGGCTGTCTTCATCAAGCATGACTTCCTCCTGGTGAAGACGTGCTGACCACTCCTGATTACTTTCTTGTCCTTGTGCCTGCAAATGATTTCTAGGATTAGCTGCTCCATCACTTTCCCAGGAATGAAGTCAGGTTGACTGGCCTGGAGTTCTATGAGATCTCCTCATGCCCTTCTTGAAGGTAGGAGTGGCATTTGCTCTCTTCCAATGACCAGGAACTTCTCACAGTCATCATGACTGCTCAGAGATAATAGATTGACCTCACAATGACAACAGCCCTATGGGCTGACAAATCCCTCAACACTTGTGGAGTTATCCCATTGGGACCTGTGGACTTATATAGGTCCAGTTTTCAACATGTTCTCTAACCTGATCCTCTTCCACCAAGGGTTAACAGCTTCTGGCTCCACACTTTCCTCTTGGCATCTGTGGCCGGGTATTTCTGAAGGCAGACCTTTCTGGCAAAGTCTGAGGCAAAGAAGGTGTTCAGGACTTCAGCTTTTCCCATGTCTTGTGTCATCAGGGCCACAGTTTCTCTTGTCACCTTTGTATTTCTAGAAGTCCTTCTATATACGTTTCCCTTTGATGTCTTTTACTGACTTCAAGTTAAGATTTAGCTTTTCCTGGCTATGTCCTTGGACGCTCCAGGAGCGTCTCTGTATTCTTCCCAGGTTACCTCTCCCTTCTTTAACTGTTCCAACTTCTGCAGGTGTCCTTTTGTCTTTGAGATTGACCTTTCATCCACGCAGATCTCCTGGCACTTTTGGCTGACTTCCTGCACTTTGGCATACCCCAGTTTTGAGTTTGAAGAAAGTAATATTTGAATATTAACCATCTGTTCAGTGTACCTGTTCCTGGTACACATACCTGTTCCCTTTACTTTATCTTTACTCTTTACAGAATAAATGTAGCAAAAATAAAAACTCCTGGTTTCTCATACTATTTTTTTTTTTGTACCTTGTACAGAATACTTTTTGTCAGAAATCAAAACCTAGTCGTCATTGAAACATAACAAAATTCTCACATCGGTAAGTATGAGAAGGAATGTTTTCAACCTAGATTACATTTCCAGACAGAATTTCTGGGAATATAATGGTCTATTTTCCTATAGATTTGGTGTTGGCCTAGAAAACACTGAGAGTCGTGCATGCAGATCCACATTACTTTCGGAATTGCTTAGTTTCTTCTCAGAATTATTTTCAAAAATGGTTTTTACTTGAAATAAATTGTGTCCCTTCTAATGTTTTCTGTATGTCATATTGTAAATTAAAATATTTTTTGCCATGTAATAATAGAAACATATTACAGAGGATTATATTTATAGAAGTTGATGGATATTGAAAGTAAAATTGATATTCTGTAATATTTTAACTGCTATTTTTGGCTTTCAGGTGGTGAGAAAAAAAGCTTTGCAGAGGGAAGAAAAGATCTTTTATTGTTTAGATCTCAGGTGTGAGAAGCACTCTGAATATATAAAGGCTTATCATGAAAAACTGTGACAGGGAATTTCTGTTGAATTCCAGTGACTGCAGTTTTTAACTTTGTACTTTATAAATATTTATCCAACTCTTTAAGTCCCTACCGTTTATGAAATTCTTCAGAATTTTCCTGTCATTATATTTCACTATTCAGTCTTTGTTAGCACGTCTTCTGAATCTTTCAGACTTCAGACAAAAAATGTGAGTTTACTGCTTCAATACTAACTGCTTTCACATACACAAGAAGGAAAAAATAGCAACATTGTCACATATCTCTCCTTCTTATTAACATTCAAGAAAATCAACACTTGAATAATCTTAAGGCTGTGGCAGAAAGTACCTAAAGTAGGATTTTCTAACAATTTTTATATCACCAACCGCAGATACACATTATCACAGGAGAATATTTGTGTCTTGTGAAGTTATCCTAAAAACTTAAAAGAAATCTTACTTTTGAGGTTTTTACCATCTTTAAAACATGACTTTATAAAATAAATTGATGCTATGCTGTCCTGATTATATATTTGACCTTGTTCAGAAAAATGAAATATGGCAAAATGTTCTTATCAAAGGAATCAGTATTTTCAAAGTCGTTGATACTACTAAATAATTAAATCATGCTACTTTGGAGAGGCTCAAGTCTTCCATAAAATTTCTTGTCTCAATTACACTAAATATTTTTTTTGACAAAACAGTTTTTAAATTCTGGGAGCATAAAAGCAATCCATATTTATGCCTTTAGTTTTATGCATTTTTGGTATTTAATGTAGAATATTTCACATATTAGAAAAGTGGAATGATAAAAGAAAGGTTGTTTTGTGCCAAGGGAAAAACTGTAGCTTTTCTACCATTTTAGAATAAACTCAGCACAGCATACGAACGGAAATTCTGATGCAAGTTTAACTGTATGGTAAGGTTTCTGCCTTTCATAATTAGATGTCAAATGGGATATGGTACTTAAGAATGAAAATTATGGTACAAAAAAGTTAAAGTTTTCGCTTTGTTAAAAAGCAGTGGAATTTGCTAGGCTACTGGTTTTGCCCTAATATCATCACATGCATGCTCATGCTAAAGTAATTTAAAAAATATGCAGGATGAGGGGTTTTTTCCTATATGTTATTAGAGTTCCAGTGTGATCTTATCATTGTTTTAGAGGGGACAAGTTTTTATACACAAATAATGAAACATGCAGAAGTGCAGTGTAACAACATAAAATCCCTGTGAAGGATGGACCGGCAATTAGGAGAATAGGGAACAAATATTGAAAGGCTAGACATTCTTTCATTTCCACTAGAAAGAAAGAGCTTCAGAATATTCCAGATACTGCTTTGTCTGCCACTAAATACTTCTTAGGCCTATTAAGCAAATAAAATTTTAAAAAATAAATCAGAGTTCTATGAAATGGTTTCTTTCTAAGCAAAAAGTAAAATTGAAGTGCATATTCATAAAACTTTGTGTTAAATCACGAATATGCAAATAAACAATCATCAAATATGAAAACACTTTTCCCATCTTGGATTTTCTTAGGGGATGGCTTGAGAACAACTTGAATGAGTTGTTCTTTTAACACAGCTGAGCAAATACAGTGCAAGATTTTCAACCAACCTTTGCTTTGACAATACGTGCAACCCTTTGGTGATCTTTCTTCAGGAATGTTTGAAGGATTGAGTTTTACTGGCAAGAGCATTAGAGGAAAGTAAATTTCAAAGATGAAAGCAAATATTTGCAAAGCCAGGGTTTTAGACAAATAGTTGCAAAAGCTTTACTGGTCCTAGAAAATTCTTCCTGCTTTTCGTCTAAGGAAAAATAAAAACATAAAATAATAATAATAAAAAAGTGATATAGCTGACACTTCAGAAATAAATAACTTGTAAGTTAGTATTTCAGATGTTCATAACAAATGGTTCATGAACATGCAAGCTGCAGAGAATGATACAAATTAAACAAAATAAAAAGCAAAGCCTGAAAATAAATCATTTGAATGTTTCTAAATTTATTCAAGGATATTATCATTTGCTTGTTTATTTCTTAGTTGGAAGCTATTTCACATGCAGACAATAGGCTAAATTTTTTTAATAAATCCATTGTTGCAAATTATTCACTAAACCCTAATCAGTAATGCATTTTGCGGTAGATTCACTTTGACAGATATCACAGTTACTAAAAAGTAATGTCTTGTAATAATGTAATACAATGTGAAACTTCATGAACAGTTTTTTGAACAAAGGTTTAAACTGGGAACATAATTTGACACTGTTAGCTCCAAATCACATTTATCATATCTGAGAAAGAAAATTATGCAATTTAATCAACATGTCTCTAAACACTCTTGAAATGTAGAATAATAAAAAAAAGACTAACACATTGAATAATTAATAAAAATAAATAATAATACAGTGGAAAATTAATAGTCATATATTGGAACATATTAGTTCATTTTTTGAGATCTAGCAGTATTCTCAATTACAACTCCATTTTTAGATAACCTAAGTTATCTGAAACATCCAGAAAAAAATTAAACATCTGAATATGCTCCTTATTGCCAATTGGCCTCATATTTGAGATATACATCTTCTAAGCAATACAATTTTGATGATATATTGTGTTAATGCATCTTAACAGCCATGTTGGTTTGATGATGTACACCCGTTAATGACAAGCCAGCTGGTGGTAAGCTAAATTCATTTTGGAGTTGTAGTTCTGTTGCTTTGACAGATTACATAAAAAAAAATTTTTATTTTAATAAAATAAATTTGAACTTTAATTTTGGAAGTTATACCTATATTTCATGCATGCATATTGAGAGAGATATAGATAGATATTTCTGAGAGGTTATAAAACACCTAAGAAACGTGCTGTAAGTTTTGAAAGATCTGCTCTCAAGCTTTTTTGACTATGTGTTTAAGGCTATCTTCTATTCCATAATACCTTCTCTTTAGGTTCTTTTGCCCTTCTGGACATCTGGACTATAGGTATATCAAACACACACAGTTTAATCTTCAAAACTACCTTTTTACTTCTAAAACTGGTCATAGCAGTGATGAAGAGAGGAAGTTAAGAAAGCTAGTTGGAGAAAGGTCCACAGAATGCATCCAATGTCTGTGTTTTGTTATCAGTTTATCCAAGTATTTCACTGGTGGGCTTCATAACAAGGGTGGCAATTTTCTGAAAAAGGGTTTGGGGAAATATGGATGTAACAGGATGCACAATATGTAGGACAGGGCAGAGCTTAGGAGCTTTAAATTTTTAGAATGCATACATACTGCTTGAGCAAGAAAGGGATCTAGACGAAGTCCAAATCTGTGAAGGAGAGTGTAATGAAAGAGAAATGGCCATAACAGCACCAGCGGCACATCCCAGCGAACACATCTACACTGATTTTAAATGGATCAAAGCAAGAATCATACAGGCCTACAAGGCAAGTGAATACAAAAAAATGGCCCAGCAATGGGGTAAACATCGAGGGAGAGGGCTGACCGTGATTTCTCTGGAGACCAAGCTTTTGGAGCTAGCACCTACTGGAGAAAGTCTAGCTGACAGCTAGAGCAGGATGTAGGGCTTCTTACTAGATACAGTCAGGGTGCTCTTATGTATCTCAATGTTAGTCTTGATGTCTTTCTACAGTGGACTTTGTTGGTTGTGTAGGCGAGAGTTTTTTGGTTTGTTCATTTCAGTTTTAGGGAGGGGTTTCACTACAAAGTTCTATATATATATAGGCAAAGATGAGCTCAAGAAAAAGGGATTTTTTTTGTGGTTTCTTCACAGAAATATCCATAACCACCTCAGATGTTTGCAAACGGTACATTAATTCCTCTTTTTTACTTTCACCATTACCTTCACGGTGACTCCACATGCCTAATATATTTTTTCTAATATCCAATCAAAACCTCTCCTTCTGCAACCTGAGGCCATTTCCTCTTGTCCTGTCACTAGTTGCCTGGGAGAAGAGACCAACCCTGCACCTGGCCAAAACCCCCTTTCAGGTACTTGTTGAGAGTGATGAGGTCTCCCTTGAGCCTCCTTTTCTCCAGGCTGGACAACCCCAGCTCCCTCAGCTGCTTCTAATCAGACTTTTACTCCAGACCATTCACCAACTCTGTTGGCCTTCTCTGGACACGCTCCAGCTCCTCAATGTCTTTCTTGTGGTGAGGGGTCCAAAACTGGACACAGGATTTGAGGTGTGGCCTCACCAGTGCCCAGTACAGAGGGACAATCACTGCCCTAGTCTTGCTGTCCACACTATTGCTGACCCAAGCCAGGAAGTCATTGGCTGCCTTGGTCACCTGGGCACACTGCTAAACCATATCCAGCCGTATGTGGACCAGCAGCCCCAGGTCCTTTTCCACTGGCAGCTTTCCAGCCACTCTGCCCCAGCCTGTAGCGCTGCCTGGGGTTGTTGTGACCCAAGGGCAGGACCTGGCACTCGGCCTTGTTGCACCTCACACAATTGGCCTCAGCCCATGGATCCAGCCTGTCCAGATCCCTCTGCAGAGCCTCCCTGCCCTCCAGCAGATCAACACTCCTGCCCAACTTGGTGTTATCTGTGAACTTAGTGAGAGTTCACTTGGTCCCCTCATGCAGATCATCAGTAAAGATGATGGTTAGAACCAATAAACAGGATTGGTTCTAACACTGAACCCTGGGAAACACCACCAATGAATGGGCTCCAGATGAATCTAACTCCATCCACCATCACTCTGGGCCTAGCCATCCAGCCAGTTTTTTTACCGAAAAAGAAGAGAGAACCCATTCACAAGCAGCCAGTTTCTCCAGGAGAATGCTGCGGGAAGTAGTGTCAAAGGCTTTACTAAAGTTCACCCAGGCAGCATCCACAGCCTTTCCCCCACCAACTTAATGAATCACCTTATCAAAGGAGATCAGGTTGGTCATGCAGGACCTGCCTTTCACAAACGCATGCTGGCTGGGCCTGATTCCCCTGGTTGTCCTTTACCTGCCATGTGATGGCACTCAGGCAGATTTTCTCCATGACCTTTCCCAGCACTGAGGTCAGGCTGCCAGGTCTGTAGCTCCCCGGATCCTCCTTTCAGCCCTTCTTGTAGGTGGGTGTCACCTCCAACCTCCAGACCCCTGGGACCTCCCCAGTCAGCCAGGACTGCTCTCAAATGCTTGAAAGGAAGGGACTCTGTATATCTGCAAGAGGATGAAGAATATCCCTTCATTTCTTTCCTAGTTACTCCAGATACTAGAGAACATTCCCAGCCATTTTAACATGTTCACAGGGATTGTAGCTGTGACAATGATGCTCCTTTCTCATTTTCACTCTGTCATGCAAGAGAATTGACAGTCATCTTTGTGGTAACCTCTAAGTTTGGATGGGTTTGTCTGCACTTTATGGGTTATCTTTCACTTTGATTTCTTTCACAGATCTGTTTTCAATTTTATCTATAGTCAAGATTCATTTTGTGGAAGCTAAAGGAGATCTTTCTGATACTTTTCCATATATTTCTACTTCTGTCATGTACACATAAGCAGCTAAGTTATGGACAAATTTTCTATTTTTGTTCATTTTTATCTCATAAAAAGCTACCATAATCTGACAGAAAGCTAAAAATTAAATGTATTAGCAGGGTCCCCAAAATATGAAATAACATATCAATGCAGAACTCTGCAATTGTGTTTGTTACTAAATGTTAAAAAAGAAGACAATTTTATTTACAACAGAGCATCACTTTCTGTCAATGCTTTCATGTGTTTGATCTAATGAAAATTTGCTATTTCCCCTGGACAAATATATCAAAAAAAAATCTGTATTTATATAAATCATAATCTCTTCTTTATTCATTCCTTTAATGTAACTTTTGCATAACTGAAAAAAACAGAAGACTCTTGAAAGGAAAAACAAATGCAAAAAGCTTAAAATATTTAACGTAGAGTTGTAGGTCTTAGAGGTCATTTCCAACCTACATGATTATATGATTTTATATTATGGGAATGTTTTCATAATATTGTTCTTGTGATTTTATTGGATAGATATTCTTCAGCTTCGCAGTGATAAACCTAGATAAACTGAAAATTACTGTGAGTATCTCCAAATAACACAGAGTTAAAACAATCTTTCAGCCTTACCAGCAAAGACAATGAATCTGTATAATAAACATTCTGTAAGACCTTGGTTACTAAGGGTTCTAATGACCTCTCTCAAATTATCCTTAAAAGTTGTTTTTTTTCTAATTTGCATTTTATTTTAATATACAACATCGTACTATATTACATAGCTTAAACTCCCAAGACTAAAATGAGAAGATTCAGTCTCACTTTCAAAGGATAAATAATAAGTGACTGATAACTGGAAAAAGGGAATCATGATTTTGTGGATAAAGTTTAAAACTGTTGGGAAAGAGAACAAAATTTATTTGTTGTTAAGCGCCTGGGGTTTTGAAGATTCTTGGGTAACATTTCTATAAAAGACTACTGATTTTTAATATCGGAGTTCAAACCTCAAGGGCTCTGTTGCTAAGAATAGCTCCCTAGTGAAATCTGAAGCACTTCTGGGGAAAGAACAATCCACCTGGTGGCATCCAGTTTCCAACAAAACTGTAAATTCATTTCAGGACCTTATTTCTGCTTTTTTCCTCCCTCTTTTGTAATAAAAAGCAGCAGTTAGTGTATAAGCTGCCTTTATAAATTACTGGAAACAAAATTAATAAAAGTGCAAAATCTAAGCTGAGCTTTTACTTCTAGGACTGTGTAGTTGGAGTTTAGATCTAAGATATTTTTCAAAAGCCGTGCATGTCAAGTAATATTAATCAGGCTAAGTTATACTTCATGAATATGCAATTTGTTCATTATCATGGGTTACACTTCCATTTATAAATAATGATCCGGTTTTATTGCTACCATAGATAAATATTAGAGATATAACTTACATAGTTTTATTAGCAACATTGTACCTCAGATCACACAGAAATACATACACTTTTATACCACTAATTTTTCTCATGCATTTACTTTTGTACTTGTATTGAGATATGCTTCATACCTATTAGCTATACATATTAAACACTTAATGTCTACATCAAAGAAAATAAACTATGAATGTGGAAAGTAAATTTGGTTTTAGGTATAGTATAGTGTTTTATTCTACTACTTTCAGGTCTGAAGATAAGTGCTAGTTTATCTGTAGTCCACGAATGCTCTTAATATCACAATTTCTGCTGCTACTATTACAGAAGATTTACTGTTTAGCTCTTTGGATAAAAACATTTAGTTCTTTTCCCTTCCTGTGTGTAATTTCATGAGTTGGCCTTTATTTTCAGGTCATTCATGTGAGGGGGTTAAAGTGAAAGAACTTAAACAATTAACCTTAAATGATAAGTTAAAATGCTTTTCAGGTCAAAACCCATAAAAGCTAAGAATTAAAAGATTAAACATATCTTTAGCACTTTGAACACAGGAGTCAAGGTTCTTGTGTAGTATATGCTTTGCCAGTAATTAAAATCTGAAAAATTACAGCTAATATTGAAGCTTGTCTGTGCTATATCTAATTTCAAAATCAAACAGTCAATGTCTCATAGACAGATAATGCTGACAAACAAAAATAACTTCCTGCTTATATCTGACAATCATACACAAATGAACTGTGCATGGAAAACCTTCAGAGCCACTGGATGTGAAGGTGTGCAGTCCTTGCCCAGCTGTGTTTCAAATCTTGTGGAAACTGCCTGACAGCTTCTGCTGGCATAGGAGGAAGAGCCAAGTCCAGAAATATTCTGCCCTACTGCAGACTGGCCAACGGGATTGGAGAGGTCACAAGTGGGAGAGCAGGAGCACCACACTCTTGTTACAGAGCTCACAGCTGCTGGAGACCAGGCATATGGCAATGCTTTGTAATTATTTATATTTCTTTAATGTCTAAAGGCTCCTGCTGGGATCAATGCACCACTGAGTAATTTCTTAGTGTTTAAAAGATGGGCCTTCTTCCAAAAAGTTTAGGATCTGAAGAGCAACAGAGAGATAAAACTGTTGCTTTTAAAGAAGAGAAAGAGAAGGCACGGTTGGTATGAATTATGCCCATCTTGGGTTAAAAAAAAAAAAAAAAGTTAGACTTTTTTTAGAAATAATTATTTTGGGGAATGCAAGACAGGGAGAGATACGCAGACAGAAACATCTAAATGGGAAGAACAAAAGAAAAGGAAAAAGATATAGAAACAGGGTGCAAAGAAAGTGAGACAGGATAAAAGGAAAAAGTAGACAGAATTAAATATGGATAAAAAAGAATTCATTCACAGACATTTAAAAAGTAGAGAAATTTGATAGTACCCACTTTTTGGCTAATCTTTAATAAAGCAGCTAATATTCATAATTGAATGTAGTAAATGTGTCTAGAGATGCCTAAAACAGTCTTTTGCTTCCATGTGGTTTATGTTTTCTGATGATATTACTAAATAATTTAGTCAACTCAATTGTCTAAACTAGTGATGTTGATAGTGAAAAATTATCAGAACTAATGTTTTCCTGGTTTTATACCACAATTTACTGGGTATATGAAGTCACAGACAATAAGCAAACAACCTGAGTAGATCAGGGTCTTATTTGCAATTTAAATGGATTGCATATTACCAAAAAAAAAAATTCTGTCATGGGAACAGAATATACAAACTGCATTCACAATGGAAGGTTACTTAGGGGCTGTAGACAGGAATACAGTCCAGTGACTTTCAATGAAATGCAACAAATAACTTTCAAAAAAGCCTGAAAAAACTTTGGCAAAGATAAAAGCTTCTGAAGGTCCCCATAGAAAAGGTCTAAAGGTAGTGTGGTTTTCAACCCTGATTGACATTGCAATATTACCTAGCTGCATTGTTACAGGTCCTCAAGATCTGCAAATATCCAAGCAGTTGGCTAGGCTTTAGTGTTACATTTTTTTCCTTTTCATTTTGTCTCAAGCTGTACCTGCAAAAAATGAAAATTATGACATGCCTACAATGACCTGAAGTCTGTAAAACAGAAGTAATCAAAAATAAAATTCGATTTCTAATTTGAAATAATTTCCTTTAGGCTCTTATTTTGTAATCATTAAATTAGCTAACTTAATAGTCTCTTCATCTTTTTTTCTTCTATGTCAACTAATGATCTTGGGAAAAAAATGTTGTTATTTACCAATTCATTAATAAAGAGATCCTTGAATAAGTGCTTAATGTTCAAGGATTTTATTATCCTTTCTTTTTCTCTAATTCTGTTGGAGCAAAACAGTCTGGTTTGGCTCTTTCTTAGGGAAACTTCCGTGTGATGAAAAGGAAGCTTAGTGTCAGAAGTATGAATGAAAATAAATAGTGGCTTCAGTGAAGTTGCTATAAGATCAGAAGTGATTACCAGTCAGGATCTAAGTAAGAGAAGTAATCATGCTCATTTACACCCATAAAGGGGGTGCTTAATTCCTCAGTGCTTAAGAAGCAATTTGTGAATCCCAAAAGCTTAGACACACACATAATTACTACATTGACTGTGATTTAAGAGTAGTACTATAAATTGTCTAAGGTATCTGATCCTCTAGTCTCACTCAAGCCCAAGTAATATTAGTAAGAGGAAATAATAATAGTTATTATTATTATTATTATTATAAGAGGAAATAATTATTGATAAGAAGAAAATATGGTATTAAATGAGTTTCTTCTTGAATGTGCAGATACGTGCCAAAATTTGGCATAAGCAACAATTATTTGCTGAAGAGCAACTAAAAAATACAGTTTTTGAGTTCCAAAAATGTTTATTTCTGGCAGGCGTGGAAAGAATTTCCTCTGCCCCCACCTCCTAAAATTCAGGTTAAACTCATCATACAACTGAATTGAATATCTGGCAAATGGAAGAAAACACTAATATGGAAAATGGGACAGTATGAAGGAGAATTTATTGGGTAAAAAATTCTTGTTCCCTTGTTATAATGGGTGAATCATTTGATTTTTATATAAAGTATTATCAACAACTTGATCATTTGAAGGATATATTTGCATGACTTATTCAGAGAAGTTTTAACGTATTAGTTACAAGAGTGTTGTGGGGTTTTTTTAAAAAAAAGAAGCTTACTACCTTATTATAAAAAAGGTTGAAGCCCACAACGATTTTCTGGGTTTGCTACTTAGACAAATTTTAAAAAATAACATAAGTCTACCCAGCAAATCAGGAAGGTACATAATTCCAGTTCTCTCTAGTAATTGACATATAATTTAACCACTCTGTTATTCAGACTTCATTTGACTTCATTATACATGAGACTGTCCAAGGTGCCAAGGAATTAGACTTGTGCCAGGAGTTAACTGGACAGATTCTGCTCTGACCCATTGCTCATGCTTACCTCATACACTATTGCTGGGCACAACTTCCTGCAACCTGGGCACCAGTCAGTTAGACCACAGAAAAATACATTTTTGTCAGTAATCCTATAGGAAACAGTAGTACCAGGCTGCTGACCTAGAGATCTTTGTACACAACAGTGTTTACACAGAGGGTAGTACTTTGTGGTTTATGATGGTCTTACAAGTTCCATTAATTTTAACACCATTATCAGAAGATGTTGTGGCATAGGAGGCAATTAAGGGGAAATCCTGGAATCTGAATGTCGAATCTCTCTGGAAGGTTGAATCTCTCACCTTATATCAGGTTAACTTCAAAGGAAAAATTTTAAAGAGGAATAGATACCATCTTAGGATGGATCCAGTGCTTCAAATTAAATTTGAAATCAGTATGTTTCCATTTAAAATTATTTTTTCAGTGAGATTATAGTTGGAGGGAGTGGTTGTTTAAATAGCATGTTATAGTTTCTCAAACAGCATAGGAAATAAAAATAAACAATTAATGGATAACAGTTTATTTAGGTGGAGATTGCCTGTAAAGACAGGTCAAATTTCCTTACAGAAAGAGAGTAAAAATTATCTCTCCTCTCAATACCTACTTTGAGTTAAAGGATATTTTTCTGGGCTCTCCACATTCATGTTTTTCTGGCATAAGAACAGAGGGTTAAATTTCCTTTGCTACAAAGCAGAGATAGTTTCAAAGAACTGGAATTTCAGCTGTATGGTCCCCAAAAGAACAAGAGAAAAAAAGCTGTGCTGATCCACTATTTTACTGATGTCTTTCTCATTGCAAAGTCCCTCTTTGAGTACAGGGTGGGAAAAACAACTGCATCCTGTGCTATCCTCTAGCAAATTGACTTATCTGCTCCACTTCAGGACAGAAATCTGAGTTATGGTATAAAAATATTATGCCTTCCTAAAGAATTCAAACAAAATTTAGCTACAGATTCTTACAAAACAGGGACTCATATCTGTTTGCTTTTTCATTAGATGCTATGAATTCTGGGTATAGAGTGGGTTTACTTTCTGGGCAATGGAGAAAGTGACACAGTAGTCACTATCAGAAATTTTGGCTGTAAGTCAGTACATAGAGAACTCACACATTGACACTTTAAAGAGAGAGTTCCCACTGCAAGCATAAACTCAATTATATCTCATGTCACAGTTAACTAGCTCACAATATAGTAGAGGCCTGTTTAAAACAAGCCTAATCCTTCGGCCAAAATTAGTTTGGCCTTTTCTTCACATCCAAGGTTCTGTTTCCAGAAATCCCCCCTCGAGCTGTTGAGCTGGCACTATTTGCTTCATTTTCAATCAGTGCTAGTGCCACCACTTTCCACCTTTATTACTGCTCTGTAGTAATATAGACATGCTGAGCTCTCCCAGTTGTTCTGAAATGCAGTGAACAGCCCAAAGCAGCCTTGGGATGCAAAAAAACCCAAATAATTTTATTGTTCCATGATGAAATATTATTCACTTCTAACCTTAGTTTAAAGCTGATGAAGTATTTTAATTATTACTGTTTCTGTAACAGAACTAAAATATCAAGGTGTGTCTATGTGTAATGTAACTAATATCCTCGTTAAAATGCCATCAGATGATAAGGTGTTTATTTTATTCCGATATGGCTTGCGGAAAAGGGAATAATAACTTCAGATAAATTCAATTGTTTCTTTTCCCTAGCCTTATGGAAAGATATTTGACAGATATTGTTATTAACATAGTCTTTTATAGAAGGTCATAGAGTAAATTTTCACTATCATTGGTGATGTCTTCTCAAAAGGCATCCATACACTACTATAAAACCAGAGAAGTTAACACCTGAATTTGTTGTATGACTATGCCCTGTGTTCTGAAATAAAGTTGGAAAATTAAGACATCTACTTTTGCAGATACATGTGAGCTAAATTTTGGATACAGTTTAGTTTTAGTACTGACTTGATCCTTGTTTAAAAACAAACCATATGGAGCAGGAAGAACTGTGGAATTTGAAAGTAAGCCTCTTTTTTCTCTTTTTCCCTAGGGAAACAAACTAGCTTGAGAAAACCTACTGCATTTTGGTTTTTATTATCTGACTACATTAAATAATTACTTGAATTTTTTTCCTTTTAATGCAATCTCCTTCCATCTTACCAGAGTTGGAGGAGACACACAGAATTCAGTGCTGGCAAAGCAAATCAGTCTCAACAAGATGTAAATATCTTCAATGCTCCTGTTGATTTAGTGTTTATTTCCTAATAATTGAGGTAGGTTTATGTTTTTGCCCCTTGTGGGACAGTCAACAGAGAAGAAACAAATGAGACAGGGGTTTTTTTGTTTATAAGGAGTCATGTTTATTCACTGTAATTGTGTAGACTTCTCTTGAATGTGAAAACACATTGTCTCAATGACCATGTGGCTTCAGGAAGATCTGTTTTACTTTATTATCTTTGACCCTTTATTGTCTCTGATCTTTACTGCTCCAGCTTCTGATTTTTGATAAATAAGTTCCTCCTACAGAAACATGTGTGTGTGCCACCCAAACAAGATTGCCGTCCTCTGTTAATATCCACTTTGTTTGCTGACCATTAATGGTTTGGGGACATTTTCTGGCATACTTCTGCTCATGGCAAAAAAAAACTTTTCTACCTTTCATAGATGTGTTATTCTCACATATTTTTTATTTTCTGGGAGACAGGGTTGCTTCGGGTATTTTTTGTGGTTTTGCCTTTTTTTTTTTTTTCGGCCTTTTTTTGTTGTTGTTGTTGTTGTTGTTGCTCTTTTTTAATTTTTTTAATAAAATGAATCAATTATTCTGTAGCATTTAAGCAATCATTTCCTAAGGCAATTATAAACTCACATCAGTTTTTCTCTAAGTTTCCAAATTTTGCCCTCAAATTCACATTATTTTACCTATTCAATTTTCCCTTATATTACAATTCTAGAGCACTTACAAAGTTGGTTATATTTTCCCAACCATACAGATTCTTGAAGAATTAAAAGCTATTCAGTGGAAAGATTTCCATTCTTAAGGGTCTAAATATAATTGATCTATACCACGAAGAAAGCTCATATTCAGTGCCATGGTTTAGTTGAGGTGGTGTTAGGGCTTGGGTTGGACTCAGTGATCTTGAAGGTCCCTTCCAACCTGGTGATTCTGTGTGTGAAACATTTGTGGATTATATGAACAACCAAAGAGAACTCAGCACATAAAGATGCTTATATAAATACATTTAGACAATTAGATGTACGCAGTTAATGTACACTACATGTATTTTATATGTTATGGGTTTAAAAAATATACATATACATTAATTATCAAGAAGAAATAATTAGATTATAATAACTATATTATTTATTATAATAAATAAATATACAGCTATAGACTTGTTAATATTTGAAGCACAGAGGTTTCAAAATTGGTATCTCCCTTAAATAACCAAATTAAGCTGAAGCACATAAAGGAAACTATATAAAATGGCATTCAAAGTTAGTGAAAGTCTAATTTCAGTCCATTGTATTTTACTGGATAATCTTCTAAAAGTGAATGAATTCTTCTCAGCCTTCCCCTCATACTACCCTACTATATGTACCTGAATGAGTCATTGTTTTTTATTGATCTAACAGCAGTGTAGAGGTAAGGTCTCAAACCTGACAATAGTAAAAAATGATGCTTTTAGTGGTTAATTGTGAAAAGACAGTGAGCACTATCTGTCTACTGAAATATATTATACTGGAGATTACAGTTCACTACAGAATTGCTCCTTTGAACTGAATTTTCTACAGGCTGCCTAAAGTAACAGATATTAAATAGGTGAATTACCATAAAGAATATTAGAATTGGGGCATTATTTCTTGAACTTGATAACATCAACTGGAATCTTGAACAGTGGCTGAATTGCTTTACAGATTTACATTATAGATGTAAATTAAAGATGCAAGTAAGATTTTCCTGTAATTTCTTAAGGTTATCCTGGTTCAGCTCGAAATCTCTTTTCTATGTATTTTTCTTGACAATATTCTAAGATGATGAAAGCACTAAGTCTTTTTGTTCTGTATTATTCCTTCTCTTTCTACTGTTTATTCCCACCTGAAGTCAGAATCTCAGAATGTGGCATCAATCATAGCACAACAATGAAAAGTGAGGTCACAAAGGAAGGATTATTATTTCAGGCGAGAGAAAGAAGCTAAAGCATATTAATTTTTCAGAAAAAAAGAAAGGTTTTCATACAAATGTCTTTTGTAATACAGAATAGTGGAAATGAAATACAGTCAATATGAAGTGTGACTACAGGCAGATTTTTT
Organism: Pachycephala philippinensis; assembly: GCA_013397055.1. Lineage (NCBI taxonomy): Eukaryota > Metazoa > Chordata > Aves > Passeriformes > Pachycephala > Pachycephala philippinensis. The sequence continues at coordinate 1,362 of VWZT01003310.1, read as the reverse complement.
ATTTAAAAGATGTTTTTTGGAGCTGTATTTCAAGAAGAAGTGATCTTAAATGTGACTCAAATAGAAATACACAAAGGGTGGAATTGCATCTCAGTGGCATGAAAAACAAAGAAGCTTAAAATTTTATTTCGTTGTCTGTTTCCACTTTAATCCTTTTATTGTTTTATTTTCCTTCTTTCTTTATCTCCTCTATTTTTTCTGTTCAAAAATTACATGATTTGTATTAATGGGAAGCTGAAAAACTGAGTCATGACATTGTTGACAAAAAAAATGAAAATAGAAATTTAATTTTTTAGTATGGTGGGATTTTTTTTGATTAGCTGATTAATTTAATTACTGAAATGCACAATAATGAGTATCTGAGACTTAGTTATACCACTGGAATTAGAAAGGGTGGAATATAGTTATAGAACATCCTGTGTTGGAAGGGGCCCACAAGGATTATCAAAGTCCAGCTCCCGATCCTACCCAGGACACCTTAAGAATCACACCACATGGCCAACAGCATTGTCCAAACTCTTCTTGAACTCTGCCAGGCTGGTGCTGTGACCACTGCCCTGGGGAGGCTGTTCCAGCACCCAACCCCCCTCTGGGTGAAGAACCATTTTCTAATATCCAACCTAAACCTCCCCTGACACAGCTTCAGGCCATTCCCTCGAGTCCTGTCACTGGTCACAACAGAGGTCACCAAAGGTCCTCTGCTGGCGATGCTGTGCCTGATGTCCCCCAGGACACGCTTGGCCCTCCTGGCTGCCAGGGCACCGCTGACTCATATTCAACTTGTCATCAGCCAGGATCCCAGGTCCCCTTTCTGTGGCACTGCTTTCCAGCATCTCATTCCCCAGTCTGTCTGTACATCCAGGGTATGTAGGTCCAGGTATGGCCCTGTCCCAGGTGCAAAATCCACACTTGCCCTTGTAAAACTTCATAACCTTGGTGATTCCCCAGCCCTCTAACTTGTTAAGGTCTGTCTCTTCAGGGTCTCTCTGCTCCTCCCAATTTAGCATTGTCAAGTCCTGCATCCAAGTCATTTATGAAGATGTTGAAGAGCACTGGCTCTAAGATGGATCCCAGAAGAACCACGCTGGTCATTGGTCACCAGACTGATGTAACACCATTTAATACAACCCTTTGCAACCAACCCATGAGAAAATTGCTCACCTGTGTTTAATATCTTAAATGTCTTGTAGTATGTTCAGAAAAATCTGTAGTTGGATATCTATTATTACAAGTCATTGTTAATTGTTAATTGTGAATTATAATTTCCCAAAATTAAAACATACCCTCCCAGAAATCTACTAGAATTTATCTTTTGCTGACAAAAAAATTAAAATATTACTTTTTTTACTTACAGAATTCAAT
>VWZT01003308.1:0-40104 GCA_013397055.1 Pachycephala philippinensis | reverse complement strand
TCCGTTCTTTAGTAAATCACAGCCAGGGCAGGAGCCAGACCTCCCCTTTTCACAGGATGCGTCTTGGACACCCAGAGCATGGCCACTGCTCTGTGGCTGGTGTCTCCAGGTGCCCTCCCATGCGGCTGGAGGTGCCTGTGGTGCTGTGGCCCAGGAGGGCTCTGAGCATCCTGCACAGGGAGATACAGACTCCTCCAGCACGCAGGGACTCTTATCACCCACCTGCAGCTGGGCTGAGGGAGGGGAGATGCAGCAGACCCTGTGATGTAAACAGGACTGGGCACTGCAGGAACAGGAGGAATTGCCAAATTCAAGTGTTGGATGAGGTCCCACACAGGCTGGCAGCTTCAGGGCATGGGAGGTCATTGCCCAGAGGAGGGGAGGGGGAAGCTGTGTGGCGTGGTCCCCAGACAGACTCTCCTGGCCATCCAGCCCCTTGGACTGTGCCTTGCTTGCTCAAACAAGCTGGAAGTGCTGGGCAAGCCCAGTCCGGCCATGAGCTTGTGAGGCAATCAGAGGAGTGGGGAGCAGGCTGAAGACCTTCCAAACCATCCCAAACCTGCTTTTCTGGAGCCAGCCTGCAGGCTGAGCAGGTGAGCACCGGCTGTCTAAAAAGTGCCTGAATGCTGTGACCTTTCCGTCATTCCTTCTCTACTTTACCATCTTCAGGCAGTCTTTGAGTCTTGCAATTCCCACTTTCAGCAATGAATCCTGTCTCCCCTCCTGTTGATTGACTGTGGATATGCTGGCATCCAGGATGGAGAGAGTAGAGAGTGAGACCCTGGTGGATGAGGAGGAGGAGATGAGTGGAAGAGGTGAGTTTTCAGAAGGGAAGAGGAGGGGGAACTGTCCTCTGTTGAAGAGAAAATGCATCCTGCTTCTGCTGTGGGAGAACTATTGGAGGTCAAAGCACTGGGGCTTGTCCCAGCCTGGGCTTTTCATGGGTTGGGACCTGGTGGCTGCAACACTCCCAGATGAACTCTTGGTGTTTATCTGTAGACCCAGCTCCAGCACCAAAGGGTCCTAAGCTGGCATCCTTGGCCCCCCACATTGCTCACAGAAAGAGATGTGAATTTGGGGCTATGGGTTATGGCTCTTGGGGTAGTGTCTACCATGGTTGGCACTGGTTTGTGTCCTGACCTGCCAGTGCTGCGAGAGCAGCACCAGAGACACCCAAGCTCAGGTCCAGGTGTCTACACTGCAGGTGTGCATCCACTCACTCAGGGGCCTCCTGCTCCAGGAAACTGAGGTCCCCTTTGCCAGGATGTGTGCAAGCCCCTGGGGCAGGGACAGGATTGGGGCAGCATGGAGCCAGGGACAGTCCAGCGAGGGGGGTTTTCCCACTGGAGAGAAAAGGAGCTCACCCTTCCCTTCTCTTGCTGGGGTGGATGCTGCCCCGGGGCTGCCTGTTCTGAGCAACTTCTCCTCCTCTGTCCCCAGCCGACGTGACCCTGGACGCAGACACCGCCAACCCGTTCCTCATCCTGGCCAGTGACCACCGAGGGGTGGGACGGGGGGACGAGTGGACCTTGCTGCCCAACAACCCCGAGCGGTTCGACACGGAGCCATGTGTGCTGGGCAGCCAGGGCTTTGCTGTGGGGAGACACTGCTGGGAGGTGGAGGTGGCTGAGGCAGGGGAGTGGTGGGCTGTGGGAGTGGCCCAGGAGTCTGTCAGGAGGAAGGGGGTCCTCAACTTCACGCCCCAGGAGGGGATCTGGGCCGTGGGGCAGTGGTTTGGACAGTACCATGCTTTCACTGATCCTGACTGGACCCCCCTGCACCTTACCTGCCTCCCCAGGGCCATCCAGATCTGCCTGGACTTCACAGACAAGCAGGTGACTTTTGCTGATGCTGAGAATGAAGCCCCAATCTTTGCTTTCTGCCTGGCCTCGTGTCCTGGGGAGAGGCTGCGCCTGTGGCTCTGGGTGGGGATGGGCTCGTGGCTCAAGCTGTGCCCCTGACAGGGAGGGAAATGGCGGGGCAGGGGAGAGACTGGAATGGCAAACATCGTGGGTCTTGGTGCTGGGAACTGGGAGGGTCCTGAGTCCTGCCAGCTTCTCCTCATGTGGGTCCTCTGGCCACCAAGGCGGGGACTGTCAGGTCATGGAGGTGAATGCCACCACAGAGCCTCCTTCATCCCCCCACCCCTCGGCTGGGACTGCAGGGACAATGGGGAGCACAGAGACTCGGTGCAGGGAGGAGCTTGGTGCCCAGTGGTCCCATGGCAGGGACCACCACTGAGTGCCAGGGCACTGCAGAGCTGCTCTGTACGAGGCCATGGAAAATATAGCAGGGCCCAGCTCCTCCAAAGGTGCTGGAGTAGTGCCTCTGGCTTTTTTCAATTAAGTGAAAAAACCCCAAACATAGCTGGATACTCATGATAACACTTATCTTCCCCACACATCCAGAGCCTCTCTTTGCCTGGCACGTGCACCAAGCACATTTCTTGCAGCAGAGCACTAGTAGCAGCTCTAGGGGCAGCCCAGGAAGGAAAGCATGAAGCTGAGCTGTGTCTGAAATCTACAGGAGAAGCAATTCCCACAGACCTGCCATTCTCTAATCTCACCCCATCAAAGTCCCACCTCACAGGATCCTGCTAAATCCTGTCCTTAGGAGAGGAGAAGGTGGATGTAGATGAAGGGGAACATTGACTGGGTCCAGCCTAGATTTCTTCTGCAAACACTTTTCTGGTTGGACCCTCTTTAGTGCCACCTCAGTTGTCATCGTTGTGGTGGCATCTGGGCCTATGTGACAGTATTGGTCTCCCTGCTCTACTCCAGGAGCTGCAAAGAGTTGCAGCGCTGGGTCAGGCCCAGGTATCTGCCCCCAGAGCCCTGCCCTAAACCTCTTCCACTGTGGTAGCACCAAGACTGGGGAAAGCCAGGGATCTTTGCTCCCAGTGAGGCACTTCCTACTCTCCATGGGCAGGAGCCTCTGAGACTGTCTTGGTTTTGATTGGGATAGAATTAACTTCACTCTCAGTAGCCAGCATAGTGTTTGGGATTTAGGGTGAGAATAATATTGATAGCAACAACCAAACCATCAGTTACGTGGTGTTTACCCAAGTCAAGGACTTTTCAGTGTCTCATGCTCTGCCAGCGAGGAGCTGCAGGGGAGCACAGCCAGGACAGCTGACCCAAACTGGCCAGGGGGATATTCCATGCCACAGAATATCCTGCCCAGTGTGTAAACTGGGGGAGCTGCCTGGGAGGGGCCGATTGCTGCTGGGAGACAGGCTGGGCACAGATCAGTGGGTGCTGAGAAACTGTATTGGGTATCACTTGTTCCACTTGGGGTTTGTATTTTTTTTCATTACAATTATTATTATCATTGGTATTATTACATACTACTTTGTTTCAATTATTAAACTGTTTTCGTCTCAAATCAAAAGGTTTTTTCCTTTTTTTTTGCCCCATCCCCTTGGAGGGGGGTGTGTGACTGAGTGGCTTTGTCAGCTGAGGTTACACCATGACAGAGGTTCACAGCAGAACGTTGGTGGATGGAGATGGCAGAAGATTTGTTAGTTCTGTACTTTTGTTCTTTGTCATGCAAAACACACCCAAAGAGTTGTGCTGTATATTTAGGGACACGTACCTCAATCAAGAAGAAATTCCCTTCTGAAAGCCAGCTCAGTTTCTCACACTGGAGGAAAGTTGGGTTTTTCAACAGATTGGTGTCCAGGAACCTCTTCACTGGAATTTTGTGGTTTGGAGGGGGTAAATTTTGTGCTTTGGTTTCCTTTTTGATGTGCGCCCCAAAAATTAAATTTAAAAAACCCAACTCTTAGGGAGCTAAGTTGCATAATTGCAGCATTTGTGTGAGAAATACACAATTTCACGTAGAATTGCACTACAGAGACTCAGGGAAGTTTAAATTCAGCTATCATGCGCTAGAGGTCTCTGCATTCCAGTGCCACAATGGGTAGGAAGGCTTAAGGAACGCCGCGGTCCTTGAGCAAGACTGGACCCACATGGGCTCTGAGTGGTTTTGGGGAGACGACTGGGGCCGGGAGGTTTGTCCCATACCCAGCATGGGCACAGACAGCACATCACAGCAGCCTCCTCAGCCGGTGCCTGGACACAGAGGCCACGGGGCAACTGCCAAGCTCCCAAAGCCCTCAGTCCAGAGCAGGATATGACCAGGCCCCTGGGACCCTCCTGTTCCCAGGGAAAAAGGCTGCAGCAGTGGGCAGTGGAGGCACCTCAATGAACATGCTCTTCTCGCATTGGTCTGTCAGACATGTTCCAAACAAAGCCTGACTGGATTTGGCACATCAGCCAAGAAGCTGTGACTGAACACCCTTCCCATTAAACTGTGTTCCTTTTTCCCCCGGTGAGCCCTTTCTCTGGGACTTCTGTTCCTTTCACGCTGTTCTTGCTGTTGCAGATGCTGCTTTTTCTCCCCCCAACCCTGTCAGATTGCTGTGTGGCATCACAGTTTTATTTTAAAGGACTGGCTGAGCCAACCATGGCACTCTCTTTTTCCAAACTTTTTTTTTTTTTCTTTTAATATGAACAAGTCCAGAAAACCTTTGATTTGACAGCTTGGCCGGAAAACTCATCCAAGATCTTGCCCAAGGCTAAAGCCTTGTCCAGGACCTTGGAAATGCATCCAACATTGGTGTTGCAGTGCTTTGAGTAGCACTTTAAATGGGCAGCTTCACAGTTTCCAACCCTCCACTGCAAGAGTGGTGTGACCAGATTTGCAGCACAGGTCCAGGGCCAGGGCCCAAGGCTGCAGGGGATGTTGGGGCTCCTCACTGCCCTATAGAACAGGGACCGATGGCTGCCCAAGACTCTGCCCTAAGGTTCCAGGCCCAGCTCTGAGCAGGCATCCTGCCCACACTGCCCTGCAGCCCCTGCCATGGTGCTGGCCCTGGATGGCTCTTGGAGCCAGCTGGTAGCGAGCACTTGGAGCAAGGCTCCTGCCCTGCAGCTGCCAGCAGCTCTTGCACACTTGGGCACAGCTCAGACACAGCTCAGACACAGCTCTGACACATCTCGGACACAGTCAGACACACCTCGGACACAGCTGGACACAGCTTGGACACACCTCAGACACAGTTGGACACAGCTTGGACACAGTCGTACTCAGCTTGGACACAGCTTGGACACAGCTCCAACACAGTTGGACACACCTCGGACACAGCTGGACATAGCCCACCATGACCCCACCAGGGTCACCAGGTCACCAGGTCACCAGGTGAGAGCGTGGGCTCACAGATGTGTCCGGCGTCTCCCACAGCCCTGGAGCGAGGGGCTGGGCTGGAGGGCTGTGGGCAGGCCTGGGTCAGGCAGCTCACAGGGGCAGCATCGGGAGCCTCTGTGGGGCAGCATCATGGGCAGCACCAGGGTCGCTCCATGCAGCCCCATACACAGCCCTGGCCCAAGCAGGGGCCAAAGGACTCTTGACTTGGCCCAAACATCATTGCTTCTGTGCACTGACAAAGAAACTACCCAGAAATTACAAAAGCCCTGGGTTTTGTCCAACTTTGAAACCTTCTGCTGGGGCTCTTGGGGCTGGTCAGGGCAGCTGCCCTGGGCAGGTGGTACCGGGGGTGCTCTCAGGGAGGCAGCCTGGGCTCTGCAGCCCTGGCCCTCTCCAGTAACAACACAACAGCCCGAAGTTTGTCTCACTTTTATTTACATCATTGCACAGCCCATTTCCCCAGAACACACTGGAAACGTGGTGGGTCAGACACCGACTGCCCACATCCACGAGCTGAACATCTCCTCTGCGAAGGAGGACAAGACTCAAAGAGTCAATGTTGGGTCTTGCAGGGGCACATGCAGCAACTCCAATTAGGGGCAATGACAATAAAGCCAAGGATGCTGAGTGCAGCTGTGGCCACACAGCAGCACAGGGCCGGGCCCCCATTGCCCCAGCCAGGGGCTTCTGGCTTTCACAGTTGCATATTTGGATTGACAGTGGGTTTCCTAACTGGAACACTGGCTCCATTAAGTCCTGACCCTGGGGACGTGCTGTGGGAGAGAGAATCCCTCATCACCTGCCAGAACTCGATGCATTGTGGGGCCAAGCTCCTGGTAGGCAGCCAGGGCTGGGAAGGTTAAACCACCCCACCATTTTTCTTCACTGGTGATGTCCTGGTGACAAGAGCGTTGTTGGGAAGGGCCTGAAGGAAAGGGCACCCAGAACAAGGCACGGAGCAGTGGTGCAGAGCCTGCTGCCATGGAAGAGGTGTGCAGAGCAGGGAGTGCCTGTGTGGGACTGGAGCAGGGACTGGGACTGGAGCTGGGCTGCAGCAGCCTCTCCACCAAGAGTACCAGGGGCAGAGTAATCCCTGCATGACTGGGAAAAGGGCAGACACCCATGGGTATGTGGCAGAAGGGAAGGGACAGTCAGGGGGCTGGCCGAGAGAGGGGAGCAGAGATGTGGAGCCTGGCTGTAGCAGAAGACATTCTCCCCGTGGTCACACACCAGCCCCTCACACTTGGAAGAGAGACCAGTTCAGAGCAGCCTTCAGGGCACAAAAACGCTGCTACAAGATGTGCCAGGGTACCCCCAACTTGCACCAGAACCCTGGGAGAGGAGGTGGAGGAGAGCAGACAGAGACCAGGGCCCAGGGCTGGAGCAATTCTGTTGGGCGAGACAGCACACTGGTCCCTGCTGCTCATGCCACCAGCAACTTCCTGCCCAGGGTGAGGGAACACATAATGTAACACATCCTGCTTTGCAGCCAGAGACGAGGAGGAGGAAGTGCATATGGTGCTTTGAATTCAGGAACTTACAGATCTCCAGCTCGCAGAGCATTGCACTGATCCACTTGCTTTCAGCAAAGGGGCAGAGGGACATAGTGTATGACCACCACCACCCACTGCAAGGACACAGGCCCCTCGGAGCCTGCCTCCTGCCTGCTCTCTACCCCCACCGCCATGGAGCCAGAGACCAGGCTCCAGCCGAGCAGCTGCACACACCAGAGACCTGCTCCAGCCGAGCACTCAGCAGGGCACAGCCCACACCACTCGGGAGGCTCAGGAAAGCTCAGCACCAGGCACACACACTGTCTGGCAGGGTGAGGAGGTGGCAGAGGCAAGAACCAAAGCCAAACCAGGGAGACTCTTGGCAGAGGGGGCACTCCAAGACAGAGGGCTTTGAGAGCTGCATGTGCTGGAAACACAGGTGAGAGGAGGAGGAGGAACACCAGCCCCACAGGACAAGGGACCCAGAGCCTGTTCTCTGGGAACTAGCAAACTCGGGGGGGGTTTCACTAGAGGACACAACAGGCTGGCAGCGCAACCAGGGATGAACCCAATCCCAGCAGCTCCTCTGGAATGTGCAAATAAAGTGCAGAGACAGCCAAGAGCACCTGTGTCCTGCCAGCGCTGCAGGGCATGGCCTGTCCCCTAAGGTACGTGTGGAACTGATGCTACGGGAGGTCCAGCCTCAAGGTGGTGAAAGGACATCAGCAAACAGAGACTCCAACTCCCACCTTCTGGGGTCAGAAAAGCTCCTTTCTCAATCTTTTCAAAGCAAAAGGCAATGGTGGGTTTAGCTAGTATGGAGTTATCACTCCCCACTCTCGGATCCTCCATCTACCTTTGCCAGACAGACCAAGGGCTGAGTACACCCAAGTCCTGGGGATGAGCCAGGATCTCAAGGAAAGCATTTTGTGAGATCATGTCTGCACCGGAAAAGATTCTCTCATTCTGAAACTGATTTTGAAATTCTCAAAATTACAGTACTTTACAATACAAAATGTCTCCATTCAGTATTACGTCATTTTACTCCTTCTGGGATTATAATTATTAAAAACACTCAACTTTCTAGAAAGGACAGAACACCACAAAAGAGACCAAAGAGTAACGGGAAGGCTGCTGCAGTATATCAAAACCAATTTAGTGCAAAGGAGAAGGGGACTTTGAAGAATGGTTGATGAAAAGTGTTCTTCATATGTTCATTTGGAGAAAAGGCATTGATTTAACCTCTGAATGAGATCAGGCTGCCAGCTTCTATCCTGAAGCTTAGAACATCAACACAAAAGGACTGAAACACAATATGCATGGCCATTAAAAAATAATATTATATATAGATGTATATATAGAGAGAGAGGGAGATGTTTTCCACGTATGGTATTTAGTTATAGGAAAGTGTCCCTGCAGACAGGCATTTTCTGCCATCAGGCTCTTTTGGGCCATTTCACACACAGATGTTGATTATGTGTCTCTTTGTCAAGGTCTAAAACACATGCTGAGCACAGAGTCCCTTTGGGTGGGATGATTGTTTTCCAGTGCCCCCATAGCTGCCGTGTTCGCTGGGCCTGCGGGGACACTCGACCCTCCACCTTGGCCAGCCGCGGCATGGCTCAGACGGTGGTCTCATCCGCGGTCTTCTTCATGAGCTTGGCGGAGAGGAGGGAGTGGGGCACGGGGTGAGGGCTCCGCGAGGCTGGGATCATCAAGCGGACTTTCTGGTTGGTCCTTCGCCACTCCGAGTACAGCTGGCAGTGGTAGCGGAACGAGACCTGGCGGGCGAGAATGCAGCGCTCTGTCACCACCTCTGCCACTCGTGCCGGAGGGACAGCCAGGTGCCAGCACCCCTCTGCCTCTGGGGATCCCTTAACCTGAGGCAAGGGAGACAGCACTGACCCCGACACGGTTTGGGGCACTCCATGTCCCCAGCCTCTGACAAGCAATCAATCCCTTCCTGGTGACACCAGGCTGAGCAGGGCACAGCCAAAGGGGCCTTCTGGGCAGCACCAGCAGAGTGGGATAGGGTTTGCTCAACTGGATTTAGGTCCGGGCTGATGAAATGTGGTGGGGATGAGCTACAACTCACCCCTTCATCCAGCCCCAGGCTGCAGCCAGCACCCTGGGTGGGCAAAACAAGGGTCTGAATCCAACCAGCCTCCTCTCATCTCACAGATCCCAGGGGACCTTCTTTGCTCTGCGCAAAAACCTTCCCTCCTTGGTCTGAAACAATATGACAGCAGCTGGACTCATTTTTTTCTGACAACAACGTGACCTGGGAGACTTGTCCACCCTGAGGGAGACAGGGGAGGATGCAAAGGCTGGAAGGACCCAGAGCAGCCCAGCAGAGGCAGGAGCTGGCCCTGCAGTTTCAGAGCAGCCCTGCAAGGGGAGCTTCGAGCTCGGCTCAAATACAGAATGCAGTCAGCCACTGAGCTAAACCAGGCTTTCTTACAGGAAGCATTTAGCTGGCAACTAAGACGTACCAGGAAGTGCATCTGACATGGAAAACTCAGTAAAACTATTACTTCTGGATGGGTCTATGACACATCTTACGAGAAATGAAGCTGTGGCACTGAGGTAATTGAGCTTATTGATCTGTCCACACCCCTCCTTCCTGTTGCAGAGCGACTGAGGCAATAAGGTTGTTTGCTGACAAACGCATCTCCCAGTCTTCAGAGAATGGAGAGCTAATGGTGGAAACCTCAAGGAAGGCTCCTGCTCCTCACGAAGGAGCTGCAGCCTTGGCTGTAGCCTCTCTCACAACCCTCACGCTTATTACCACCATGAACCCCCTCCCACATATCAGCCCCTTGTACTGCACAGCCCAGGGTTCAATGAGCTGAATATGAATAAAGGGGCTTCACCTAATGTCCTCCTCTGCTCAAGGAAAAGTGAAGCACAGCAGAATTAGAGCCATTTTAGTCAGGACTTGTTTCTGCACATTCTTCCAGCTCCTCCAGGTTTCCAGCTCCTCCCACCAGTCCTGAGATGGAGAAGATGGAAACACTTCCTCTTAAGGTTTCCAAATTTAGCTTGGCTTCCTACAGAAACAAGCTTCGTGCAGGAACATGCAGCATAGAGACTTTCCTCCATGGCTCCTGTGCAAGGAGTGGCTCCAGCTTTGCCCCCAGGCACTCTTGCCCCCAGAGGAGGGGCTGCTGCAGCACCAGCTCATCCTGCCCTGGCTCCCGAGTCCGTGGGGGAGAGTTGTAAGGAGTGTCCAGCCCCAGGGGAAGGGGTTACTCTGAGAAATTGGAACAGGCAGGGAAACGGACTAGAGAATTTCTATTGCCCACAGAACTGCCAGCTTTTTGGGGTCCCACTATTTCTCCTGCATCAGCTGCACTTTTTCCCTTTCCAAAATGGTGTTTCCCAGCAAGCAGTTGGAAAAGGGCATTGACAGGGAATAAGCACACACAGGGCTTGGAACAGGAGAGCCAAAATGAAGATCCAAACCCAGAAGTCCACCCAGCAACACAAGACAAAAAAAGTGAATGGGAAACAGAGGAAGTCCCTGGCCTGGCAGCCCCTGGAGAGAGCAGCCCCGGGGCCCTGGGGGGGGGCTGGGCAGCCCCACTGAGCCTCCGCTTGTGCCACACCCAAACCCGCATTCACTGTCCTGCTCTTCTCAGCTCCCTGCAAGCTACAAGTTCCTCACCCCCTAATTCAGCACATCCAGAAATGCCAAACAAGGCATCTGCAGGAAGCTCTTTCCCAGCATGGATCAGTTCAACACCCAGATTGGCTGAAGTGCAGGTTCCCAGCAATCCCCAGTGCCCTCCATGCAGCAGTGGGCCAGGGCAGGCTGGCTACCAAGCCTTGGCTTGGGGCTGACCACTCAATCCAGCATCAGAGAAGCCACAGGTTTCCCCAGGGCCAGAGAGTTCCTTGCACACACCTTCTGCGTTACCTGCACCTTAAAAATACTGCGTAGGAATTTGTTTAGTTGTGTCTAGTGATCCCCAAGGCCAGTCTGCCCCGGCTGGGCACGGCCAGTCTGTGCTGAGCAGCAAAAGCACAGGGGGACATGATGGTAAATTATTTAGGAGTCAAACATGTTCCAGATTTTACTTTTCCCCTGAACTGCCCAGGTAGCAAGTTTGTGTTTCTTCTTGTACCACAGATGGGCCACTGCCTGACCCAACCCCAAACCCTTCCCACCCAGCCCCAGCCCCATTCCAGCTCCGGCACATCTGTGCCGGATACCTGACACTTGGGGAACACTGTGACAGTCTGGAAAGCAGATGACCAGGAAGCAGTTTTCCATTCTCAGCAACAACTTTAGCAGCTTGCACATGAAGATAAATAAATGGACGTTCAAGTGGAAGAGCCCAAGGTGTTCTCACACAGGGAGGCAGAAATAGCAGGTGGCACTGACAAGGTGTGAGCCGGTGCTTCCAGCTCCTGTTTGAGCAGGAGCAGGACCACAGGAGCAGGACCCCGGGAGCTGGCACTTACCAGTGTCCAAAGGACGTAGATCGTGAAAAGTGCTATAGTGAGTGCTATGAGTCCGATGGCCTCCAGCCGGCTGTTGAACTGCAAGTGGTCCTGGGCCCCACGTAGACACAGCCAGCCCGAGATCGCCGCCAGAGGAGTGATGAACAGGAAACACACCATGTCGCAGAACAGGGTCCTCTTCTCATTGCGGGGCCCGGGGTCCTTCAGCCACTGTGGGAAGGATGGGAGAAGGGGATCAGTCCATGACAGGCAACACGCACGGCGGGAGGAGCTGGGGAGCTCTCACCTGCACTGCGCAGTCTGGGTGGACGTGCCTGACTCACAAAAACCTTCTCCACAATGGAACCAGAGTGTCAAGTCTAGGTTTAACAACTAACAAGGGAAATGGAAGAAACAGCTAAGAATATGTACAGGGGAAGGAAGTCATGAATACAGAAGGTCCTGAGCTCCCCTCTGGAGTAGTGAGGAGCAGGCACCACAGGATGTCAGTTCAGTAAAGCCTGACTTAATATTCATCTGACAGGTCTTGGACGGAGCTTCAACAGAAACAGACGCAGGACTCTGCAACTGGTGAAAGGGTTGTGGGAAACAGGGGCACTGGGGTCTGCAGCAAAGGCCAAGCTATAAGAGCATCTGTCCCAAATCCAGCCCTCAGGTTCCTCTGGGAGAATCACAGCATTTTAGAGTTTCACAGGCAATCTCCAAATGTCTTCTTCTTTTGGGAGTCCTAACTTGCTTCCAGTGTGGGTTCATTTTAGATACTTAACTTCGGCAACAGCAATTGTTCTATTTTCCTGGGATTATGCTATTTTCAGCCTTTCCTTTCCTTTTTTAGCACAGCAAGAAGCTGTGGTTCCTACAGATACCAAATTGTTACTGCACATCTTTACTGGGATCTATGTGTGCTGGCCTGCAGATTCGTCCTTCTTCCCTGCACAAAGATTACTCCCTCATTCAGGATTTTTTAATTTTATTTTCAAATAAAATTTGGAGAATATTATTGAAAAGGCACAGGCAGAGCAGGGAAGAAACTACCAGGGTCTGGGCTGTCAGGCCAGTCAGGCCAATCCTACTGCCAGACTTGGAGTATGGTACCTGCTTTGGAACAGACAGCTCGGGAAGGGACCCATGTGAGAACTCTGCACACAAAGCTCCGTTTTGACTCGGAAACCACCATTGAAGTAGCAATACAGAAGTGGTGGTGACAGGTCTGCAAGAAATTAGTGAGACCTCAGGACAGGTAACCTGAGGACAGGGCTGGCCAGAGGTACACAGAGAGAGCAGGCCCAGAGGGAAGCAGGGCAGGGGGCACACAGATGAGTGCAGATTTAACTGCAGCAGGGATTTTCAGTGAGACAGAGCAGAAGGGTAAGAATGGGACTGGAAGCACAGCCAACTTTTGTGGAAATAGGAAAGACAAGGGGGAGCTGGCAAACCCGGGCATGGAATAGGGGGGTAGCTGGGCTGGTTAGAGCCACAGGAGCAGCAGGTTCTGCAGCACCTGGGACGGGACACTGATTTGGCCATGAGTGGAGGAAAGGATGCTGCAGTGACAGGTATGAGCCTGGCCAGGCATTTCAGCTGGGAGGACTCATAACCATGATATTATGACTTGAATCATCTGAACACTTCTGTGGTAACAGTCAAAGAATTTTCATTGACTCTGAAGCCATTCAGAGCATGACTTGATGGGCAGACAGCCAGAAGAAAACCTCAAAGAATCACAGACTCACTAAGATTGGAAAAGACTTCCAAGATCATCAAGTCCAACCATCAACCCAGCACCACCTCCAAATCATGTCCTCAAGTACACCACACATTTTTTTGAACACTTCAAGGGATGCTGACTCCACCAGTGTCCTGGCAGCCTGTTCCAATGCCTGACAACCATTTCCATGAAGAAATTTTCCCAATATCCAACCTAAACCTCTCCTGGCACACCTTGAGGCTGTTTCCTCTCATCCTGTCCCTGTTCCCTGGGAGCAGAGCCTGACCACCACCCAGCTGCCCCCTCCTGTCAGGGAGTTGTGGAGATCCAAAAGGTCCGCCCTGAGCCTCCTTTTCTCCAGGCTGAGCCCCCCCCAGCTGCTCCTGGTGCTCCAGACCCTTCCCCAGCTCTCTTGCCCTTCTCTGGACACAGCCCAGCACCTCCGTGTCTTTTCTTGGAGTAAGGGGCCACCCCAGGATTCGAGGTGGGGCCTCAGCAGTGCCCAGCACAGGGGGACGGTCACTGCCCTGGTCCTGCTGGCCACACTATGCCTGGTACAGGTCAGGTGTCATTGGTCTTCTTGGCCACCTGGCTCACATTCAGCCACTGCTGACCAGCACCACCAGCTCCACCACGCAGCTTTCAGAACAGGCAGAACTGTCTTTTGGACAGGAGCTGGGAGAAGGGAGGCAGACCTGCAGGTCCCCCCTGGCATGGCTCTGCAGAGGAGATCAGTGTGATGAGCAGCGTGGGGACGATAGAGACCACACATGCAGTCTGAGCAGCCCTGGGAGGAAGTGAGGGTGGACAGCAACTCATTGGCAGAGGAAAGCTGCTCCCACACAAAGCACCTCCTGGGCAGCCCCAGCGCTCAAACCCAGCCACGTGCCAGGCTCTCCCCAGTCCAACCAGGACAGGGCTGCCTGGTGACACAGCACTCAGGTGAGTGCCAAATCACCCTGTCTGGACCAAGTTCCCTCTAGCAGCAAGCCCAAAGCACCCCATTCCCTGCAACAGGACATCTTGGGACAATTTTGACCCTTGTACAATAAGAAGCTCAGGCAGATAGGTATTTTACTGCATCTTAATTCTATTTATATTCCTTGTGACTTTTGAAACTCCTTCCTCCTCCCCAAGATGAGAGACAAACATATAAAGGCAAGAAGCAAATTAATTTCCTTTTGAAGTAGTTGATTTACTTTGCAAATATGCACTAACAGAGTAAAGAAATGGAACACAATAAGCCACCCTAAGGGTGCAGCATTTCTGGCACAGCAACATATTGGTGCATATGGGAGTTTAAATAAACTTTGCAAACAATCCATAAAGTGGTCAGGCAGATTAAACAATTTTTGTAGGGAAAACTATCAGGTAAGCACGGGAAAGCAACAAAAGCACAACTTGGTCTTCTTCCAGCAGCTTCCACACCGCAATCATGTCTGAGACTGAAGGGAAAGAGGCAAAGGTGGCTGCTTGCTGCCCATTTGGGCTATGAGCTGAGTCCTAGATCCTGCTTGAAACAACTTCTCTCTGCTCATGTGACAGAATTCTGGGTACCACCATGTTTCTTTGTCCTCCAGCATGATCCTGAGGCTTTCCCAGATACTGGAATCAGCAGGGTTGTGGAAGGGAGCTAATTTCTTAGAGCCATAGCAGGGCTATGGGATGATGAGAAGCTGACCTTTGGGTGCTGCAGTGCCCATGAAACTTGGGTGAGCCCAGGTGATGGGAGGCAGGAGAGGAGCAGGCAGTAAAAGGCACCAGGACATCATCAGCTCCTCTGGAAGGCAAGAGCAGATCTCAAAGCATATCAGAGCAGTCTCCCAGCCTGTCCATTCCAGCACCTGCTGCTCCATGTATCTCAGGGCTGCGCTGCATTCTGCCCCTCAGGACCAAGAGGAGTGGACAGAAGAGGGACTCTCCCAGCAGCACTCAGCACCTTGCAGTCTGTCTGGGGGCTTATAAATGGGTTTTTTAAAAATTAGCTTTCATTGATTTTTACAGCTGACTTACCCTGTGTGGCTAAATGTCCATGGCCATGAGCTGTCAGCCTGTTTCACAAACACATCACATGCAGCACTCAGTGCAGCACTCAGTGCAGCACAGTACCAGCACTGCAGGGACCAGCACTCTCCAGCCAGCACGTGCTCACATCTCTCCCAGCCTTGCACCTGGACCACTCGCTCTGGTGGGCATAAGTGAGGACCATTGTGACCTGCCAACCTCACCAGCTGACCCTGCCAGAATTCCCCACGTGCTTCACAGCTACAGCATGATGGCAAGCCACAGCACCACACAAGTATTTGGCTGCATTACAAAACATCCCACGTGCTTTCTGCCCACTAAAGTTACCTGTTGATTTTCCTCCTACTGCTGAACTGGTGCCTGGCTATAAAAGCCAGAAAAAAATCACACAACCTTGATCAGAGTAGCACTATTAGCCCTGTCCCTGTCCTGAGAAACATGCTGAATCAAAAAATACAGCTTCAGATGAGGGACTGTCACATCCCTCCTCTGGGCCTGCACCAAAACCTTTTTGCAGACCATCAGGCTCCATAGGCAGCCCCAGCAGAATGGTCCTGTTTCCGTCACCAAAGTGGGAACCGATGCTTTCTGACAGAGTACCCAGAGTTCAGGAAGCCAAGACCCAGAAAAGCCCCAAGCCCTGCAAGCAAAGCAGTTAAATGCTGCAGCACAAAGCTACCCCTCCTCATCCTCCTTTCCCCGACTACCTGCCACCGACACTCCACAAACCAAATCTCTACCTGTACGGGCATGAAAGCCTTCCCTACGCCTTCAGCTGCTGGGAAGCACAGGGCTCTGGGCTGACCCAAGAGATTCAGGAGCACTAGAAATGGTGGACAGGAGAGGAACAGACCCAAGCAGTGCTGCAGGTCACTTGGACACTTTCCTCCAGAGCAGCACGTGCTTCTATGCATGGTTGGTGTCACCATGGCAAATGCCACACCACAACACGCGCAAATACGGGATCCCAGCACCGCCAGCAGCTGCACCTCAGAGAAATCCCACTGCTCTTCTGGATCATCACAGCACAGACAGGCATGGACAAAGCGGTGAAGACAGACATGTAAGGAGGACACTAGTGCTGGTGAGTGCCAAGAGTGCAGGGATGAATTATTTCCCTTTTTGGCCCCAAACGGGCCACTGCAGTTTGCAGAGCTGTGCCCGGGACTGCACAGAGAAGTGCCAAGAGGATCTCATGTTGGATCTGTGAACAGCATCTCCAGACAGCAAACACAAGTAAAGAGAAAAAGGAAAAGATTAGAGGAGTGGGAACTCAGCTGGAACCAAGAGGGATTTGTTTTTCACTAGATCCAGGAGTCTAAAAGAGGTGTGCATTGAGCAAGGAGAGAGGTGGTCTGGGGAAGGGTAGAGGAACACAGATCAGACAACAGTGCAGTGAGTTTGGCAGAAGAGTTCGAGGAAAGCAAAGGGAAAAGTCTGTCTGCAAGGAAGATAAGGCTGGAGGAAGGGTAGGGGAGAGCTTCTATCACAGCTCAGTTCTCTGAACTGGAGGGGGGGCAGTGAGCGCTGCAGAAGGCGCCGCGCCCAGAGGCAAAACTCCTTCCCCTAATAACGTAAGCAGAAGTAACATCACAATTCCTGCCTGCAAACCTCCCTTTGCGTGTTCCAGGGACATCTCTGCAGCACCTCCCACAGCCACTGAGGTGCAGGACACTCAGGAGACAAAGCAGAAGGACTGCACGTGACAGACCCATGGGAGGTGTCCCCTACTCCAGCGTGACCCACACAGTCAAGCAACACCTCAGAGAATTTCAAACACATTTCGTTGCATGTGACATTGTGTTTGAAAGTTGTACTTTCAAGAGACAAAAAAATAATCCATTGACCTATATAAAATATCCAGTTTAAGTGAACCAAAAGTACTAGCAATCATTGAAAAATAATCATCTTTAATCAAAATTGCACCATAAACTCCAAGAAAAACAGGAGAAGCAAAAAACTGTCAGGCTCCAGTACAGCACAGCACCCTTGGAAGGAGGAGCTGTTTTGAGGAGGCAAGGAGCACACGAGAATCACTAAAGCAGCCCATTTATAAATAAAGCTGTTAACACACACATTGCTGGAAAACACCAGCACTGAAGACTTGGAAGCAGAATTTTCTTGGGACTCCCTCATGAGACTTGCTTGCAAGAACAGAAATAGCAAAACAGAAGGTGTGGCTGGACTGCTCCAATAGTGACTGGTTCACCAGATAAATCTTTTTTGGAATTAGTGAGATGTCTTAAATGATGTCTTAGTGATGTCTTAAATGAGTTTTGCCTTAGCAAAGGTATTAAATGCTTGGAGAAGCATTCTGAACAAGTCCTGCATTATACTTGTTAGCTTTCATCATGAGGGTATGTTGACTTTCAACCTCCCAGTAATTTTAGCAAAGCCAGAGCCTTGGTCTCCGCACCAGCAGTTTGTGTCCACTCTCAGAGCAAAGACCTGAAACCTCCTGGCTCCTCTCCCTGGTATTTGCATGATGTGTGAACAAAAATACACCCTTCCTCTGGAGTATGGAGTGATCTTTGCTGGGACTAAACAGCTGCTGCTCTGACACCTGCCTGACCTGCAGCCCTGAGACATTTCCGCAGAGACCTGGGCTGGGGCACAGACCTGACCCCCCTACGCCAGGACTGTGCCCAGGCGATGGAGTTAGGAAACCAAAGCTGGCTCACAGAAGGGGCAGATGGCCCCAAAAACGGAGTCTTTGGGCTGCCGAGGTGGTGTTTCTGTTCAGCCCATTGAGAAACACTCAGAGGGGACAAAATTAACAATAGCTTGAGGCTAAAACACTTTACAAGTGGTTAATGAAGTGAAGAAATAAGAGGGTCGGTGCCACAACAAAACATACAAAACAAGGCAGCCATGGAAAGGAAATACTTTTGCTGGTAACCTGGGAAAGTAAAAACAGGCAGGAGTGGGCTCACACCAATACAGACCAACCCACACACCCACCTCCCTCTGTGGGCACTGGGCTACAGCCAGGGAGAATGCCAACAGCTGTGCAGAAGGGCTCGTGGCTGTAGGAACGCAGCCACAGTCACCCTTGGTAATGCTTTCTGGAAACACACAACACATCCAATACAGTCCCAAATGCCTCCATCCACACAGCTCTGCCTGAAATCCCAAAGGACTAAGTATCTCCAGCAGGAAGAGCACTTTGTAAGAAAAAATAGGTTTGTGATGGATTTTGCCCCAGACCAAAGAGAAGAGTTTATGTGGAAGGGAGAACACTAAGGGCAGAGGTGGGGGAGGCAATGGTTTGACTCATACACAAGTTGCCTGTAACACCACTCATCCTGGTTCTCCTACAGCCAGGAAGAGGCAGGCTCCTCCAGACAAGCTGACACATCCTAACTGAGCCTTCTAAGGAGGCAGGAATTAATCGATCACAAGAGGTATTCCCTTCTCTCCATACACTATATAGGACTTTAAAGAACAAGGTCTGGCTGAGGCACATTTAAGGCATGAAACATTAGGACAAATAAACTCAATCATGCCTAGAGAACTGTATGACCACCTGTGGCCTGGGAGAAAGAGCTGTCCAAGCTGCAGCAATCCTTCAGGCCCAAAGGCCTGTGCTCCTCCTCCTCCTACCATGCTCTGGACAGCAAAGGTACAGATACTCCCTGAAAAAGAATCCTGAGCAGTAACTGGCCATTTCCTGTGCATGATATTATTAGAACAAAGAGGAAAGTCCCTCCTCCAGGAAAGCTGTGTGTGCTGCAGCTTACACTTCAAACACTTCATCTAAATATCAAATGCCGAAATCTTCCAGGGAACAGAGAAGGTATTTTGCCTTTTCTGACTATGCCAGCCATGCTGGCTAGAGTGTCATGGAGTCAGATCACTTCCCTGCAAACACATGGAGGCCCACTAAATTAACAATCATATGGGAAAATCAAGTATTGGAAAACCATCGCTCTCCAAGGCTTGGCCATTTTGTTCTCTGCTGGGGACATGCTTCTCACTCAAGAACCCTGGTCCACAACTGTCTTGTGCTGGAGACCAGTTCAGAGCTGAGCAGAAGCCATTCTGTCTTCTCACAGCACAGGCAGCAGCATCCTGCACCTCTGGCTACAGAACTCTCCACCCAGGGCTGCAGGTCAATTCTCCATCTCCACCTGCAGGGGTTCAAAACATGCCCCCAAAAAGCACTCAGCCCATTATCTCACAGCTTGACGGTTTACTAAAGCCTTTCATGGTTTTTTTAGCTTTTAACCAGCTTCCTAGTTAAAAAATAGCTCAACTAGGCTGAACTGCAGGAGATATTTCCCCCACACCCATGGGTCAGCCTGTGGCTGCCAGAGCTGGCTCCGGGCTCGGACAAGTTCCCCGCTCTGGGTTCAGAGATCAGGCACACTGGCAGTCAACACTGTTACTGTTTTTACATTGAACAGACCACAACATAAATCAATGACTGCTTAAAGAAAACAAAAATAGAATTCTATTAACAAATTATCTTTAACCCATACTGGACAAAGTTGACACCTTTCTTCTGCAAAGGAGGCTGCAAAATTCAGTCACTGTTTGTGAAGTGCACAGATATCATAGCAGTAAGTACCCCAGAGAAGCTCATGAGAAAATGAATAGTTTGGTCTTGGTGAGCAGGGACATGAGCACACAGCAGGATTAACAAAGTTAGCTAGTGAGCATCTTCCATCCACGCTCTGCATCTGGAAGACACAGCCTGTGACCATGAAGACCACACTGTAACACAGATAGATAAGAGGCCTGAAGCAAAAAAGAAGGCAATTTTGGTCATGGCATTTCCTGACTTCCAAGAAATCAGGAAGTTTACACAGAAGCATTTCAACTTGACCATGTAGCTTCCCCCCAGCACTCACCAAAATGTCTCCTGCAGCCCACAATCAGTCTCAGGCCCTCTCCTTCTGAAGGATCTTCAAAACCACATGGACAAAGCCAGTTCTTAATGAAGCTGATGGTCCCTTTCCAGAGATCAGCTGTGCTGACCAGTGACCGCCACAGCCACTATGACCAGCTCTAAGCTTCCCCAGGCTGGAAAGGCAGAACATGGCAGAGTCAACAGCAACAAGAGCTGCTTTCTCCTCAGAGGCCCAACAGCAGCAGGTGGCAGATTACTGAATTCCCTTGTGGCCAGATGACAGCAAAAGAGAGCTAGAATGCTTGGACAGCCTTTCACACATAGAACAGACCCTTTCACATGAACACCACTGCCATGCAGCATGCTCCTGCATCATTCCTAGTCCTAGTCTCCACCCATTTATCCTCTGCTCTTAATTTCTATTTTGATTTCCCAGCTTTACTTGGTGAGCAGTGGATTTTTATCAGGGGTCCTCAACAGCACATTCACCACAAACATCACTTTCCCCAAAGTTTCACAACACTCCGCACCCCTCCCCACAACCAAGAGTCAGAGAACTTCCCAGATAAGGTGGCTAGGGGGACAGTGACATTTTTAAATGACTAAGCAGCCTCTTTCCCCAGCCCTCTTCTCAGAAACAGATGAACAACTTGGGGATGACACTTCCCAAAAGTATTTGGTGAAGAGCAGCAGCCCGGTCTGGTGGGGGGATGAGATTGCATCAGACTGCAGGCAGAGCATTAATGGGAAGTGCCACCCAGCTGGCCAAGGGGTTATCAGCTCCTTCCAAAGAGCTCTGCACTAAGGGCAGAGCCTCTGCTACCAGCAGGAGCTTCCCAAAGCGGTCACACTCGGTCAATTGACCTCTAAGTGACCTCTAAGCCCCAGCAAACCTCACGGGGTGAAACACACTCACTGTCATTGCCTCTGCCCAGCACAGATTGCAGTGGTGCAGGAGCTCAGTGGTGCAGGCTGTAATAGCTCCCAAGGAAAATGAGAAACTGAAGTCCAGGACACTTTCCCCGGGCTTCAGGCAAGGATCAGAGGGTTTATAGCATGATGGAAGTAATACAACAAAACCAGGTGGTCTTTCCAGCCAGGTGAGCCATTTTGCTCTAGCAGAGCCCTCCAGCTGTGGTGTGCCAGGCACAGAGCACACGTGCTGATCAGCTGAACAGCGCTGTGCAGGGCCCAGCACACCTGAGTGCTGCAGCCCAGCACACACTGCTGGCACTGCACCCACGGCACTCACTGCTGGCACTGCACCCACGGCACTCACTGCTGGCACTGNACTGCACCCACGGCACACACTGCACCCACGGCACCCACGGCACACACTGCACCCACGGCACACACTGCACCCACGGCACCCACGGCACACACTGCACCCACGGCACACACTGCACCCACGGCACCCACGGCACACACTGCACCCACGGCACACACTGCACCCACGGCACCCACGGCACACACTGCACCCACGGCACACACTGCACCCACGGCACACACTGCACCCACTGCTGGCACTGCACCCACGGCACACACTGCTGGCACTGCACCCACGGCACTCCACGCCTGCTGCTGGCCCCAGAAGAAGGGCAAGAGCAGCCTGCTACCATGAGATGTGTTAAACCAGGCTATATGCTGCTTTCCAAGCCACAGAAAGCCTTACTGCTCCTGAGCTGCTGGCAAGGGAATTGCTCTAGGGCTGTACCATGAAGGCTCTGCTCTGCAGCGGGGATCACTCTTGCCAGCTACCTGGAGACTTTTCATCAGGTGCTTACCAGCCTCCAGGGTCACCAGGCACTTTAGGCAAGCTGTTCCCCAGCAGACACCACAACAGGGTAGATCATCCCCTTCACTGTGCTCACAGACAGTCCCAAAATACCAGAAGTAACAAATCACTGGAATCCCAAAGCCTTTGCCAGCTGGCAGTAATGGCTCAAGGCATCTATTCCTCTCCAAAAACACAGTGGCAGTTCTCCAGTGTTTGAGTTCATTAAATGCTGCCCACCCATCACCTCTCAGCACTCACAGTTTCTTTGCTGATCACCATACCCTTACAAGCTCTAGGCCGGAGGGGCTTTTCACAAATTTAAACAGGAATTAAAACTGATTGTCCTGGAACACTTACTCACCCACACTGGAATACAGACAGGACTTTTCTGTCCCACTCTCCTGGCAAGCTCCTCATGTCAGATGGAGGCACAGAGTTGGTGTCACAGGAGAAATTCCTCCAATACACACTGGCCTTGGAGCTTTTGAGTGTGCAGTTTTCCAAGCCTATACTTGTTACGAGGTGCCACAGCATTGTGGAAGATGGCTAAACGCACTCCCGTGTGTTTGTTTCTGGACAGGAATACTCTACCAGCTCTTAAGCTAAAACATCTGCGACTTGCACTCACAACTTGGCCCGCATAAGCCCTAGCAAACTCACTGTCCCTGGACTTGCCTGCACTGTGTCCTCAAAGCTAAGATACAGCCCTTCCTAAATGTTTTAAAGCAGTGTTTTGCAACCTCTGAAACAACAGTTTGAGAGATACTGGCCAAAGCACCATTTTATACGCTGTAGCAGCTAGGAGAGAAGCAGTAAGACCACAACAGCAGTAACCACTGAGGTAATGCTCATACAAACTATTGTGCTAAATACATGGTTTGGGTTAGCACTGTAGGCTAAAGCCTCCCCCTGTCTGGGGCTGTCAAGTCCATGACAGTCAGTTCTAAGTTAAACAGTCATTAATATCCATTTTTAACAGTCATTTAATATCCAACTGAAGCTTGAATGCTTCCCCAGCTGGTGGACTCTTTTCCACTCCAAGGTTCACTGGGAGGAGATGGGAGTGTGAGAAATAGAGCTGGGGACTGTCGAAAGGAGGAGGAGACAAATATTGTTTCCAGAGGGAGGTGAGAAGAAAAAAGAAGCAACCTCTGGAATTGATGAGAATGGACACAAGATGGGAAAAGCAACTTAGAATTCCAGTTGTGACTCAGTTTTGACCTAATTGATGGGGCAAGGGGAAGGAGAGAGTGAACAAGAGCACTCACCACTACAAATCCAAAACAACCCTGCCTCCACACGCACTCTGTTGGCAGGCAGTGACAAACCTCCAGCAGCCAACAGGTAACAGGAGCCTGTTGCTAAGAATCAGCTCCCAGACCTTCCAATCCTCCCGCTGCTGAGGGCCGCAGGAATGTGGGGCTCCCAAATTGTTAAGTGTAAATGCCCAGATGCAGACTGACGCTTCTCTGAAGTTGCACAGTGTGTTGAAGGAACCCCCAAGCCAAGCCAGCAGCACACTGACACGGGGAGAGCTCACACCACTGTAGACATATTAAACCATCTTCTAAAACAAATCCTTAAGCCTTTTGTATGGTACCTCACCGGTTTACTTGTTCCTCTTTTGGGGACGTACACTTGAACTCCGAGGTCAGACAATGGCCAGACCCGTGCTGCCTTTGTTCCCAAAACAAAAAACCCAACCCACCAGCCAGGGCCTGGGTTGTATGTTCCAGCTCTGCGGGGCTGACAGACTGATCCCCCTACAGTCAGTACAGAGAGGAACATATGGACCAGCTGAGCCCTGTCCTGTTTTCTCCTTCATCTGGGAGGAGGAGCACAGAGCAGCAGGAAGGAGCAAGGCCCAATGGCTTTGAAGCATGCATCAATGTTAGTCATGGGAAGACAGGTCTTTTATAAACAGTATCACCACATCTCACTTTTCAGAACAGAGCATGACAAGGAAGGCACATGCAAGAGAGCTGCACTAATGCAACACTGTGAGGTAAGATTAAAACCAGCAGCAAAAAAAGAATATTTATGAGAACTTCATATTTCAGTCAGTCATGTTCTGACATCTGCATTTTGATGCTCAGGCATTAAAGCACAGCCACAAGCACAGTGCTTGCCGCTGGCACGTGGGCAGGTCACAGGTAGGAGCTGCCCCAAACACTACTAATGTGTGTTTGCAACTACATCGCTTGGGTCTGATAAGAGACTTGATCTCTCCAAATTGATTCTTCTTTGTGAGTACAAAGGTACTGCGAGGAGGAGGAAACAGCAAGAACTACAAGAACAGCAGGGCAATCAGTCATTTTCTCTCAAATGATATGGAAATAAAAATGAAGCATGAAGAAAATGGTACCTCTGTCAAGGGTCTTGGTCTTCTCTCTACAACGAATTCTGTGTGGCAGAGCTCACAGTAACTCGTGTTGGAGGAGGATAACCATTTTTCCAGGCAGCTCTTGTGCACGGTGCCCAGTGTTCCTGTGCAGTCACATGGGGAAAGCAGTCCCTCCCCATTTCCACCTTCATGACAGATTCGACAGATGGGACCATCACTAAAGAGGCAGAACGAGAGACAAACAGAATGAAATCACAGTCAGAGCAGGCAGAACAACACAGCCACAGGGTCTGGTCCCACCAAGCCCCAGAAAGGCACATGAACAGCAGGTAGTGTGTGGCACAGCATGCCAGGAGCCTGCTGCAGCAAAAAACCAGTCTGCGGGGACCATGGAGATGCTCAGGACATTTTAGATCATTTAAAATCTGTAAGACCCATAACAAGAGAAGATGGCAGCTCAGCTGGCCCTAGAAGTGACTGCAGCGCACGTCCCACAGTCTTCAGCTCTGCTCACGGTGGGAAGGGGCTGATACTGGACTCAACACCAAGCCTGAAGCACTCACACAAACCCAGAAGCCCAAAGTGAATCCAAATGACCCACAGTAGTCAGAGCATGCCCCAGCCACCTGCAGCCACTCAAGAGGTTGGCAATCAGAGTCACATTTACCAGATCACCTACCCACTCTCAGCCCACCTCAGCTCTGCAGCCTGGGCTGAGCAGAGCTGCACAAGGAACAGCAATATCTCAAGATATAACTGTACTGACCCTGGAAGCTCACCTCTCCAAGAACACAACATATTTCACAGCAAGCAGGCACCCAGACCAAGGTCTCCAGAGTACAAACCCTCTGCCCGTCACTGCACAGTAACTCTCTGGCATCCCATGGGTACACTCTCCCCAGAGCAACAACCCCTCTGCAGCGTTCGGCCTCTCGGTGGCTACAGAAATGCTTTTGTGCTAAAGCAACAACACCTCCTTGGCCACGAGTTTCAACTGCAGAATCACACAGAACCTCACACAACCAGAGGTAGCCACCACAGAAACTAACAAACACTTTCAGAGACACAACCTTCCCCGCAGGAGGCCTGCGCTGCTCATCACACTCAAATCATCTGTTCCCAAGATATTCCCGACACCTTCAGCTGGCACCACTGACTGTGAACAATTAGTGCTACACCTTTCACTAAGCCAGCTTGCTCAAAGCCGCAGCCAACCTGGCCTGGAACACTTACAGGGATGGGGCATCCCAGCTGGCATCCCAAGGCACGGGTTTCTTAGCAGCCCTGTGCCACACATGCCAGCCCCATGATGAGGATGTTTTGGGCTCCCTGGGAAGCCCCAAATGGCTCTAGACACCAAAGTTTGCTGTTCTCAGCAGTTCAGTACATCTCTTCAGCATTCACTGATCACTGAGATCATTTAGGAACAAAATGCTGGACAGCAGAGGCCCAGGGCAGGACCATCTTCCCTGGACCATAGAAACCAGGCCCTCACTAGTATCTCTCTTTCCACCTTCCAACCAGCCATTTCTTTCACACAATTTTCCTCTTACATCCAAAGCTGCCCAGATCTGGGGGTGCAAAAGAGGGAAAGAAAGGAACATCCTTATTTCAAAGACCCTATTGTATGTCCTCTTGAAATCCAGGTGAGCAGTATCAGATACCAGTTTTTTCTGCCTATTGCTGACAGAACAAAAGCCACACTGAACCCGTATCATAGTTCACACTCCACCACTACTCTGACTTCAAAAAACCCCACCTGACTGCAGAAGTTCGTGGGATTGCAACACAACAGTCAGAGCAAGCACTTAGTAATCTTCAGAAGCAGTAGCACCACGTCCATTAGTTTGCACAGAAAGCAAGAGTGAGACATGGAAGCACAGTTCAAGGAAAAGGAGCACACTGGGGAAAAAGGTTGGTGGGACATGAAGGAAAGAGAAGAGCCAGCAAGGAAGTGTATGTCAGCTTGCTAAAGGAGAAGTAAGATTCCTCTTTTTGTGTGCCAGAGGAGATGTCTACCACTTTCAATTCAATATTTAGCTGGTTTTATCCCAATTGGACTTTTATTCATATTTAAGGCTGTGAAGCAAATTACACCCAATGTACACCATCCCCTTCTCTCTGCCAAACATCACGGGTGAAACACTGACCCGTGTTCTCTCCTCCTTTTTACATGCCTTTTATTTAGGGGACTTCTTCAGCCAAGACAATCCCTGCAAAAGGAGTCTGGTGGAAACTTCATCCTCAGAGATCCTGGAAACTACATCAGACAAGGCTCTGAGCAGGCTTGCTCTAAAAGGAGGCTGGACCAGATATCCTATGGAATTCCCTTCCAATTTGAATTATTTGATGATTCTGTAACATTTATTGCCATAAAATGCTGTACCAGTACAGCAAAAGTACAGCCCACACACAGAGCCCCAGTGACACACACAGACAATCCCCTAGAGCCTCCAGTGCTCTCATGCATTTGTCATTTCCTAAGAAAAGCATCTGTAAGGTATTTCATTTGTTCTCTTCCTGTTTGAGAAGTTTCATATTTCCAGCACATTAGTATAACCTTGGCTACCAACAAACAATCCAAAATGAAAAAATTTGCTGACAGTGTGCGAAAAAAAAATTCTTATCAGACTTCATTTTCCTTCCTTCCTTCCCCCCCCCTCCCCCCCACCAAGGTGGGGGCCCGGTCACACTCCCACATGATACACACTCAGACACAGTTTTCCAGCAGGCTGTAGACACCATATCAGTAATTCAACATTCCAGTGCAGTCACGCTGCTCCTGGCTTTGCTGTGCTAAGTGCTGGTCACAAGGAAGACACTGAAACCCACCACCAAAAGAAACAAACTGGTGTCCATGTAGAAACATACAGAATCCTGTTGGGGTTTTTTAACGTGTGTTTCCAGGCAGTCTTCCCACATGATTATTACACCCACAAAAGTTCTAAAGGGCTAAACAAGTTCTCACCCAGCCTATCTATTGCCATAGAGCAAGCCCAGTTCCTTTCACATTTTTATTGACCTGCTCCAGGTTTGCTGGATGCAGCAATTATGTTTGCCTTTATTCCCATCCAGCTTCCTTGCATCCCTCCTCCATGTCTGCAATCACTGCTTTCACATCCCATAAATGTTTGACCAAATTAATTGAAAAAAATAACAGCTGTTCAGACAGGATTTCTGAACACAAAATGTGACAGCTCTCGGTAGCTGGACTGAACAGTGCTGCCAAGTGTCCTCTACTCTGGAAGCTGCTCAAAATACATGACAAGAAGTCACATCAGGAGGAGTCTGAGCCAGTGAAGCTGCCACGTGTCCCCTCTAGCAACAGCTGGATGCTGTAGTTCCTGCAACACAAACACCCCCCCGCCCCCGTGGCTGAAGACCAACACCATGCCTTTATTCCATAGACGTTCCTGGAACAGGGGCTGTGCTCCCCTTCCAGCCCTTCAGAGGTCTCCATGAACAGCATGAACAGCAAGCTGCCCTGCAAGCACGGCCCCACCTTTGCTGCTGCCCCCAAGGCCGTGACAGCAGGGCACAGGGAGAGACACCTGTGCTGCCTCATCCCGAGTGGCCACGCGTCTGGGGCTTCCATGAGCACACCAGCTCCGGGCCACCAGCACACAGGACAGCGGGAGCCCGGCGGAGGGCACAGGCCAGGGAAGTAGCTGGCTCACAAGGATTCACACTCAGCATCTTGGCAAACTCCTTCAGGAAACAAGACTTTGTAGTCTCCCTGTACCCCTGAGCCACCAAAAAAGGGGAAGAGCCCAGGCACAGCTCAGAGCCCCATTCCTGCAGCAGCCTCACCTCTGGGCGCCCAGCGCCTTGATCACTGTGGAGAGGAGGCGCCCGTCCTTGGCGGTGACCTGGGTGATGTACTGCGGGCGGCCGATGTCCGAGTCCTCCACCGACTTGGAGAGGGCAGCGCTTCCCGGGCAGTCGCAGAGGGAGCCGGGGAGGTGGCAGCAGTCACCTGTCGTCATGGCAGCTCTGGGCCCCTCTGTCCCGGGCCTGGCACCCGGGAGACCTGCACAACAGCACCACAGTCAGAACCTGGAGCACCCAACCCCTCACCCTCCTTCAGCCCTGCTCCCGCTAGCAGTACCCCAGGGCCCCAACAGACATGTGTTTTGTGAGTCTTCTGTCCCCTTTAATAGGCTTTGTGAGGCTGCCTTACCATAAAATTAAGGCTCCAAGTGTTCTACTTACATAACTTACCATCAGAATTGCAAATTTGCCTTTCCCAGAGAGATTCCTGGTAACCACCCTTTAACCTGATGAAGCCTTTCAAACTGAATGTGCTGACACAGAGATGGGGAAGCAAACAAAAAGCCCCATGGGCCTGTGCTGTTCTGGCTAGAGCCATCCTGAAAACTTATATTCATACTCTCCATAAACACAGAAAAGTTCCACCTGAACAGGGCACCTAAAGCAGTTTATGTGGCTGGGTCCAGGAGGCCCTTCTCAGCTGCCTTCAGGAGCTTTCTGAGCACTTGAAAGACTGTCCAAGCCCAAAAGGCTCCCCCACCCCATCTTTGATCTTTTTTATTTCTTTAAAGAAATACACATGCTTCCATTTCTATATCCCCTGTGGTACGTCCCAACAGTGAATGTGTGGATATGAACCTGCCAAAAGCACCAAAAATCCTCCCTGGGAAGAGCAGCAGGCCAGCCTGCCTCCTTTGTCTTTCAATTGTTCAGGCCAATCATGACTTTTACAAGAGCCACATGCAAACAGCAAAGCACACCAGCACATTTTCAACATTTACCCAGCAAAAAGAACACACGGAACAAACAGTAAATGCAAGAATTGGAGAGAAGATGCAAAGAAAAGCCCAACAGAGCAAACCAGGAGCTGGCTCTGATGAGCCACGTGTGGACAGGAGAGCTCTCTGCCTTTAGGGGAAGGCAGCAGCTTGTCCAAGCTGCCAGAAACAGCCAAGTTTCTCCCCGGCAGGGGCTATCTCATCCCCAAAATCAGGTATGCTCTGCAGATTCAGAAAAATCCTGTTTTTGCCAATCGCCTTTAACCTGGTCCCTGAGAGGCAGCTGTGCAGAAATAAAGAGCTGGGGTTACAGTGAGTCACGCTGAACACAATCCAACAACATCATACTGCTGGTAAAACCAAAATCCCTGTGTCTGTAAACAGGACTGCCTTATGTAAGGCACGCACAGTAATCCCTGTGCGCCAGCACTGCTGGGATCAGAGCTGGAATGCTGCCTCATCCTGGTGGCTGGATTTCAAGATGAAATAAATCCATAAAAGAAGTTCAAACAAAAGCAATGAAAAGGAAAAAAGGGGAAGGATAAAAGGAAATAAAATAACCACAACCCCAAAGAAGATATATGAAAATAACTAGGTTTGTTAAATTTCGGGGGAATGGGGTGAATCTGCAAGCCTCCTGGAGGTAGGAGCAGGCAAACAAATCTTCACCATCCCATCCCATCCAAGGAAAGGCTTTTTTGTTTCGAGATCTCTGTGCACAACAGGAGTCAAACATTCCCATAAAACTGCAGTTCTGTCAGATTCAACTAAGCCAAAATCTAACTAAAATAACTAAAGAAAATAAGGGCTTGTTCCTGGTTGGAGGCTTGGTCACACTACAGAGGAAAAAACCAAAAAGCTGGTACAAGAACGTGATCCTGAAAACATTGATTTGGGTAAGCACAAGTGCTTTTTCATGTCTTGGAAATGAAGCAACTCACACAACCAAGGGCTTCATCTGTCAGGACAGCTTCCTTCATGTACACGCATTCAAGACGGAGAGAGCCCTTCACTGGTGTCTCAGCACCAGATGCCAACTTTGGTAGCATTCCCTCACTTTACAGAACAGTTTCTAATTTCTAATAGAAGACTTTCTAATCTCTTTATTAAAGCTGCTCTTGATAACTATCTGTAATCCTTCCTTTGCAGCTGAGCAGGAATAAGCTTGAGCTTGTGGGCAGGTCAATCCTCTTCAAAACGAACGTCAACCTTTTCATCAACTTAAAAATAAACTTCATAGACTCAGCCTCTCTCTCCACCTGTGCAAAGAACACACAGCGTTAGCTACTTTTCTTATTTCTCCTCTTCAAAAAAAAGGCTACAAACTCTCCAGCTTCAAGGAGCAAAAAGTAAGATGATAAATGCTATTGCAATTACTTAAGTCAGCTGTTCTGAAAGTTAAGGAGTTCTTTCAATTTTAACAACCTCTTACTGAAACGAACATGAGAAGATACATGCTTTAATAAAAAGGTCAGTTCCATTTGTTCGGCCAAAATGTTGTTTATTTTAAAGTCCAGAGGAAAAAGGTCCATTCTGCGTACTGGAATAAAACTGCCCTCACTGACTGTGTCCTGGGAGTATTTATACCGAGGCTCTTTGTGCTCCACATCTGACAGACACAGGCAGCCCCGTGGCCTTGCCCCGGCAGCCCTGCTTGCGCTGGAAGGGAATGGCCACCCTGCCGCTCTTCAGGAAACGCGCGGGTTTCTGCTACGAGTTACTTGGCATTTCCTCGTCTGGATCCAGCCCAGGGTGGAACCTGAAGTCACTGCTTTAATATCTGACTCATGCCATTCAGCAAATACTAAGGAAAAGCAGCAAGATTTTCATGGTTAGTAAAGAAGTAACTGAAATCCAAAGATAACATCTGCAGTGCAGTTGGGTTCCAGTTCCATACCCAGTGGAACACGAACCATGGAGCCAAGTCAGTCCCCTTCCTGATCCCTGAAGGATCAGCTCATCAACACACAACCTTCTCTCACAACCGTCAACAGCTGATTCACCCCAAACCCAGTGTACACAGAATTGTTCAGGTTGGAGATGGCCTTAGAGATCATCTGTTCCAACTGTTGCCCCAGCACTGCCAAGCCCACCACTAACCCATGTCCCCAAGTGCCACATCCACACAGCTTTTAAGTCCCTGCAGGGATGGTGACTCCACCACTGCCCTGGGCAGCTGTGCCAGTGTGCCTGACCACCCTTCCCATGAAGGAATTTTTTCAGCTTAAACCTCCCCAGTACAACTTGAGGTTGTTTCCTCTCATCCTGTCACTCATTACCTGGGAGAAGTGACTGACCCCCACCTGGCTGAATGCTCCTTTCAGGGATTTTTAGTGAGCAAGAAGGTCCTCCCTATACCTCCTTTTCTGAACACCCAGCTCCCTCAGCCACTCATCATCAGATTTGTGCTCCAGCCCCTTCCCCAGCTCCATTTACAGCAGAAACATCAAAATTCCCGGGGTGAGAAACAAGACCCAAGCAGCTGGTTTGAACTACACACTGATTTTTTTTCTAAGCACCTGTGATTTCTGAGCCGATTCCTTGGGGATACATTTCTTGTCCACATTCTAAAAAAAAGTCTTGGAGATACTAGGTTTATTATCAACATCCCCTCTGCTGCCACAGTTAGACATAAGCAAATAAACCGGAAGTCTCTTCTCAGCAACATTTTGCATCCTCAGCTTCTGAGCAGATCCAGAGCATAAAGGGCTGAGTTTGTAGATGTTACTCAAACTGAAAAAAAACAAACCCTGTTTGTGGAAAGTTGGCTCAGAAGAGCAAGTTCTGCACTAGAATTCCAAAACTTGAACACGTGCAGCAAAACAAGCCAGTTCCTCAAAGAGCAGCTTGTGCTCTGTCACTGCTCCAAGGCAGAGACGGGGTGCTGGTGCAGGATCCTGCTCCACAGCCGAAGTGAAACACGCCTGCAAGATACTCCCCCTCATCAGCCCTCACGCATTGCAATGAGATTTGTAATCCAGTTTATGTCATCCAAAGGGCAATGAGGCAGGCAAAACTCCCTCAAAAGACTGCAGAGATCAGGCTGGACCAGTGCTCTCTATGCAGAAGATGGGCCCAGCAGAAGCGAGCGTGAATCAAGGAGCTAAAGGGTCCCCCAGCTCTGCTCTCCATATCTGGACTTTGAAGATGGACAAAACAGTTATTTCTCCCAGACAGGGAAACCACAGCGGGCCAGATAAACACCTGGATCAAAGCTACAAAGTGAAAAGCACAGTCAAGATGAGAAAGACAATAGGAAAAGCTTCAGCCAAATGATGGCAGTAAAGGGGACTGTCAGGTGCAGGTCGTGGCTCTGCCGTGCTGCTCATGGCCTGCCCATTCATCAATATCGCAACCACTCTAAAGCCTTGGAGCAATCCTGCAGCTTTGACAGGATCCAGAGCAAACTGGAACTAGAACCAGCTCCACCTTCTTTGGGTGCAGTGCATACGCACCAGCTCCTGAACAGACTGGCTTCCCTGGGACACGTCCACCAAGGAAAAACCCAGCACATGATGCTGCCAGTGGCTGAGTCTGTTCCTCTCACTGAGCAACCCATTTCCCTGATTACTGTAACTGAGATCTGGCACCTCACCCATGATGCCACCCGAGATAACCAAGTTGTGCAGCCAGCATAACCCACTCATCTGTACACAAGGAGTTTTACATTTTCAGCAGGTAACCCACTCACTGATGGCAGATCAGAGCTCTGACCGCTGCTCACATGAGCTGAAGTTTGACCCCGGGTGCAAGGCTTCCCAGCCTGCTTTCCAAAGCCCTCTTATCCACTTTGGGCATGCAGACACTGAGTTTTCTAATCATACAATCCTGCAAATGTCACCAGTGAACTGAAGGTTTTCAGTTGCTAAAGGGCATTTCCAAACATCAGTGCTTTCCTTTGCATCACTAAAACTGGATTTCCCAAATCCTGGGCCCTAAAACCACCTGAACATCTCTCTCCATCTTCAGACAGACTGTACAAAGAATTGCTTTCTTCACACATCTAAGCACCTGCTCCCACACACCCTACAGCTAATGCACATCCTCCTGCAGCCCAGGTTCAGTCCCAGCTGTGCAGCACATCTTGCAGCACCAGTCCTGCCTACTGAGGCACCGGCCTTATGGTGTACCTGTAGTCCCCGTGCTCTGGGTGACTGGCAGAGTACCCCCTCTTCCACCTCTGGCCTCTAGACCCTCACACCCAAGTGACCACACACCTAAGACACTGCCACCAGAGATACACATGGATGGCATGTGATGACTGACCTGAAGTACTCCCTGCTGCTGTTGAAAGGTTGAATAAGTGGATTAATCTAAAGAAAAAAACCCTAAAACCAACAAAAAACCCCAAGAACCAGTCCCAAACTGTGCAGGGCTTTGTTTTCAGTTTTGTTTGTTTAAACATACTCTCTGCTGAGGGTTGAAAACCACAGTATTATTTTGTTCTTTATTAAAAATACATGATTTTTTACCTCAACTGACTCCCCAAAGTTACCCTGCAGGTCTGCTATGTAACACCTCAAAAGTACCCAAAAAGCCGGAACAGGATCTGCCCACACTTGACCTATCAGCAACTCTCCCATCACTCAGGGCCCGGGAAGAAATCTCATTAGTCCTATGCTCAGAAGTCACCTGAACACAACAGCCCTAAAGTCAGGGTGCAAGGAGCCCCATCCATGAGAAACGTGACACAGCATTTTATGGCATATACCTCAACATTCAAAATAAGAGCTGATGCTGTGCAACAGCTTCTGAAACATCTTAAAATTTGGCAAGTAACACACAGGAAAGCATTTCACTCTTTAGGAGCTTCTCTGTTTCCTGCCCTGCCTGCAACATTTGTTTGGCAGTTGCAACTAAAGGAGATGCTGTAAAAACTTCAGCCACAACTTGCTCTTCAGAGGATGCCAGTGGAGCAATGCTGTAGATCAGAGCCAAGGGACAGCCCTGACCCTGGGCTCAAAATAAACCCCAAAAAGCAAGGTAAAAAAATATTCAAAGCACAACATTCTGTGAGCATGTGAACCTTCTGATAAAGCTTCACACCAGGAAACTCATCCTATACCTTTAACAGCAAAAGCTTCAGGCTGACTCCAGAGGCTCACCTGCCTCACCCCTGGGGCTGACTTTAAAAACACATGCTCCAAGTTTAACCCTGTAACACCCAGGAGGAGGTCAGAAGCTTAGAGGACACCGCCTTTCTGGACCCCTGTGTTTGTCACATTTGTACATGACCACAGCCAGACTTGGCTGGGCTGCCTCTCCACTATCCCAAAAACACAGCTCAGCAGCAGTCAACGGTAACTCAAGCCTTCACTCACTGGCTGCTGCTGGGGACAAACGATCATAACTTCTCTATACCAAGAAACTATCTAGACATATTCTAGAAGCTCTCTGAAGTTTTGATTATTTAGATTATGGCAAATGGGTTTCCAGAGACAGATGAAGAGACAGTCTTCCACTTCCATTTTTTCCAAAGAGACACATTGCCAGGATCTGACTTCTATTCTCCACTGGTAAAAAAATACTGCAGGAACCCATGGTGATCAATAACTGCTGTTTTCCAAAGCCAACATCCACACACATCCCTCCTCTCC
Source organism: Pachycephala philippinensis (assembly GCA_013397055.1). NCBI lineage: Eukaryota > Metazoa > Chordata > Aves > Passeriformes > Pachycephala > Pachycephala philippinensis. Next base: position 5,864 of record VWZT01003308.1, on the reverse strand, counting down.
AAAACTTCAGCATATTGGATCAACATCTGCAGCAGTTTCACTTCCTCTCCACGTCCTGAAGCAATGGAAAACTCCTGGCTGGCAAAGGTGAAGCTCCTGTGGCACAGCTCCCGTGGGGCTCCCAGCAGGTGAGAACCCTAACTTTCAAACAAGGCCAAAGGCACGGGTCTCATGTGGACACAGCAGAGCTGAAACACAGGCAGGGCTCCCTGGATTTCAGGGTACCTATCATGTTGTTCACCCATTGCTCTTCAAACAAGTTTTCCTCACTGCCTAATAAGGTTACTCAATATTCAAAAAGAAGTAAAAGGTTCAAGCTTAGATGTTGAGAAAAAAAATCAGTATAAAAAGAAGAAGCCTAAAGGATGTTTTTTTTCTTGCTGTGCCTGGGAAAGATTAGGCTGTATGTTACAGCTGGAATGCCAAAATGAACAAAGTTATCTCAGTTCTTTCAAGACTTGCTATCTGCCACAAGACCGTATGAAAAGAAAGTTTACTGCACTTTAATTACCAACATCTGGAAAAACAAATTGCAACACTAGGAGAAAATTCTTTGCAGAGGGTATCTCCAATCAAAATTCAGCCATTTTAATAACAAGTTTCATCAGGGAACAATTGAAAACCAGCTGGGGCATGAGGAACACCTGCGACTCCTCATAGGATTCAAAAGACATCAGCTTTTAGAGGTGAACAGCAGCACAACTCACTACATAATGCAACTACACAGACTCTGCACCCACCTCCCTCTGCGTTTTATCATTCTCTTTCTCCAGGAAAAGAAAGATGCAATAGTAAGACTTGAAACTGAAACCATGAACGAGGGTGGAAAAAACCAATGGATTATCATGCCTATAAAGCAATGCTTGCAGAGTGCTACCTATCACTGGGGACAACAGCCAGCCCACCAGATACAAGCACAGCCCTGCCCTGCTGAAGGGACCAGAGCTGTGTGGCCTCTCACATCTCTCTGCACCCCCATACTTTACAAAACACCAGCAGCACACACTTCTGCTTCCCAGCTCTATTGCTTCAGCGAGCTCCTCTTTAAAGAGAGGCTGCCTCTGCAGCAAGGCCAAAGCTCGAGTGCTCCCCAGTCCTGCACAGTCACTTGCCAGGCAGCTGCACTTTGTTCTGAACAAATGGATTTTCCAGCTGTGGGCAATACCTCAGGAAACAGAATTTTAGTGTAGCAGTAACACCAAATGCACCAAATCAAGACTGCAGCACCCACACACCATGGAACTGCTCAGTCCCTCGAAGGGCATGACTCAGGAGGATGCAACACATTATTTCAGGATTGGGAAGCCCAGGTCAGAAAGAACTTGCATGCTCCCCAGTGTTTTCCTTCTTGGTTTATAGAGCACCATTTACAGTGTTATACAAACAACCACACTCTGCTTGGAGATGACCTGGAGCTGGAACAAACCACCAGAACAGAACGCAGCAGCCCTGCTCGCCCCGACTGCTCAGAGCAGCGCGGCCGTGCGCAATCGCCGCGCAAAACCAGGCAGCACACTCAGCTCCCAGGAGACGTTTGATCTGGAATTTTACTTGACTATTAATATTTTTCAACCTAGATGTATCACAAATCTCTTCAGAACATTCATCTTTCAAAGAGCTTTCCAGCAAAGGCGCCACCGAAGACAGCCTGTGACTCACCACCCCACTCTAGAGCTCCAGAGCAGACACCAGCTGAGAGCATCCCTCCCCATGGTCAGCCAAAGAGAAGGATTCACTGATCCCAACCAACTGCACCAGTGTCTCTCTTCTGCCCACTCCTCACTGCTACAGATTCCCTCCTCAATCCTCAAGTGAAACTCCACAATTGGTATCTGTGCTGCAAAACTCTCTCAGTTTCAGTTTGCAATGTTTTGCTTAGGCTGCATTTCTAGTTCTTCTGGACACAGGCCTTGTCTGATTTGTCTGCAGGGAAGTACAGGAAAAAGTGGGAGGAAATAACTTGGAAACAATCCAGAATTTAAGTTTACCTTTCCCTTCCCACCACTCTCAAATCTAACCCCAAAAAGCTTTCAGATGAAACAAGACTAAAGCTCTCAAAGCTTCAAACAAAGAAATCGCTGTTCAAGCCAAGACTACATGATCTAGGTGCATTCTCCTTTTTGCAGAAAGTGCTTTAGAAGGTAAGTTTGATTTGCTTGTACTTCCTGAGCCAGTGCTGCTCCTTGCCCCTTGTTCCCTCTTTTTAGGAACTGGAAGAGAATGTTTCCTTCAGTCTATCAGTCATTTCGTGACAACTGATTAAAATTGCAACAGCAGTTACAGCACGTCTGTCCTTGAGGTTAACCACACATAATCATCTCAGGTTCTATTAGGAATTGAAAAGTTTAGTTAGAATTGCTACATAAAATCTGGAAGAAAACTTACAGATGCCTGTTTATTTGAAATGGGGGCAAATGACAGATTCCAAACTGTAACACTGTTCTAGAGAGGCCTGGGGCAGGAAAGGCATTTGCAAGGCTGATGGGTAGGAAGAGCTGCAGGTCAGTACAGCTCCTGTTGGGCTGCTCCCTTCCCTGGAGGATGCACGGGGTTCAGTCCCTGCCTCAGGACATGCCAGCAGTCCCTGCTTTCAGGATTTTGTCATTCTGCACTTTACCTTCAGTACTTAGAGCTCTCACAGGCTGTAACTGCACAGCAGGAGAGGCACATTCCACCCCCAGTAAAGGTGCACAAGACCCTACGACACCCAGTAGTAACCTCCCTGCTTTCACCCAGCAAGATGACCAGCCAAGAGCTCTCCCAAACCAGCTGCAGTGGGAAACCCCCTCTCCCAGCTGAGCTGCACTGCTGCTGCGATCAGCTACAGCTGATCTGGTCTACTTACAACAAACACAGCACAAAGAGACAGGCTCCCAGGGAACACCTGCTGCAGTTGGAGCTGGAGAGAGAACAAGACCAGGACTGGAGAGGTGGAGATTCCGCTGTTCACGTGAGTGACATGAACTGTGCTGATAAGCCACAGACTTGATAAGCCACAGACTTGATAAGCCACAGCACAGATTAAATGTGTCATTTTACCACCAGAGAAAGTGAATGTACATGGACTTCACGGAGACCACTTGCCTACCCTGCTTTGGTGCTGTGCTCATTTCCTTCACAGAAATGTGCCCCAGCGCTTAGTTTTCCACGTGGCTTGTCCTGGACATCACAGACACTGTGTGCCCAGGTGTCACTCATTGAAACATGCCCAGAGTGCTTCCAAGGGGACAAGAGTCAGTAACTGAGACCATTTCCCTCTTGTGGGAAAGGCTGGAGCTAAGAGCAGGCAGAAGCATAAGTTAATCAGAGTAAATTAGACTGGGAGGGAGAAGAGACAAACCAGCTCAAACTTCAGTCTGGAAGGGGAAAAAAACCAGTTTGGAAACAGAAACTCTGAAATCTCCAAATATCCAAAGCTGAGTCAAAGTCAAGTGGAGAAAAAATAAACTCATCCTGTAGTTTATAGTTCAGGATGCCTGAATTCTCCCTTCATTTTCTAAGAAAAGCTTCTGTGTTCCTCGTGTGAAAAACCAAGATATTTTAAACAATAGTGAAAAAAGTCCCCAAATGCCCATTTTTCTTTGTGCCTCTACTTGCAGAACTACTGCGAAGTCATATACTGAGGACTTGCACCAGTCCCTCAGACTCACAGAGTCTCAGAGTTCATACCCAGCCTCAGCTTGCCATGGATGCATTTTGACTTGATTTTGGCCATGCTGTTTCAAGAAAACAGTGCTTACTTCCTCCCAGGGAAACATCGTGTCCTACACTTACATCATTCACCTAGAAGAGGAAAGGCCCTCTCCCAGCATCCATGAAGGCAAGAACTCTGTCGGAAGCTGCTCACAGTCAGTACACTGTGGTTCTGCTCATCTGCATGGTCCCCTTGGCATCCAGCACAGGGTGACCTCACCCTGCAGTCTCTGTGCAATCCACAGCAAAAAAGAGCAGTCAAACACATCCAAAACAAGGAACATTAGTTCCAATGCCATTTTCTGTTTCCACTTAGGCAGTGGTGCTGATCAACTAACCACACACAGACAGCCCCAGCTTCACAGCTGTGATAGAGTGTCCATGAAATACACATTAGGCTCACACTTGGCCGTTCCCTGTGCCACCTGGTTTGCTCTTGGCAAAGCTAAGACTTCCCTACTGATGCAAGCTGCTTGCAATGCTCCCCAGCGCATGCTTGGGGGTAGTTAGACCTTCTGTCCTCAACTGGAATTATTAAATTCACTGTCACAGTGCATGTGACAAAGGGATTTTACAGTCCCAGCTCTCTTCCCTTCGAGCCTCTATTTCTGAAAGGGGCTACGCCATCACAGCTTCAAATAACACCTGAAAAGCCAAGGCACTTCCAGCGTCCAAACACTCCCCTGCATAATCCTTTGGAGATGCAGAAAAGTATTCCAACACTTTAGCCTTGGGAAGCCAGGGCTAACGTCCAGCTGTTCAAAGGATTATACTGCGCACGTGTGAGTGGCAGCCAAGCAGGGTTTTATGTCCCCAGAAGCAGGGCGACAAAGTGGACGGGCCACAGCCAATGCAGCTGGCCTAGCACAGTGACATCACAGGCATTCTCAACAAGAACCTGAAAAAAGGTCAAGAAAGTGCTAGAAACAGCATCAGAAGGGAAAGACACAGAGATAAATACTTGTTGGAAGGAGAGTGGAGCAAGAGAATGAGAGTGCCAAGGAAAATGAAGGGCTGGTAATAGAGAGAGTTAAGAGAGGGACAGAAACAGCCCCTTAGGAATAAGCAAATAAAGGGCACAGAGTGGGATGAGAAGCACATCCCCACTGATAGATCTTCATCACACACATCAGGGCAGGGACAGTGCACTGAATACAAACAAGCAGGATAAAAAGCCAGAGCTGCTTTGGATAACGCTGACACTTCCAGTTCACCATCATCACCCCCAACATGAGCAACACCCCGCCTGCCTGCCTGCAAAATTCAAGCTCTGCATAGCTTCCTCCAAGAGGACAACAGACTAAACTCTCCTTGGTTCAGCAGCACCACGCAGTGCAGATGTGTCACCCCACGCCTAGGTGGCACCATTTCTGCGGGCACTAGGTGCAAGCAACTGCACACTCCAGAAGCCTCCAAGGCCATTGCACGGCTTTTTGGTTTGTAATCTTGGTCCCCCCACCAGATCTAGAACATATAACAAGAGCAAGTGCTTGAGACTGCAACAAAAACACCTCCCATGTCACAATCACCTTCCTGTACTCGAGCCATAGGCTTGTCCCTCGGATCAATCCCACAAACCAGCAGGTCTGGCCTCTGTCACAGACAGCTGGCTCAAGAAACCTGAGTTTAAATGAGATAGAGAGACTTAAAGATTGCCAGTTTATTAAATGTCCATCACAAACTCTAAGCTTACACCACGGAGGAGAGCAGCTGCTGCTCCAACACAGGACTGCAGCAACCTCTTCAGCTGTGCTGTGACACCGAGCTCATTCTCTCGGGAAATCTCTGCACCAAGCTCTACAAGGCAGCGTGTCCGTGCACACAACGCTTGGGGGGCACAAACAGGCATCAGAACGCTCCCAAACACGTGAAAAAACAGGTACGGGAGCCCACTGGCAAAGGAAACTTTTCCTAATAACTGCTTATATACCCAGGGAAGAAAAATCTAATGAACAAACAAACGCCGCTTCTCAACCCTCCGGCACTTCTCCCCCTGGTGTGTCTGTACGCGACCCTCCCGGCGCTGCCGGGGTACGGTGCCAGCCCAATCCAGCCCAGCCCTGCCCAGCCCAGCCCAGGCCCGCCCAGCCCGGCCCGGCCGAGCCGGGAAGGGCCGCGGCTCAGGCGCGGGGGCCCCGCACAGCGAACACAGCGCAGCCCGTACCGGCGGC
>VWZT01003302.1:19276-30340 GCA_013397055.1 Pachycephala philippinensis | reverse complement strand
CGGGGAGGGGAGCCCGGGGGTGGCACCCAGGGGACCCCAGGGGCTGGTCCCGGGCCCGGGGGGCACTCAGTGGCCCGGGGGTGCCGCGGGGCCAGCGGGCTGAGAAGCGGAGGGTCTGGCAGCCAGTCTGACACTTAAGGAATTAGCTCTGCATCATTTGGAGTTTTCTGCTCTACTAATTTTCAGCCGGCTCCTCATTTGCGTCTTTTTCCCCCCACATTTTAAAGGGGCAGCAGCCCGGCTCGCCGCCACCTCCGGGGACTCGGGGGCAGGGCTCGGTGCCACTTCTCGCATCGTCTCTTGGCAAAAGCGGCGCGTTTTCACCTCTTTTCCAGCAGCCTCTTCATCTCCGCACCTCGTTCCCTTCCCCTGCTGGCATTTGCACAGCCCGGGGCCCTCCCGCCTCACCTGCGGCATCATCCCCGTGCCCAAACCCTTCCCTGGGCAAACAAACCCACCCGGCTCCGGCTCTGCCCTTTGCTGTTTGCTTTGGCAACAGCACCTGAGCTCTGTGCGGGCTGATGAAAGCGGAATTTCGGCGCTCTGCTGACTGACGGTGCACTTCAGACCCTTTTTTTTGGGGGGGAGAACGGGGTAATGTTTGATCGGAGGTTTGCATTCCCCACGCCCAGCTCGCTGTGCCGGGCAGAGAGGGGTGAAATCCCCGTCCTGGTGTGGGACAGGGGAGATCAGGGGCATCCCCAGGCCCAGCTGGCTGTGCCCGTGGCAGGGCTCAGGGCTCACAGCACCCCAAAACTGCCACCAGTGGGGTGTCCCTGCTGCAGGACCCAGCCGTGCCTTCTGGTACCAGCTGGGCACACCAGCCCTGGCTGCCCCCGCCGCGCTGGCTCCTGCCCCAATCCTGATTTAATGCTCGCTGGAGCGAGCCCCCACATCCCAGTGTCCCTTCGTGGGGACATCAGCAGTGCCCAGCGCCTGGCAGGAGCTGCCTGGCAGCGGGCAGAGGCTGCACGCCGGGCAGATGTGCCCAGGGGCTGTGCTGTGACCTTTCCAGCTCTGCCTGAGCCCCACGAGGACGCAGAATTCCAACAATCCAACAATCCCCACCGCTCTCCTTCCCTGCCCACCCTGCCCGGCACCGAGCAGCCCATTAACGGCAAAGGAAATCAATGGGATTTCAAAAAAAAACGCCGAAGAGAAGCCGAGCCCGGGCACGGTTTTATCCCAGTTGTTATCCCGCATTTATCCCGCATGAGGAGAAGGACCAGGAGCTCCCCCCGGCCGGCTCGGGGCTTTGCAGCTCGTTATTGATCGGTATCGATAGCCTCCAGGCAGTGCTGGGGTGGGCAGGCAGACACAAATCCCAGCCCAGTGCATCTTCCCGGAGTGCCCGGGCTCCTCCAGGCACAAATCCCACCCCAGCGCATCTTCCTGGAGTGCCCAGGCTCCTCCAGACACAAATCCCGGCCCAGCGCATCTTCCTGGAGTGCCCAGGCTCCTCCAGACACAAATCCCAGCCCAGCACATCTTCCCAACCCACCCAGGCTCCTCCAGACACAAATCCCAGCCCAGCACATCTTCCCAACCCGCCCAGGCTCCTCCAGGCACAAATCCCACCCCAGCACATCTTTCCAGCCTGCCCAGTCTCCTCCGAGCTGCAGGAGGGGCCTCTGGAAAAATCCAGCTGAAGAAATTGCCCAAGATCAGCAGCACTGAGCACTTCTGGGCATGGCTGTCCCCGGGACGTGCCACCCCTGTGTGCTGGCATGATGCCTTAGGTTTTAATTTTTATATTTTCCAAATCCTGCATTCCCAGTGTGTAACTCTGCAGTGTCCTGCAGCCTGGGAGCTGCTGCTCTCTCATGCTGAGACAGACAGAACAAAGCCTCTCCAGGCTGCTCTCCAAGGACACCCAGCCCGGCCTAGGCCCAAAATGTGGAACCCAGCATCTTGAGAAGGGGGGCAAGCTGAGGGGAAATTCCATCATTAGCTAAAGTTTAATTGGTGACATTGGGTTGAGATGCAAATGGACCAAAGCTATAAAAGTGCGAAGAACTCGTGACTCAGGGTCCATCTTGGGTGCAGCCTTTGGCCTGCCCAGGGTGTGCCTCTGAAGGCCTTTCAAATAAATATCCACCTTTATTCCCTTCCTCCTGCCCAGTCTCTGTTTCTGGGTTGGCCTCTTTAGGTACCACGCAGCTCCCCTCACCGAGCCCTGGTGGCCCCTTTAGAGCCCCAAAATGACTCTGTGCCTCCCCAGACCTCCGTGGCTGAGCCCTGAGGGCTCTTTGAGGAGCGTGGGTGCTGTGGGCTCCCAGTTGGATTTGATCCTATCACCCTGAGCCCTGGGAATTGCCCTCACCCTCCCCCTGTGCCCACCTTCCCCCCTAAGGGACCTTGGCAGCGCTGCCAACTCCTCCTGTTGGAAAACATACCAGTTTAAAACTTTTTTTATATAACTTTAACCAGGTTTGTTCACCTTTGCCCCAGGGGAAGGGAACCAGAGCTCCTTTCCAGGGCAGTGTTTCTCCAGGTGAGGCCCAAGGGGCTCAGCATTCCAGAGACTGGGAGCAGCCCCAAAGGGATAAAGGATGCAACATCCACAGAATATCAGTGGCCATCCACGAACATCTACAAACATCTACCCCAAACTCTGCCTCTGTCAGGATTGGGCACATCTCCTCCGGAAAACACTGATCAGAAAATCAAGGAATGAAGATCTAATTAACACCAGAAGCGAAGAGACTCGAATCCAACAGGAGACCAAAGACTAAGAACTACACAACTTGAGACCGATGAACACTGACGCAATTAGTTCCTATGAATTTTGACTGGATAAAAGATCTGAAAAATCTAGTAAATGTCATGTATCATGGAATGATTCTCCCTCCACACCCGGGCTGTGTGTGGATGAGATGATTTCTGTGGTACATCCCGGCCAGAATAAAGTAATGCCTTGCCTCTCTAACATTAAATATGTTGGAAGGTTTTTATTTTCCCTGCAGTTTCGGTGACACTCCTGACCCAGCTGGTGGCTGTGACCCCCCCAGTCCTTCCCAGCCCCCCTGCCCTGCAGGGAAACATCATTCCTGGTGGGAACAACATCCTCTTGCATGGAACTGAACAATAAAAGCTCCGGCCTTGAAGAGAGATGAGCGAAGAGGGACTTGGTGAGAGCTTTGCAGAGCCGGGCCCAGCACGGGGAAGGTGATTACCGAGTGATTATTGCCGACTTCTCATTATGTAGGAACGAAATGAAATTATCCCGCGACTCATTCAAGGCAAACAAAGGGAAGAACCTTCCCCTTGGAGCGTTATCACATGGAGGAGCTCCGGGAAATCCAGGGAGAGCAGCTATCGACCTGGGCAAAGCTGGGGTGGGCACAGGGGCATCACCCCAATTAGCGCCATGTCGTTAATCACTCCCTGCTGCCCAGAGGACCCTCTGCTGCCCATCCAGCCCGTGCCCAGCTCGCTGCTGTGATTATCCCAGCTCCAGCGGGGCGGGAAGGATCCAGCGGGGACCCAGGGGAGTGGGATGAGGCTGGGAGCAGTGCTCAGCATCACCCGAGTGACAGCGATGACGATGTCGAGTGACAAACGCCTGACGGTGCAGCTCAGCAGCCCGAGCTGTCACCGGGAGCAGCCGCCCGGAGAGGGCACGGGGCTGCCATTCCCGCAGGGAAAACGGGCACGGAGCAGCTTCCAGCAGGCGGGAATGCCCAGAGCCCAGGCTCCTCTTCCAGGTGCTTCCTGGGGGGACGCTGGAATTATGAGGAGATGGGGATGAGCGGGTGGAGAGGCTGGAAAAGTGGGTGGAGATGCTGGAAAAGTGGGAAGCGAGGAGCAGTGAAGGAGGGATGGAAGTGAAGTGACACAGGAGATGGAGAAGGAAGGGATCGAGAAGACATCCAGGAAGACACGAGGCATGTGAAGAGGCCTCTGGAAAAGAGGAGCTGGGACAGAGAGGGGCCCTGAACCCTCACTCCGGCCGTGTGTGCCAAGGAATGTCTGCAGCCGCCTTCCAGGAGCGTTCCTCAGCTTTTCGGGAGCGTTCCTCAGCTTTCCAGGAGTGTTCCTCAGCTTTTCGGGAGCGTTCCTCAGCTTTCCAGGAGTGTTCCTCAGCTTTCCAGGAGCATTCCTCAGCTTTCCATGAGCATTCCTCAGCTTTCCAGGAGTGTTCCTCAGCTTTCCAGGAGATTTCCTCAGCTTTTCGGGAGCGTTCCTCAGCTTTTCGGGAGCGTTCCTCAGCTTTCCAGGAGCGTTCCTCAGCTTTCCGGGAGCGTTCCTCAGCTTTTCGGGAGCGTTCCTCAGCTTTCCAGGAGCGTTCCTCAGCTTTTCGGGAGCGTTCCTCAGCTTTTCGGGAGCGTTCCTCAGCTTTCCAGGAGCGTTCCTCAGCTTTCCAGGAGCGTTCCTCAGCTTTTCGGGAGCGTTCCTCAGCTTTTCGGGAGCGTTCCTCAGCTTTCCAGGAGCGTTCCTCAGCTTTCCAGGAGCATCCCCTCCATTCTGCGGGCTGAGGATGCAGCACCAGGATGTGTCCACAGTGTAAAAATCGAAATCTTCACAGGGAAAAGCAGAATTCCATGTCCTTCCCCACAGTTGTTTTGTAGGGATAGAATCCAGAGAAGGGCCGACCCAAAAAATGTGGGAATGGGGCAGGAGGCTGCTGATGGCTTGGAGACAGCCTGGGCTGTGTTGTGGTGCCTGGGGTCTTTGGTTTAATTTAGATTATTTTGCCTTTTCAAGTTAAAAAGGAAAATTTAAAAATCAATATTTTTGGCGCCGTGAGCAGCATGGGAAATCCAGTGGCTTCCTAAATTCCTTTGGTTTTCCAAGGATTCAATCCAACTTATTCGACTTGGGATTTGAAGAGGTGGTTGGCTTTGAATCGCGTTTGAAATCTCTTAATGGATTGATTAATGATGGGTTGGTTAATTGGGGTGAATCCCAAAGTTCCTGGGGAAAGGCAGGATTCCAACAATCCCAAAGTTCCCGGGGAAAGGCGGGATTCCAACAATCCCAAAGTTCTTGAGGAAAGGCAGGATTCCAACCATCCCAAAGTTCCAGGGAAAGGCAGGATTTCAGCAAACTCAAAGTTCCCAGGGAAAGGCAGGGTTTCACCAATCCCAAAATTCCTGGGGAAAGGCAGGATTCCAACCATCCCAAAGTTCCAGGGAAAGGCAGGATTTCACCAACCCCAGAATTCCTCGGGAAAGGTAGGATTTCAACCATCCCAAAGTTCCAGGGAAAGGCAGGATTTCAACAATCCCAGTTCCTGGGGAAAGGCAGGATTTCACCAACGCCAGAATTCCTCGGGAAAGGTAGGATTTCAACAATCCCAAGTTCCAGGGAAAGGCAGGATTTGTCCTGCCGGAGCTGCCACGGCAGGATTTGGATCCCTTCAGCGAGTGACGCTGCAGCAAAGTGACATTCCCGATATTTCCGTGCTCTCACGGCGTCAGAGCTTTCCCAGCTCATTTCCCTGCCCGGCTCCGTGGCCCTGGGAGGGTTACAAATTGAAATCCCTGAGCTGGGGGCTGCTTTTCCTAAGTGGAATGTGATCCCAGAGAGGTTCACGGGTGAACCTGTAACAGGAAACGGCGGGATGGAGGAGGCTTCAGATTCTGGGATCCTTATCTGATGTTCTCCCAGAGCATCGCCCATCCTGCAGCTCCCGAGGTGCCCGAGGGGCTGGAGCTCCAGCAGGGCTGGGATTGGCCAGGATGGATTGGATTGGATTGGATTGGATTGGATTGGATTGGATTGGATGAGGACACTGGATCCCAGTGACCTCTGGAATGGGGAAGGAGAGTGTCCGACAGAGCCAGGGCAGCTCCGGGTGAGGGCAGAATTCCAGGAGATTCACCTGGAGCTGCTGGTGGGGCTGGATCCAGCAGGAATTCCACAGGGCAGGACCCTGGGTTTCAAGGATCTGCAAGGAGAAACCCCATCCCGTGGTGGAGCAGCTCCCAGCACATCCCGGGCCAGCTCCCAGCAAAGTGGGAATGAGGGAGACCAGGATCAGCTCTGGAGGTGACAAACATTGCTCCAGGGCCGAGCTCAGTGATCAAACCCAAACCCACCTCCTGGGGTTCTCGTTGGAATATCAGCTCTGGAATGTCAGCTCGGCAGGTGGCAGGAATTCCTGGAATAATCAGGAATAACAAAGGGCTGGGAGCAGCACTGAGCAGGCTGAGAGGAGAGGTGGGGAAGGAGGGGAGGTCAGGAGGGAAAGGGATGGTGCAGCCATCTGGGAACTTCAGGAATCACAGAATCATGGAATGGGCTGGGTGGGAAGGGGCCTTAAATCCCATCCCATCCCACCCCTGCCATGGCAGGGACAGCTTCCACTGTCCCAGCTGCTCCAAGCCCCGTCCAGCCTGGCCTTGGGCACTGCCAGGGATCCAGGGGCAGCCACAGCTTCTCTGGGCACCCTGTGCCAGGGCCTCCCCACCCTCCCAGGAACAATTCCTTCCCAATATCCCATCCATCCCTGCCCTCTGGCAGTGGGAAGACATTCCCTGTGTCCTTTTTCTGCCTGCCCATGGAAAAAGTCCCTCTCCAGCCTTCTCAGATCAATGGAACAGCATCAACCTGTAACTGGAATGTCGCAGAGCTCTGGATGAAACTTCCCAAACTGCCCAAAATCAGATTTATGGAATGGTTTGGGTTGGAAGGGACCTTAAAGCCCATCCAGACACGGCGGGGACACCTTCCACTGTCCCAGCTGCTCCAAGCTGAGGACTGGGAGGTGCAGGGGATGTCAGGGAGGATTTTGGATGTGGAGCCCCACAAGCTGAGAGCTCTCCCTGCACCCACTGATCCCTGCAGCTCCCCAGTGCCCCTGCCAAGGCAGCGGGAACAAATCCCAGGGAAAGCAGAGCAGAGCAGGAAGCTCTGGAGGGGTTAACGCGCTCTCGAGCATGGTTCAGTGAAATTGTCAAAAAATCCCTTCTGACAAATTGCCTCAGAAGAGAGGAAAAAACCTAAAGAGCCGAGTGCATGGTAATGATTTCTGAAAAGTTCTCCGGCACCGAAATGGCCAAACACCATTTTCAACGCAAATCGTGTTCCGCGCACACGATTCACACCGGAGCGCGGCGTGGGGCGGCCCCGCTGCCCGCCATCAGCGCAACACGAAGCCCACTCAGCCAGAAACCTGCACGGGGAGGGCAGCCCCAGCCGCACCACTGCGAGATCCCAGCATCGGGAATGCTGTGGGATTCTCCAGGCACGGCCGGGCCGAGCAGACAAACCCCAGCTCCAGCAAAACCGCCTCGGTGCCCTCCTCGGAGCCGCCCGTTTGGGGAGCGCCTGTTCAAAGCGGGCAGCTCGCGGGACAGCGGCTCCTTCCCGGCCCGACGCTCATTTTCCCAGGCTGTTTGATCCCGCACGGAGCCCGCGGCTCCTCTTTGCATGTCCCAAACCTCGCCGGTGCCTCCCGAACCGGCCGAGCCCGACCGAGCCCTGCTCCACCCCAAACGGAGAATCAAGGAGCAGCCGAGCACCCCCAGACACTCTGACTCCATGGAATAACATTCCTCATCCTTCTCCAAAAAAATGCTCTGACACATTCCCTGCGTGTCCAGCACGCCGGGAAAAACAACATTCAGCTGAAGCTCGGAGCGGGGAGCCCGCTTTTGGAGCAGCCATCCAAATATTCCCTGGGTTGTGATGGCGCTCTGGGAATGTTCTGGTGGAGCCGCTCGTTGGACGCGTGCTGGAGGAGCTGCTGGATGGAAACCGAGGCGCTGCCCGCTTTTCCGAGCCATCCACCACGCAAATCCCGCTTTGGGTGTGAAATAAAAGGAAACATCCACGGCTCCGCAGATCCTGGGATTTGCGGCAGCGAAAACCCCCGGGCTGTGGGTCAGGGAGCGCTGGTCCTGCCCCTCCTCTCCCGATGCATCCCGACACAGCCGGGCACGGAGCTGTCGTGCCAGCCCTGCCGAGTGCCAGGGCGCCGGCCCCAAGGGCAGGGAGGAGCCCGGGCTGGGCAGCCGGGCTGGAATTCGGTCATGGAAAGGCTCTGGAATTCATTAGCGGTGCCCCAGGCCAGGCAGGATTGTAATAAACACCTTCTTTGAGTCCTGTAGGTAGAAGTTACATGAAAATTACCTACTTTAAAAGCGCATTAGCATTTCAAAGGCAGGCATTAGGAGACAGCCGAGCGCGATGACTGCGCACTGGCAGGGCTCTGCTTCGCCTCTTTATGCACCCTGACGCTTTTCATCTCACCCCGGCGTGTCATTCCCAGCTGGATGGGCCACAGCCTTGGCTCCGGGAGCTCCCAAACCGCTCCCGAGGCTCCCCGTGTTGCGTCAGGCAGAAATGACTCCAGCCCGTCCGGGCGCTCCTCAGCGCTCGCCCTCAAAGGCACGGTGCGGGAGGCTCCTCCCGAGGGTTCTGCAGCGGCGGAGGCCGAGCCGAGGGTGTTTTCCCCGGTCTGGATGATTAGAAAAGCCCTCCTCTGGCCCGGTGTCCCGAGAATTCCCGTGCGTTCCCGGCGCTCTGATCTCCAAAGCTCCCGCGAGCAGCAGGAGCACGGCGGGACAGAGATGGAAGCGCTCGGGGACATGAAAAGGCCTTTCAGGGAAGGAGCTGAGCAAAGGAGAGCTGCCTAAAAGCGAGCTCAGGATGCCCGGGAACGGCTTTTCCCTGTTAAGTGGTGGGGAAGAGCCAGGGACATCAAATGGGACGTGGAGCATCGGGAATAACCGTGGAAAAGCCTCTCCTGCGGGGTGCCCTGGGGGTGGCACGGGGTGGCAGGGCTTTGTGACACTGGCAGGGGTTGTGGCACTGCCAGGACCTCGTGGCCTTGACCAGGTGAGCCCAGGAGGTGATTCCCTGAACTTCCAGCTCCCAAATCCACCGGGGAATGGAGCACCAAGGAACAGCTGGGATCTGTGGCTGGGGAAACCTCGAACAGGAGCTCCCTTGGGGTGCTGGAGCTGCTGCCCTGCCCTGCTGATAAACAAACCCTGCCCTGGTGATTGATAAACCCTGCCCTGGCACTTCCCAGCTCCAGCTGGTGCCCAGGCCAAGAGCAGGATGCACCCCGGGATGGAGCAGGATCCCAGGATGGATGGAGGTGCAGATTGGAGGTGCTGAACCCTGCCGAGGTTGGGGTGTCTCAGCCAGCAGAGAAAAACGCACGGATATCTTGGATCAGCACAGCTCCAGGCTCAGGAGCAACCCCCGAGATTTCCAGGGAATGTGGGGCCTTCCTCCCTCTGCTCCTGTCTGTGAGGAAGGCTCCAAGGCTGGTTTTGTGTGGAGATGCCAATTCCAGGTCACCCAAACTTCCTCTGGAGCTGAGCGTGCAGAGCGAGGCGAGGCAAGGGAGAGTTATCTCCTGCCAGAGTAATTACTCCTTGTTTTCCCAGATAATTCTCCGGGAATTTGAATGTGGCCATTTTTCCTGCTCCTGCTGCAGCTCTGAAGATTGTGCTGCTGTCATATGCGAGTTCTTATCGCTTATCTCTGCTCTTTTATCTTTGCCACTCATTTCAATGCGCTCGAGGCGCGGTGCAGAGCCTTGTCTGTGCTCCAGGGAACCTCTGCTCAGCTCCCCGGAGCTCTCCTGGCTCCTCACGGGTCTCAGCAGCCTCTCCAAGGTGCCAAAACTCTGCCACGAACCCGGAACGTGCTCCAAGACCTTCAGCAACTTTTTTATCAAGCAGGAAATGGCCTCCATCCTCCCTTTCCAGGTTTTCCCCGGGATATTTGCTCCTTGGCTCTGGCAGTCGAGCTTGGCGCCCAGGCGGGCACTTGGCACTGCCAGGCCTGGGCCTGGCACGCAGTGTTGGAGCTCTGGAACCCTGGGAGCTGGAAAATCAGGGTTTTGAGGGGCGGTGGGGTCAGCCCAGGGTGTTTGTAGGGACAGAGGAGAGTTTGGAATGGCAGGAGAGAGAAATGTGGGACTGAGGGGGGCTGGAAAAAGGGGCCGAGCCCACCCAAAATCCCTAGGCAGCTCCAGAGGTGGCTCCAGCCCCATTCCCTGCCCCTCACACCTCCAAACCTCTGCATGAACAACCCTTCACCCTCTGGAATTTGTTCTTGCTCCCTTTTTCTCTGGACTGGGCTCGGTGCTGCCAGGTGGAAAATTCCATGGGCTGAACCCCCTTCCCACGGGGAGACGCAGATCAAGGCTCTGGAAAGATCCAGGATGTGTCTCCCAGAGCTCTGGGGGGGCTCTCCCGGTGCGGGCTCCCCGTGTCAGGTCGGATTTCTCCGTGGGGAGCCGGGAGCAGTTCCCATTACCCGCACATCCCAGTAACACACAAACCCCACCTCGGCTCGCAGGTTCCCAGTGCTCCCAGTATCCCGGCGGGGCTGGGGGATGCAGCAGGGCAGGGATTGGAACACACTCTGGCTCGGGAGCAGGACGTTGCAGCCCTCCCGCAAATTAAAAAAATCTCCTGTGCATCCATCTCCTCCGCCGCGGGAGGCATTTCCCAGCCGCCATAACGGATCTGGAGCCGGCAACCGGGAGATAAAATAATTTACTAATTGGAAGTGGCACCAAACATTTTGCCTCTTGCCCTGGCTGTGATCTCGGGGGCAAGTGGCTGGCAGCTCTCCAGGAGACGGAGCGGAGGGACGGCGGCAGCGCCGAGGTGGCCGGGGTGCCACCCCGGGAGCCCCACCCCGCCGTGTCCCCAGCACCCTGTCACCTTTAATTACGCCCGGAGACGCCCATCAAAGGCAGGGCTGGGTGCGAGGCTGAGGAGGAGTGACAGGGCTGGTGCAGAGGAATTTCACACAGCAGCCCAGGCATTTTCTGGCTGACTGACTCGTTTTCCCCGTTTTTCCTTTTTTTTCGGATGGCTTTGCACTTGGCAGCGCTGGGCAGGCTGGCACACGGGGAGGGCACGGCTTCCTCCGGAGCCAGGAGACGCCAGAAGTCCTCATTCACTCATTTCCTCATTCATTCCCTCCACGATATCCATGGATTTACCAGGATGCTCCCCCGGGCTCGGAGCTGGGGTCACAACAGTGTGGTGGCACTGGGTGGTGCCCAGTGGTGGTGGCACTGCGTCCCTGCTCCCAGGGGTGGCACTGGGTCCCTGCTCTGGGTGGTGGCACTGGGTGCGGCCCGGG
>VWZT01003302.1:1867-18017 GCA_013397055.1 Pachycephala philippinensis | reverse complement strand
GTCCTAAGTTGCCATCTAGGGGAGCGCACCGCGGCAGAGGCTCCGAGGGAGGGGACGGAGCGGAGCACACCCAGAGCGAGCCTCGAGGGCTCTGTGATGCGAGAGCCGCACAAACAGCCACAAAAAAGGGAAATAAGCGACTCAAACCGCCCCGAACGCAGCTCGGGAATGACAAACACATGGCTCGGGAAGCCTGAGAACGCAGAGTGTTTATAAACTCCTGGAGATTGGTGGGCGGTGAGAGGGGGAAGCTCCGGGCAGGGATTCCCCCCAGGAAATAGGGAATATTTCCCAGTCCTGGGAAATATTTGGATGTCGGGATGGAAATCGCTCCTGGGATTTGCCCCCTGACTTGCGGGCTGCTGGTGCCGCTGGCAGGGGCAGCTCGGGGCAGGGCACAGGGGGTGGCCGGCCGCGCTCCCGCTGCCCAGTTTCCCGGGAGAACTTTCTCCATATTCCCTGGCACGTTCAGCTCCTCCGGGATCAGCCAGGGCGGCTTCTACCCCCTCGATTTGTGGGGGCAAAAGGGGGAGGTAAAAAGAGAGACGGGATCGGTGCGAGCTCTCCGGCGAGGCTAAATCCGGGTTAAATCCAGGGGATGGAAACAAATCCCGTGGTGTCCAAGGGATGGAAACCAATCCCGTGGGGTCCTGGGGATGGAAACAAATCCCGTGGGGTCCTGGGGATGGAAACCAATCCCGTGGGGTTTGGGAGAGGAGGGAAAAGCGCAGGGAAGGAGCGGAGAGCGGTGGAAGGAGGGTGAGGGTGGGTGGAGGGCACCGCTGGTGGCACATCCCTGGTGGCACAGCCGCTCCCGCATCCCGGCTCCTTCCCCAGCTCTTTTCCCAGGTTTTTTCCCGGGTCTTTTCCCAGGTGCCAGCTCCCTCGGCAGGCTGCGGAGCGGCGCCGCTTCCCCGGGAAGCGCTGGCAGCTCGGCAGACAAAAGGTTGCCTCTATCAGCATCTCGGCAGCGCTTATCGCGGCTCTTATCGCGGCGGAGCCCCGCCGCTCGCAGCCCTTCCCTCCGCGAGGGCACCGCGCTCCTATTGTTGTTCCACAAATCGCTTCCCCTGCCGGTTCCTTCCCTGCCAGGCTCCCGAGTGCAGCTTGGCTCGGCTCCCTCTGGACTAATTTGATGAGAGATAATTATCTTGTTAATATCATCTTATTTTCTTAAGTCCCAGCCTCTCTTTTATTAATTCTGTCAGTCGCCGGTTGTGTTGCTCTTAGGTCCGCGGCTTTTCAAAACACTCCTAACAGGCACTTCTGGGAGAAAGTCGGGAAAAGAACAACTCTCGCGGGGAGAATGTAAATATTGACATTTTTTCACAATGGAGGTTTTTAATCGGCTCCTCCTGGCAGGGCTGCCCGCCGTGGGAACCGCTCGGCCACCGTGCCCACCGCGGGTGGGATGCGGCTGCGGCGGGAGATGCTCGGGATCTGCCGCTCCCTCGGGAAGCGCCGGAGAGGAGCCAGGGGCAGGAATTCCGCCTGCAGGGAGGTGCCCAGGGACACGAGGGACGAGGTGCCCTCTGTGCCCCGTCCTTGTGCTGAACCCGCGGAATGCAGCAGGAAAGGGATGGGAAATGGGAAAGGAGCGTGGATATGGGGTGGTTTATAGGGAAAACTCCATTCCAGCCAAGAACTACTCATCCTTGTGCTGAACCCACCCAATGCAGCAGGAAAGGGATGGGGAATGGGAAAGGAGCGTGGATATGGGGTGGTTTATAGGGAAAACTCCATTCCAGCTATCCAAGAACTACCCATCCTTGTGCTGAATCTGCTGAATGCAGCAGGAAAGGGATGGGGAATGGGAAAGGAGAGTGGATGTGGGGTGGTTTATAGGGAAAACTCCATTCCAGCCAAGAACTACCCATCCTTGTGCTGAACCCGCAGAATGCAGCAGGAAAGGGGTGGGAAACGGGAGAGGAGCGTGGACGTGGGAATGGCAGCCCGGCTTTTCCCGCTCTCCGGGCAGCTTTCTGGGAAGGTTTGCTCTCCTTGCGCTGCCCTCCTGGGATCCAGCTCAGCTCCAGCAGCTCCAGAGGCTCAGATCCAATGGGAAACGGGGACTGCACCTGGATCAGGCCTAGGAAAGCACGGATACGTGGATGGAGCACAGCAGCCTAATGCACATTTATGGAATTTAACAAAACATTTCAAATATTCTGGGAGATGGGAGACAAGGAGGTGGGGTTTGGGCTCCTGGCCGAGCCCTGGAGCTGCTGTGTGGATCCCAAATCCCTGAGGGGGCCTGGAGTCACTGTCACACAGCAGAGGGGACAGCACAGCCCCCTGTGCCCAATCCTGGTGTCAGGAGCTGCCACTCCCCCCTAAGGAGCACCTCCAGTGTGGGATCAGGAATTCCTGCCCGGATCCCATGGAAGGAACACTTCCCGTGTGGGAACGGGAATGGGAATCACTGCCTGGATCCCAGGGATGGGGGTATGGGGTTCTCCAGTCTGGCATCCATACTTTGCTGAACCCGCAACCAGAAAGAAAGTCCTGCCAGAAAGATTTAATTTTTTTTTCTTTTTCACCTTTTTTCCTGAGACTCCCCCAGTTTTCCCACAGATGGAGGGTTCTGCAGGATAAACCCTGCCTGGCTCTGCACCCGTTCCCAGTGGGTTGGATCTGGAAAAGAAATGAAACAACGATGATGAAACCAGAAATTCAAACCCAAGGGGCGCAGATTGCTGCTGCAGAATTCAAAATAAGGCACTGAGAGTCAGTGAAATCTTCATTTTTGTGGCTGGTGCTGGCGGGGGTCTCAAAAAAAGGCTCCAACAAAGGAAAATCCAATGGTGAACCAGCAGATTGACGCCCCTGGCTCGTGTGGGGACTTCTCCTTGCGCCATCCCCGGGGAGCCGCCGCCCCTCGGGGCTCTGCCACCTGCTCGGGCATTCCCGAGCCAGCCCGGGTGGATCCCAGAGCCTGCTCCTCGCTAACAGGGGGGCTGGATTAATTAATTCCAGGCCGTTTGTCACCCCGCAGCTCAGCAGGACCGGCAGGGATCACGGAGCGCCCGGCGGGATCGGGAATGCTCACACCCATCCCGGGTAACTCCGTGAGCGTTCCAGCTCCCTGTGCTCCATCCATCATTTTCCTGTTGGTTATCATTTCCCATCGCGTGTCTCTCGTGCATTTTTAATTGGTTAATTACTTTATTCGTACACTAAGCACAGCCTCCAGCTCCAATTATTATCAGCATTAAGTGCTCCGTACATCTTCTCCCGAGCTCTCCTCGGCTCTTTGCCGGCCCCGCTCTTCCTCCCTGTGCGAGACCTGCAGCTTCCTCAGCCGCTGCTCCCCGGCCCTGCTCTCATTAGTTTATTATCTCCCTGCTCATCAGCGCCGCTCCCCAGCCCCTCGTTACCGCGCCGTGATCACATCCCGGCACCGCTCCCGACCCCGCGGTGATTCCAGCTAACAGCTCCCGCAGCACCCCCGGCCCCTGCCCGCACCGAGCAGCGCCTTGCCTTTCCTTTCCTTTCCTTTCCTTTCCTTTCCTTTCCTTTCCTTTCCTTTCCTTTCCTTTCCTTTCCTTTCCTTTCCTTTCCTTTCCTTTCCTTTCCTTTCCTTTCCTTTCCTTTCCTTTCCTTTCCTTTCCTTTCCTTTCCTTTCCTTTCCTTTCCTTTCCTTTCCTTTCCTTTCCTTTCCTTTCCTTTCCTTTCCTTTCCTTTCCTTTCCTTTCCTTTCCTTTCCTTTCCTTTCCTTTCCTTTCCTTTCCTTTCCTTTCCTNGGAGACTGAGTGTTCTGGCTTCACTTAAAAACCTCCTTCGGGGAGGAAATCCAGCTCTTCCCTCATCCCTGCTGCGGTTTGGGAAGGGATTTGGGAAGGAACACGGAGCCTTCAGCTGGAGGGAGGATCCAGAGGCAAGATGGGCGAGGGTTGGGATGGATCCAGGCTGGGATGAGCAGCTGGACCTGCCCCATTCCAGAGCCCCCCGTGGGCAGCAGGGGAGGGGGGATTGTGCCCCTGTGCCCCTGTCTCAGGTGAGAGCCCACCTGCAGAGCTGCCCCAGCCCTGTCCCAGCACAGGAAGGAGCTGGAGCTGCTGGAGCCAGGCCAGAGGAGGCACCAGGATGAGCAGAGGGATGGAGCAGCTCTGCTGGGAGGAAAGGCTGCGAGAGCTGGGATTGTTCACCTGGAGAGGAGGAGCAGTGCAGGAGTGGTGACCCTTCCCCTGCTCGTGGATTTGCTCTGCCAGAACGGAGCCAGACTCCCCCAGAGACCCCTGAACTTCCTGGAGGGGCTTTTCCCATGTTCCCATCCTGCCCCCCACCGGTTTCCCCCTTCCCAGATCCTCCCATCGGAGCAGGGCACCGAAAAGTCCTGCCAGGCTCGCTCCCCTCACCTGCAGGACACATCCCAGGGAGGTTTTTGCTTTGCCATCCCACTTTTCCTGCCGGGAAGCTCAGCTGGGAGCTCAGCCCCGCCTGCTCCCTCCTTGTGTCCCCAAGCCAAACCCTGTGCCAGAAATAGGCTCAGCTGGAGCTCGGATGGAGGTGCCCTGCCCTTTCCCATGGCTCCGTGATCCCAAAATACCGTGTCCCCACCCAGCTGGGAGAGCAGGCTCCCACCCAGGGCACTCGGTGCGTTCCAGGCTCTGTAATTCCGTGTGCAATATTAATTATCCCGCTCCCACTGTTGCCATGACGCTCCTCAAAGCCATCAAAGCCATCACCCCAGCTCCAGCCCAGCCTCCTGCTCCCTCCTGGACTCCAGCCCCAGCCCCAGGGCCGTGTTCCTGGGTCACCAACCCCTCTGCCCAGCTCAAACGCCACGTTCGGACTTCTGGAAGTTGTGTCTAATTCCCAAGCTGCATTCCGAGGAGTGCCTGACTCCAAACATGCCCATTTTTAGGTCAAATTGCAGAATTCCCGTTTCCTCAGCGCAGCGTTGCCCTATCTTTAGAAGCTAAAAGGGATGTTCGGAGTCAGGAGGGGAAAGGAAGAAAGAAACCGAGGGGGGTGGGGTGCATAAACACATCCCGAGCCCTGGAAAAGACACAAATATGAGATCAAAAGGGAATCAGCCAAATTGTGAATAACCTGATGTCGGCAGCATTTACATCGCTCAGAGCTGCCACCTGAGAAAGCCCACAGGCAGCGACAGAGCAGCTCGGGGAGCTCCCCCCTTCTGCCCTGAGCACAGCCCAAATTCTGCAGGAACCCTTTTACACCTCCCCAAATTGCCAAGAGGTCAATTCTGTCTCACCTGCAACAAGGGTCAGTGTACAAGAAATGAGGATTTGGGCCAGGGAGCCACAAAAAAGCCACAAAAAGGCTTTTTCCAGGAATCCAGAGGGATTTTCCCTCTGTGACAGCACTCTGCAGGGTGTGGGGCTCTCGTCTGTGGGGTCTGTGCTCAGCCCAGGGCACAGCAGCACCTCCAGGGCTGGATTTGGCCCTAAAATGCTTCCAGTTCCCATTATGAGCAGAGGGATGGAGCAGCTCTGCTGGGAGGAAAGGCTGGGAGAGCTGGGAGTGTTCACCTGGAGAGGAGAAGCTTTGGGGTGAGCTCAGTGTGGCCTTGCAGGGCCTGAAGGAGCTGCAGGAAACATGGAGAGAGACAATTTCCAAGGGGATGGAGGGACAGGACACGGGGAATGGCTTCCCACTGCCCAAGCGTGAGTTTAGACTGGATATTAAGAAAAAAAATTCTTCCCTGTGACTTTTTACATGGACAGACGGCGCTAGGACAGGGGGAAATGGTTTTAAAGTAAAAGAGGAGAGATTCAGATGGGATTTTGGGGAGGAATTGTTCCCTGGGAGGGTGGGGAGGCCCTGGCACAGGGTGCCCAGAGAAGCTGTGGCTGCCCCTGGATCCCTGGAAGTGTCCAAGGCCAGGTTGGACGGGGCTTGGAGCAGCCTGGGACAGTGGGAGGTGTCCCTGCCATGGCAGGGGGTGGAAGAATTTCTTCCTAAATCTCTCCTCTTTTGGTTTCAAGCTGTCCCCCCTTGTTCCACCACAGTTAAAGATGAGCTGCTGTCCCTGAGGGCTGAGCCTTTCCCTCATTCCCCTGGAGTTTTCCCTCTCCTCCCCTCCTGGATCCAGCCCCAGCTGGGAGCAGAGCAAAGAGCTGCACTCGCTGTGGAGGGAGCTGGGAGCAGATCTGGAGCTCCTGCTCCCGAAATGCCACTCCTGACAGCGTTCACACCCGGAGCAGCTGGCACCCCGCTCCCTGTGCCAGGGGCTGAGCTGGGAACCAGCTCCCGGCTGGAAACAGCCCCAATCCCAGCTCTGCTGGTGCCATCGGGGCTGTGCCAGGAGCCAGGCAGGATCTGTCCCGATATTATTGGTGCTAAAGGAGCCTCCTGTGTGAGAGGCGAGTCCATTTCCAATCTGTATCTGTATCTAAGAAAGCCTTCATTTTCCCCCTCGCCGCCGCGGATTCCCGGGATAAATTGCTGCCATAGCTGAGCTCCCGACTCCATTACATCCCATTCAAATCCCCTTCATTATCACAAGCAGCAATGTGACACCAAAAGCTTGTCTCGGGAATTTATGACACAGCGGAGGCTCTTAGATCCACTCAACCCCATTAAAACCTTCTCCCCTATAAAACACACACCTTATTAGGCACCTCGGCAGCAGCCTGGCTCCTGTTCCCCGGCGAGGAGCACATTCCAAGGACTGAATCCCTGCTCCCGGCTTTTGTGCAGCCATCCTTTATTCCCAGTTTGCTCACCCAGCCAGGACAAAAGCAAACACACCCCGCCGGCCAAAGCCGGGCTTGTATTCAGGTCTCTTCCTGCCACAAAGCCTGGAAAAGGGGATTTGGGGTGGAATTGTGAAATCCGCGGTGTTTGGGTTTGTTTAAAGCCGTTGAATTAAAACAAATTTACTCTCAAAATCCCTTTAACAAAACGCGACCTGGGATTGCAACAAGGTGTGCCGAGTCCTGACCCTTCTCCACCCTGAGCAGATGTGCTCAGCCTTCATCTCAGGGAGGAATTTCTGTTCCCAGCACGGTTCCTGCTGTTCCTTCTGGAGCCGGGGAAGCAGGAGAAGAGGGGAGAGATGAGGAGCTGCTGGGGAAGAGCCTGCCCAGGCTGCCCTGCACATCCCCAGCTCCATCCCCTCTCCACATCCCACCCTCCCTGCAGCCCCCACGGGCTGGGCTCAGCCTCATCCCACACCTGAGCAGCCCAGGGGATGTTCCTGGGGCAGACAGGAATATCAGAGCTGGAATATCTCATCCCTGAGGAGCAATTCTGCTTTTCTCCCCCACTTTTTCCCCCTTTTCACCCCCCAGCTCCAGGCCGTGCCCTTCAGGAGGGCAGGTGGCAGCTCCCGGCTGCTCCGAGAGCCGCTGATGATTTGAATTAAATCTGTTTGTGTTTCCCTCTTTTTGCCCCTCGTTCTGTTGTTTGCTGTGCTGGATTATGCAAATCCAGATAAAACCACCACCGGAGCCAGGAGGTCAGCAGAGGCTGCAGCTCTGTCACCGAGTCACCTCCGTGCCACTGCTGGGGTGGCTTTGTCCCTTCCCTGGCCTGGGAGTGCTCCAGCTCCTGCCAGCATCCCAAACCAGCCCCAGCACGAGGCACAGAGCCCTGTCCTGCTGTGATCCCAAAGATCCCGCATCCCTCAGTGCCCCTGGGACGTGTGCAGCACTCAGCGCATCCCTGGAGGAGGGGAATTTCCCTGGGGAACAGGAGGAACTTCTTTGGGATAAACGGGTTTGTGCCAGAGGTGCCAGAGGGGCAAAGGAGGAAGGTGAAATCCCAGAAAAAAGCTGAACAGGGAGAAGCAGGAGATCTGTCTGGATCACACAGAGCATTCCTGGAGCTGTCTGTCTGGATCACACAGACCATTCCTGGATCACACAGACCATTCCTGGAGTTTGGGATCTGTCTGGATCACACAGACCATTCCTGGATCACACAGACCATTCCTGGAGTTTGGGATCTGTCTGGATCACACAGACCATTCCTAGGGTCAGAGATCTCTCTGGATCACACAGATCATTCCTGGAACTGGAGATCTCTCTGGATCACACAGATTATTCCTGGGGTTGATCTCTCTGGATCACACAGACCATTCCTGGAGCTGGAGAATTCCAGAGCCATTCCATGCAGTGGAGTAGGCTGTGAACACCTCGAGGTAACTCAGCTGTGACCAGCCGTGGTCAGGAGGCTCCTGAATCCATGGAAATCGGGATGATCCCATGTCCTTGTTCAGGATGTCAGGGATGAGTGATGCTAAAGGAGCTCTGTCCTCCTCCCTTCCCAAGGCCAGAGACTTTTCCCAGCTCATTCCCATGTCCAGCCCACAGCTCCCAGCTGGTCAGGGCAGCTCCTTTCCAAACACATCCAACTTCAAGGGAAAACTCCAGGCGAGGAAGCATCACCCACCTCCCCCACGGGTTGTTTATGACTAATTCTCTTCCCTGCTGGAATGTGTCTCCTTTTCAGGTGGAATTTGTCTAATTTCAGCTTCCAGCCACCACGTCTTGTTACACCTTTGATCGCCAGATTAAAGAGCTCCCGAGTCTCGAATAAATTCTCTTCTGCTAGGGACTCCCAGCCTTGTGCCAAGCAAGCATTCAAAGAGTTTTTCATTAAGCCTTTCATTAGACAAGCAGGTGTTGACTTGGTGTCTTTTTTAAATTTCGTTGACTTTTATCCCTCTTTCCTGGATTCTTTCCATGTTTTCGTTAAGTGTGACCCTGGAACTGGACACTGAGCACACCCAGTGCTCTCATCAAACCAACGCACGGTCCCACAGAACTGGGAAGTCCTTTTCTTTAGGAACTTCCAGTTCAGAAGGTCCCACCTTCTTCCTAATCCATGTCCAGCAGTGTGTGGAGATCTTTGTTCCTGGAAGTGTGGATCTTCATTGCATTGACCCAAAATTCAGGCTCCTGGAACAAATTCAGCCTCCAGGTGATTCATGCTGCCCCGGCCACGTTTATCTCCCTGCTGGGCTTTGTATCCTCTTTAATTCTCATCTCTCCAGACTGTGCACTTCCCTCCGGGTCACGGATAAATACTCTTGGCTCTCCTCGGGAAAACCTGGCTCGGATGTGATGGTTTGGCCTGGAAACTGCTGAGGGACAGGGAATTCCCTGCATCCCAACAGCACCTTTGGAATGATGGTTCCACCCTGCCAGGACATCCCCCAGCTTCTTTCTGGACAAAGAGCTGTAGAGGGAATGGGAAGCAGTGTTGGAAACAGATGGAAGGACGGAATGATCCTGCTCGAGCAGGATCCGAGGCTGTGGACATGGAAATTGCTCCCAGGCTCAGTGGGACAGCTGCAGGGTTTAATCACGATCCAGGAGAAGGTGGAGGCTCCAAAGCAGGGCAGGAGGGGCAGGCAAATGAGAGTTTGTCTGACGAGTTTGGCTGGAAAAGAACCAGCTCCACGGGAGTCAGCTGTTCCCAAATTAAATGGGAATGCCAACCTGGGCACGGCGTTGTGCCTGAGGGAGGAAGAGGATGGTGAGGAACACCAGCCCCACATAGCGCTGGGCATCCAGGGGCTCTGTGGCTCCAGAGGTGGGAAATCCCAACAGTGGAGAATCAAATCTCTCCTTTAAGACAACCAGGAAACCTTTGTGTTTCTGGAAGTCCTCCCGTCGGTTTGGTGTCACATTTTGGGATCCCTCCAGCACGGCAAGATGGAAGATGATTTCTCTGGAAAAATCCTCTTTAATTACTTCCGCTGCTGAAGCAGGTCTTGTTGCAGCAGCAGAAATTAAATGTAACCCTGGAGAACCACGGAAATCTTGTTGGGTTATGGAGAAGGTGGAGAAAGGCTCCTCTGGAAGTTTGCACCAAAGTTCAGGAGGCAGCAGGCACAAACACAAGGGAAACGGCAAAAACACGAGGAGAAGGTTCTTCCCCATGGGGCAGGTCAAGCACCAGGCCAACGGCCCGGAGAAGTGGAGGAATCTTCATCCTTTGAGAACTTCATCCTTTGGGATCTTCATCCTTCATCCTTCAAGATCTTCATCCTTCATCCTTCAAGATCTTCATCCTTCATCCTTCAATATCTTCATCCTTCATCCTTCGATATCCTCATCCTTCAGGATCTTCATCCTTCATCCTTCAAGATCCTCCTCTTTGACCCTTCAGTATCTCCATCCTTCAAGATCTTCATCCTCCATCCCCTAATATCTTCGTCCTTCATCCTTCAAGATCTTCATCCTTCACCTTCAAGATCTTCATCCTCCATCCCCTAAGATCTTCATCCTTCATCCTTCGATATCCTCATCCTTCAATATCTTCATCCTCCATTCCTCAAGATCTTCATCCTTCATCCTTCAAGATCCTCCTCTTTGACCCTTCAGTATCTTCATCCTTCAAGATCTTCATCCTTCATCCTTCGAGAGCCTCCTCTTTGACCCTTCAATATCCCCATCCTTCAAGATCTTCATCCTTCATTCCCTGAGAACTTCATCCTTCACCTTCAAGATCTTCATCCTTCACCTTCAAGATCTTCATCCTCCCTCCCCTAAGATCTTCATCCTCCATCCTTCAAGATCTTCATCCTTCATCCTTTGATATCTTTATCCTTCATCCTTCAAGATCTTCATCCTTCATCCTTCGAGAGCCTCCTCTTTGACCCTTCAATATCCCCATCCTTCAAGATCTTCATCCTTCATTCCCTGAGAACTTCATCCTTCACCTTCAAGATCTTCATCCTCCATCCTTCGATATCTTCATCCTTTATCCCCCAAGATCTTCATCCTCCATCCTTCAAGAACTTCATCCTCCAAAGTCCAACAGCAATGCCCTGAGCAACCTGAGCTGAGCTTTAATCTGGTCCTGCTTGGAGCAGAAAGCAGAACTGGAAAGCTCCTGAAGGCTCTTAAACTCCATGATTTTGTGATTCTCCAGTTTTTCCAGCTGTTTTGTAGCAGTGGCACCGTGCAGGCCAACAGCTGGAGTGAAAACAGGATTCCTCTGGATATTCATTAGATATTCCATCAGGAATATTCCCATCCTGCGCCTCCACAGAAAACTGACTGAAGGATGGACTCCAAACCATCCTGACTCCACTTTCTTCTCCGGTCCCTCCAAATTAGGTGCTCTGCAGTTTTTAAACTCGTTCAAAAATGCAGACACCAAATTTGAGGCAGAAATTTTGCATTTCTGGGTGAAAAATTCCAACCTCTAAGTTTTTGATTTTTTTTTTTCCAATGTTTTTGCCACTCCAAACCTCCCGGCTGAAGGTCACTGGGTCACCTCAGCACTGCCCAGAACGGCTGGAGCAGCTCGGCTGCCCTCAGGAAGTACAGGAAGGAGCCTTGTAACAAAACCCTGATCCCCCAAAAGGTGGAGATTTCCCTGGAATGGCTGCTGGGGCTGAAAGTTAATTTGTCCTTGTTCTATTCCAGCATCTGCAGCCCTTTAGGTGAAAATCAGCATTTCGAGGCATCCCCCCAGACAAAGCTCGCTCCCGATTCCAAACTGTTCCCGCAATGTAAAGATTAAAACAATAACATTTTAAGCCTGGGAGCTCCAAATGGGAAGCAGAGGTGGGGGGAGGCTGGGCAGCAGCGCCGGAAGCCCTGCTAATGACGGCAGTAAATTGGATCAGAAGGATTCGCTCATTTTGGGAAGAGAGATGGAATAGCTGGGGCTATTCTCACTGGCACTAAACTCGTTACGTTGTTTACGCTGCACCTTCCAGCTCCACGCTGGAAATTGTACCTTGCCTGCCATATTCCAGGCTGGAAGAGCAGGGAGAAGTCAAAGATTCATGGTGGTGTTTGATGCCTGCCGTGGTTTGTTTGGGGTATTTTTTGTATGGGGCTTGTTGGGAAAATTCTGAGTGCAGAGAGGGATGTTGGGATGGGCAGGGCTGGGTGACAGAGCTGGGGACAAAGGTTGATGGGCAAAAGGAGGGGAAAGGCATGTGTCAGATGTGTAATGTCACGGGGAGAGAAAATCCCAGGATCACTGAGGCTGGAAAAGCTCTCCCAGCCCATCGAGTCCCAGCTGTGCCCAGTCCCCACCTTGTCCCCAGCCCAGAGCCCTGAGTGCCACCTCCAGCCCTTCCTTGGGCACCTCCAGGGATGGGCACTCCAAACCTCCCTGGGCAGCCCCTGCCAAGGCCTGAGCACCCTTTCCATGGGGAAATTCCTGCTGCTGTCCACCCTGAGCCTCCCCTGGCCCAGCCTGAGGCCGTTCCCTCTCCTCCTGTCCCTGTTCCCTGGGAGCAGAGCCCGACCCCCCCGGCTGCCCCCTCCTGTCAGGGAGTTGTGCAGAGCCACAAGGTCCCCCCTGAGCCTCCTTTGCTCCAGGCTGAGCCCCTTTCCCAGCTCCCTCAGCCTCTCCTGGGGCTCCAGCCCCTTCCAGAAGGGTGCCCAGAAGGTGCCAAGGGCTGGCTGACAGCGAGGTGCCGGCAGGATGGAATCTGCTGGATCTTGGATCCCACCCAGGGCACCCCAGGGCCTCAGGGACAGGGAGAGCTCTGGCTCTGCAGAGAGAGGGCGAGAGCAGGGAGTGAGAGCAGGCTGTGCCTCATCCCAGCCCTGCGGACAGCAGCCAGGACAGCTCGGGGCTGGCAGGGAGCTCTCCCTGCTCCTGCAATCCTTATCTGCTTCCCTCAGCCTCCAGCCTGCTGCTCTCCCGGCGCCTCTCCCGCTCCCCATCCCTCATCCCGACGGGCAGCAGGAGGTGGGAGCTGCCAGCTCATCTCCAGCAGGACTCACCCACCCTCCCGGAGCTGTCACACGGCATTCCTGCCACCCTTTTGTTCAAACCTGGATGCCTGGGCAGCAGTTTGGTGCCTTTCCAGCACTTGGAAACGATTCCTGTGGCCCCTGCAGGTGCTGGAAGGAGGTGGGAGCTCAGATGTGAGGGAGTGAGCGTCACCCAACGGCGTTTTCCTGCCTGGAAGCAGCTCCGGGAGGGCTGTGGCTCACAAAACCTGCAGGAAAGGAGCTCTGGGATGGACCAAGGAGCCAAATCCTCCAAGTCCTCGCTCTGGGAAGCTGGGGCTGTCTCCCTGGGGAGTGGAGTGAGGGATTAAAGAACCCCTGATCAGTGTGGAGTTGAGCTCTCTGCCCAAAAAGTCTCCTCTGGGTGAGCCCGGGAGCGCTGGCACCTCTCTGGAGCAGACAACAGAAGGCTGCTGCCATCATCCAAAAAATCCCTGGGCTCTGGGGCTGCCGGGGGTGTGCAGTTTTCCATGGACGTGTGCAGTTCTGCATGGATATATGCAGTTTTCCATGGATGTTTGCAGTTTTCCATGGATGTGTGTGCAGTTCTCCATGGATGCGTGCAGTTTTCTGTGGATGTGTGCAGTTTTCCATGGATGTGTACAGTTCTCCATGGATGTGTGCAGTTTTCCATGTGCACAGCTTTCCATGGATGTGTGCAGCTTTCCATGGATGTGTGCAGTTTTCCATGGATATTTGCACTTTTCCGTGGATATATGCAGTTCTCCATGGATGTGTGGAGTTTTCCACGGATGTGTGCAGTTCTCCATGGATATATGCAGGTTTCCATGGATATGTGCAGTTTTCCATGGATATATGCAGCTTTCCATGGATCCGTGCAGTTCTCCACGGACGTGTGCAGTTTTCCATGGATATGTGCAGTTTTCCATGGGTGTGTGCAGCTTTCCCTGTGGGACTCTCCTCCTGCTGGGGCCTCCCAGTGCTCCCAGCTCCAGCCCAGCTCCGTGGCTCCCCGGTCCCTGAAGAACCTTTCTGCTGTGGCTCGGGAGAGCCAGTCTGCTCCCAGGGAAGGCAGAGGTGTTCCCTGGATTCTGTGACTCCAAGAAAAGACACTCCTGCCTCTTTTCCCACTTCCTGTCAGAGGGGGAACTCTGTGTGAGACCAAACAACTCTGGAACAAGGGGAATGGGATATCCTGAGTGGCCTGGATGAGCTGGAGAGGCTCTCCCTCCACCCCTCTGGCACCTCCTGCTCCTGGAAAAGTTCCTCTTGGCCAATGTGTGTTTGCAGCTGCACCTGTGAGCCCTCCACCCCGATGAATTCCATATTTCCCTCGTTTCCATTTGGCCTCCCTGCCAGGCTTCCCTCAGGGTCGTGCTGGGGAGGGAAGATTTGCTCCCAGCCCCTGGCAGGGCCATATAACAAACCCAGCCTGCGAGGTTCCTTACTCATCTCATTATGCGCACTGAGACCCCGGGCAGGCAGAGACAAAGCAAAAGGAGAGAAAATTATGGCATCTCTTAAATCGGGATAAAATATCTCCAGGTGGAATCATCACCGACGTTCCAGCAGCTCACTGTGGGTGGCCCCGGTCACCAGGAGGCACCAGGAGGCACCAGTAGGTACCAGTAGGTACCAGTAGGGTTAAGGAGCAGCCTGGTGGTGGCATTTGAAGAGCCCAGCGCTGTGCACAGTGGCAGTGTGCCCCCCCGGGGGTGGTGGCAGCAGCCGTGGCACACAGGTGACGTTTGCGTGCCTCAGTTTCCCTCCAGCTGGCTGGGCTGGCAGCTCCCGCTCCCAGGGCAGCATTTAACGGGATCATGTTCGGACACGGAGCTGAATTCCGGTGGCTGTGCCCGTGTCAGCGCTGAGTGCTATTAAGAGCCAGCAGCAGCTCCCCTTCCTGCCTTTGCCTCGGGCCATTCCAGCCCAGTGAAGCATCACCCGCAGCGCTGCCTGCCTGTGCAAACCTCGGGATGCGCTGGGAACATGGAGCTGGGAGCCCAGGAGTATGTGCCTGGCTTTATCCAGGCTGGGGGTGATGGCGTTGGGCTGCCTGGGAGAGACACCCGAGGGTGAAGGAAGCAACCCCCAGGAATTTGGGACAGGCAGGAGATGGGATGTGGAGACACCCAAAGGTGAAGGAAGCATCCCCCAAGAAGGTGGGACAGGCAGGAGATAGGATGTGGAGAAACCAGAGGATGAAGGAAGCAACCCCCAGGAATTTGGGACAGGCAGGGGATGGGATGTGGAGACACCCAAGGGTGAAGGAAGCATCCCCCAGGAATTTGGGACAGGGAAGGGATGGGATGTGGAGACACCCAAAGGTGAAGGCAGCATCCCCCAGGAAGGTGGCACAGGCAGGGGATGGGATGTGGAGACCCCAAAGGATGAAGCAAACATCCCCTAGGAATTTGGGACAGGCAGGGGATGGGATATGGAGACACCCAAAGCATCCCCCAGGAATTTGGGCCAGGCAGGGGGTGCAGATGCGTTCCCCAGGCCTGGCTCTTTTGGGAAGGACGTGGCCAAGGCTGTTTTTGTTGGTGGTGCCTCCCGTGCCCCAAAGCTGGAGCTGTGCCCAAGGCAGTGCCACATCCCCAGCCCTGAGTGGGCTGTGCCTTCCCATCCTCTCCCTCCTCACCATCCCATCCCCATCCTTCTCCCGGAGCTGGATCCTGCCTGGAGACAGATGATGTGCTGGGCAGCCACGGCAAAGTTTATTAAGTTGGGGTGGGAAGCTGTGGCAGGCTGGGTTCACAATTAGGCTCCCAAAGGCAAGACCATAAAGCATCCAGACACTTGGGATACGGGGCTGATTACCAGCATCCTTCATCATTAAATATTAACACCCAGGCTGCTTAAAGGCCAGTGAAAGAATTATAGAATTTAATACCTATCACGCTCTATCAATAGGCCGCGAGAAATATGGGCCTTGCGCCTGTGTGGGGTTTTTTTTTTATTTTTTTTTCAGGCTTCAGAGTAAACTGGAAGTCTGGCAAAATTAAACAGCACAATTCTTGCTCGGGAGCCACTGGGAATTGCAAACAGGGAGCACCAGGGATCAGCCGTGTTTGATATGCTGGGGGAGCGAGCTCATTAAAACACAGGCGCTGGGACCAGAAGGGGAGGAAATTAAAGCATAATTTAAGAAAAGGAATCCGTCTGCAGAGCGTGGCTGCAGCCCCCAGCGCTCCCCGGCGTGCCTGGCTGCTCCCAGTGACCCCAGTCAGCTCCACACTGCTGGGATGGGCTGAGGATGTTTGTACCCACTCCTAAAAACGCCTTAGTGTGCTCCCAGTCAGCCCCAGACTGGTGGGATGGGCTGAGGAGGATTTGGGCCCAGCCCTAAAACACCCTGGCTGTGCTCCCAGTGCTCCCAGTCAGCCCCAGACTGGTGGGATGGGCTGAGGAGGTTTGTACCCATTCCTAAAAAGCCCTGACTGTGCTCCCAGTCAGCTCCGGACTTGTGGGATGAGTTAAAGGAGTGTTTGGGCCCAGCCCTA
>VWZT01003293.1:0-28449 GCA_013397055.1 Pachycephala philippinensis | reverse complement strand
GAACTATGAAGCTCAGGGCAACAGGATCGGGCCTCGGCTCATTAGTGTGAGTGACATGAATAAGATGAGATTTGGAGCCTGAGTTATCACTCAAATGAGAAAAAAATCCACAAACAAGCATGGTCTCAAATTGTGCCCCGCATGGATTAGAGTGATCCAGGAGCCGTGGGCATTATTGTCAGGGTGAAATTATGAGCAAGTTTAGTGCTTGCTGAAGTTTTGGGGCTGCCTCTCTACATCTCTGGAGGCAAATTCCTTCCTCTGACCCTTTTCAACAAGTTTGGCCTCCAGATGGAACAGGTTTGGCTTCCAGAGGAGCAGACTCTCAAGGGTGCCCCATCCACTAAACCCATCCATGCTGCCTGCACAACCCTGGGTGATGGACCCCTCACCCTTCAGGGTGAAGGAAAAGCAAACCAACCCCCATCTGCTCATAAAATGCCATTTTCCTCCACCACAAAGTTTGACCCTGAACCCACAGCTCAGCTCCCGGGTTTCACCACAGTGCTCGCTCCTGAGGGAAGCGCTCTGGAAATGGACAGTGGCTGCTCCCTCTCCTGCAGGGAATGATCCAGGCTTAGCAGGGCCACAGCACGGGGCACAGGGAAGGAATGTGGTCACTTACTTTGGCACCTGTTTGCAGAAAACTCTGGCAGGGAGGCCTCATCCTAGTCTTTTCCAGGCTGCAAAGCAGCATCTGGCAGCAGTGGAGGAAGCCAAGGCTGTTCCTGGGCTGGTGACACCAGAGAAACAAGAAAGGTTTTGGTGACCCGTTCCCACCTTTCTGTCCCCCTCCTTGCCATCCTCCACACATAAAATGACCTCCCACACATAAAATCTGTATTTTTATGGCTTCTGTTTCCAGAGAAGTGGCACAAAATCCAGTGTCACACAGGAGCACAGAGCTGCAACACATCCCTGCAAACCCGTCACATTGAAAGAGATAAATAAACCAAATAATCCCTTTTCCTACCTCTCCATGGGAAGTCACTCCTCTAATAAGTTACCAACACCAAATCAAGCCCTCAGACATTTCCACAGGCAGCTCTGGGCTCCCGGCTATTATCGAGGAGCTCCAGGACCTGCAGCTGCCCCGCCCCATTCCCAACCTGCTGCTCCACGTGCTCCAGCCACATCATCCTTATCTTTAATTTCTGAATTGACTCCCTGGAGAAAAAACTCTGCATGCCTATTTTTTATATGTTTATCTTGTCATTTCTTTAGAAAGATACTTGTTACAAATATATTTTTCCCCTCCTTCCCCCCAGCCCTGTCGGAGGAATCTACTTGGGTAATTTGTTGAGCGGGTTGCTGGGCCATGCATTATGCATGAGATGCAATCTTTATTTTTGCACTCCACTGTGTGCATTCTGAAACAGGAACGGCATCGTGCCTGCACGCAAAATGAACATTAACAGCTCAAAAAAACCAAAAAAACAAAAAACCGAAAAAACAAACCCAGAAAACAGAAAATGCCCATTTATTTAAAGGAAAGCAAAAAAATGGCCTTGACTTTTTCAAGCTGTTCTTGCTGGGATTGCTCAAAGCAGTCAAGTTGTTCCCATGTTCATTTTGCTGGGGAGTAATCGGGCTTGGAGCTTCTCAGTGGGACTCAGCAATGATGGTGTTGCAGTATACAAGGCCTGGTTGGACAGGGCTTGGAGCAACCTAGGCTAGTGGAAGGTGTCCTTGCCCATGGTAGGGGGTGGAATGAGATGATGTTTAAGATCCCTTCCACCCCAAATCATTCTGGGATTCTATGTGAGCTCAAAGGCAGCATCACCAACCCCCTGCAGCAGTGGAGCTCAGGTGGAACATCCCTGCTCCAAGGAGGAGGATCAACCTGTCCCTCCCTCCTGCTGTTCACACAGATACACACACTACACGCACACAAACATGGACATTTCCTGCTCCTAGAGACAAATAAAACGTGTATCAGCCACTCCTGTTCACATATCTTGTGCTGCAATAGTTCTCAGAACACATCATGGGGCCAAACATTTTGTGTCAAAGGCCACCATTCACCAAGGCCTCGAGCCTTTTTGCCAGATCTGCCCTTGTTAATCCACCACAACACTGTTCCTCCCCCCACCTTTACCTTCTCCTGGAAGGGCTGGATGCCCAACTACTTGGCTGGAAGCAGATGATTTGCTATGCAGTGGGGACATGGTAGGAGTTGGTGACACTGGCGAGTGACATGAGTAAAGGTACAATCTGCTAAGTGTGGTGTCAAACCCTTCAGGTTAAAGACATAAAGCAGAAACACACACAAAAAAAAAAAGATACAGAAGATTCACAGCCCATCAAACCCCCCTGCCCTGCAGTATTTCATGCTTGGAGGCCATCGAGTATTTCAGAGCAATCAGATGTGTGGCTCATTTTGAAGTCCATTTAAAATCACAGCTGTGTGACAGTGATGTCCTCACCAACCTCTGCTTAGGCACCTCTGTCACCTCCTGTGGGCAGGGGCTTCTCCTGCAGCCCCTACAGGGTAGGACACAGCCAGCATGGGGCTATGCTGCTCCTGTGGCCATAGCTTGAAACATCTGGAAGAGAAAACAGAGGACAAGAAACCATGTCTGTTAATCCCGAGAGCATGAGGAGTGGAAAAGAATCAGAAAGTGGCCCCTGAGAAGGAATTAAGAATGGAAAATAATGTCAGAGAATGAATAAGAGGGAGAGAGAGGACAGGTGGAAAGGAAAAAGGAACAAGCTAAAACGGGGACCAAGATATAAAGCCAATTATTTTTGATTCTTTGGCTTAGGGGCTAATTTATTACAGCAGTAAATCATGCTTAGGACAGGTAATACGGCAGCCAGAGCATGGACATTATTTAGACAGTGTGATCATGGTATTAGTGCTCAGAAAAGTGGAAAATTTTAAATTTTAACTGCCTCCAGGCCACATCTCACCCTTTACAGCCTCCTCTTTGCTCAGCATGAAGAAATATGGTACTTTCCCAAGCCAGGGACTCCACGTGGAGACAGAAGGGTTTCGCAGGAAAGCACAGGGTCCCACACCATTCCTGGGCTGGGCTCAGGCTGCAGCCCCACGCCCTCCCAACCCCTGTACTGGTGCCAGGGATGTGCCTACCCACACATGGGCCATGGTAGCTGCTTGGACACCCACCAGGACAGAGTTGAAGATGTAAAAAACCCCGAAAGACCTCTCTGCGAGCTGGTGTGTGTCCCACGCACCCGGCGAAAGGGGAGGGAGGGATACGAGAGCTTCAACCATGATTCCAGGGGGAATATGGGCTGTAGGAATGAACGAGGTGAGGCTGAGCGTCTCATCACACCTCCATAGTGTGGCTTGGCTGACAGGGAAAAATCTTTATGTTATCTAAAGGTGATGCCTTTATAAAGAAACTTTCTGGGGGTTAGAGGAGGCGAGGTAGTTCTTCATAGACACCAGGAATTGTGGGAACAGCTCCATCCCTGCATCCCTCCTGTCCAGCAGGAGAAGCACGCTGGAACAGCACTTTGTTAAGGCTTTGTTCCCATACCCTGGGGGTGGCAGGACTTAGAGATCTCGTCCTGACCCTGTGCATGGCTCTGCACCACTTTTTGGGGTGCTCACCCTGTGCCCTCCCGGCCCTGCTGCATCCCGACCTGGTGTGAGCAGCCCCCAGGTCCCCAGCTCCAAGGCAGAGGCAGGGACCCGAGTCCTCAGCGCTAGACCGTGCTGCCCCTCAGGGCACCAAGGGACGTTGGCAGCCTTGAAAAATGCGAAAGACGCTAAAACCCCCAGCTTGCTTCCCCTCAAGCCACCAGAGCAAATCGCGCATTCTCCAGCAGTGTGTAATGCGAAATCAAGTAGCTCCATTGTGCGCCGACCGTGCTGCAAATGGGAGGGGAAAGTTCTCTGCTTCCCCTGAATGCGATCTGAGCCTGTTTGCTCGTGATTTCCCCCAAGTGTCACCTGCTGGGAAATCCACAGTGCGGTCCAAAGGTACTGTTTGGCAAACCAAACAGAACCACAGTCCCTGGCAGCTGCTCCCTGCTTTCGCCTTGCCCTTGAGGCATGGAACAAATGGAGACAGAGATCCACCATCCTTCCACACACCCCAGTCCAACCTGGGGCACACACTGGTGCTCTGACAGTTCCCACCAATATTCTGCTTGCCTAAAGCCACTGCAGGATATTTTTCTTTTTGTAGACAGGAATATATTTAAGAAATGTGTTTACTTATACCCTGTAAAAGCACAATAAACTTATCTCCAGACATTGCATTAAAGAAACATCATGATTTTAAAAGTTACTTTATTCAAAAACTCCTCCAGGCAGGAAAGATGAAAACTAGCAAGGCAGTGGTGGTTAAGGAAAAACACTACCATGCTGTTGTAGTTTCACTGTCCCTAACAGAGCAACACACACAGTGCACGTGGGATAAGTTAAAATAACTTGGAGAAAGCTATTAATTTATAACAATGGCAAACATGGACAGCAGAGGTGTTTTAAACCACTATTCAAGTTATTGAGCCCAGCAGTTGCCACACTGGCAGTTTGAAGCCTCAGGTGGTCGGAAATGCAGCACAGATTGTCTCATGTTTAATCTTCCACACCCATCTTGCTCCACCACCATCAGCAGCTTTCAGGATAACTGGGGACAACACTTGATGGGGGCCTGATTGGTTTGTGTTGATGTGAAGGCATAGATACACGTGGTCCCAAAACCTGACATTTCTAACTCTTCTGCCAGAAACATGTGACTTTAAGCAGAAACAGGACTAACTTCTACCCTGAAGACAATCTGTCTGATGCAATTCAGGTTGCAGAGCAGGAAGGATATTCGTATTTCTATCTGCCTGAATGCAGGCTTGCACCGAGCCAGCTCCTTGAGATGATGATAGTGCAGAGAGAAAGATCAATATGAAGTGTGTTGGCCTTGTAACCTCCACAAACTGCAGAACTTGCACTGTGTTGTGACATGGGGAAACTGAGAAACAGCATGAAAATTTTATGCAGCCAGAGCAGCTCTCTGATGATGTGCTCCCCACGGGCCCTGAGGTCTCTGTGCTGGGCTGGTTTTCCCTACTTCTCAGGAGGGATTTTACAGCTGCTGCTGGAGTTTGTCAGCAGTGACACTGCTGGGAGACCCAGCAACAACCTCAGTGAGACCCAGAGCAGAATCTGACCAGTCCCCTCCATGATCTCCTGCATGGATGGGGGTGCCCTGGACCTTCTCTGGCCTCAGTGAGGTGAGGCCCTAGCACAGGTTGCCCAGAGAAGCTGTGGCTGCCCCTGGATCCCTGGAAGTGTCAGAGGGCAGGTTGGATGGGGCTTGGAGCAACCTGGGCTAGTGGAAGGTGTCCCTGCCCATGGCAGGGGGTGGAATGGGAGGGGATTAAAGATCCCTTCCAACCCAAATCGTTCAAATATTATATGACCTAAATGCATCATCTGCCTTTCAAAGGGCTGGGCCACCCCATACTGCAGCAGTGGCCCCCCTTGGTATTGTATGGCCACCACCTTGGGGATTGTGTAGCATCACCATTGCTGCAGCTCCTCCAAAGATGCAACCATCAAGCCCACTTGACTTGGTATTTCTAGAAAATAGAATTTTTTCCAGAAACCAGGCTTTTCTCCTCAAAGCAAAGAGCGAAGAACCACCCACCTTGTGAGGGCAAGAACACAAATCCAAAAATGAAACAGTCCAAACCTGCAGCTTTACAGCTGCACTGATTACGGAGTGGGGATCTGCTGAGCCCACCGAAACCCTGACTTTTGCAAAGCATATGGCTGGGGGAGCCTCTAAGAACGCTGGCTTGGCTCCATCCCCAGGGATCTGTCACCTGGCTGAGGGCAACAGAATTTGGCTCAGGAGACCACAGTGATGCAGTGTCGATTAAAGGTTTTATTAGCACAAGCTCATGTGGCAACTGCATCGCTCACAAGTGCCAATAAACCCCTCATGCCACACCATTAACTGGTCTATAGATGCTACATCACTCTTCTGTAAAATACTTCATAAAGCAGTTCAAATTCTTCTGCTGTCTTTTTTCCCCTTGTACTGCTTGGCCGTAAATGAAGGCTGAGTTTAACAGCCGAGAGCTCAGTTGAGCAGAGCTGGCTGGGATGGGGAAGCCATCCTCAGCTTTTCACTTTTTCCATGGTCTTAAAAAAATTTTCTTAGCTGGGAAAGCACGAAATGGATTAAAATTATGCAATCTGTAAAATACAGCATCCAAAGTGGTCCTGCAATTTCTCCTGAGCCCCATGGTGAACACTGAGACTCAGGGTTTGGGGCCGGTATTTTGGAAAGTTTTCAACTTCACTGGTTTCACAGAATAAGGCAGAGGGTGCTCTGGCAGACTTGGAGTTTTAGTCCATTTTAACTGAAGACTCCAAAGGACAGATTTGAACACAAGGACATGTAGAAAAAGGACGACTCATCCCCAACAGTGATGGGAACTGTTTTCAAAACAGGAAAACACACCAAAACAACCCCCAAACCCAGCCCAGTGCTGGGAGCACACTGTCCACCGGACTGCTTTCCAGCATTCCTCAGTGGGAACTAAATTTTTGGAGAATCTGGGAATGACGAACCCAAAATCCAGTGTAAGGTCAGTCAGAGCAAAGAGAGTCTGGCTTGCTCCTGAGGGAAGAGTAATGAATTGACATTAGGAAAAATATTTTCACTTTAGCAAAAACCTCAGGCAGGACAATTTTGTGTTGATGTGGGAAAAGTTTAACATTTGGTCACTCCTAAATCTCTAGGAAAGGGGAAACTGCACAGGGCTGGCAATGAAGATGTATCCTTTTGTATTAGTTTGAAAACAAACCAGTGGGAGATTGCAAATCAGAATTATAATTTAATAGGAAAATTAAAATAAACACAATAGTACAAAAAAAACACTGACAGAGTCAGAATACAACCTGACAACCTGTCAGTCAGGGTGTTGGTAGCAGTCCGAATGAAGTGCTCCTGTTGAAGCGGTGATCCTGTAGAAAAAGAGTTTGGTCTTTGCCTGAAGGTCCAGTGGTGTAGCTCTTGTCCTCTGGGAGTCCCCTAGGTAAGGGCTGTATCTGGTGTTCCAAACCTCCGAGTATATACAGATGGGAATGCTCAGTTCCTCCTCCTGGGCAGAGCATCTCACAGTGGGATGGTGAGCCCTGAGGCAAGGCATTGATGGGCCCATTTACAGGAGATAGTCCGGAGCTGGTTATCTATGAGTCATGCAGTGGGTCCTTGATTGCCCATTAAGTTATCAAGGATGAATCCTGGCAGGAGGTAACGAACATTGCCCCACCTGCTTTAACAGCTTGGGAAGATGATAATAGAATACATACTGTTGGTTACATCTTACATTGTAACCTAGGACACCTTTCCAAAGATTCAGTTTTAAAACACTTTTTGTAACTTTGAACTACCACTCCTAGCGTGTTGCTTTAACTCTTTCTTTCTTCTTCTTTCTTTTTCCCCTTCAGGAGTTGACACAGTTGAGAGAGCAGAGAAATTAAACTGTGCAGGACTACTTCCCGCATTGATAGACTCATATTCACATCCACGCAGAGACTTAAAAAAACAAAAATTTAAAAAATCGCTAGGATGTCTCTTTGCTCAGAAATCTGTATTCCATTAACTCTGACATAAGGCACAAAGCAAACCAAGAGAAAGAGAAACTCACCCTAGTGAGTGAAACTCACCCTCAGTGGGTGGCTGGAAAACAGAGGCAGAGCCCATTAGCATTCTCTGTGTGTGCAGGGAACAGAAGGCTTGGGCACACAAAAAGTGATCCTGATGGAGAAAACAGCTAATCCCTCCTTGGAGCAGCAATAAAAGCCTATGGCTAAGAGGGTCTGCGTGGATTTGGTAGCAGAGATAAGAGGGAGACAAATTCCAGTGAGCACCCCCTTCCCGCAACTGATTAGCAGCTCCACTCCAAGCTGGAGAACACATGCACCACACTTGGAAAACTGCGAGTGGAGAGAACCCTGACAGCAACACTGTACGCACAGACACTTGGAAGAGAGCCGGGAAACAGGAAAGTCACAATAATCCCATTAGCAGGGACAAAAGTTTGGTCCTTCAGTGGGTAGACAAAGGAGGAAAGCAGAGCCAGGTCCATCCCCACCTGGTGAGGAAGTGGCTTCTGAACTCCTCAGGGAGCTGGAGAGCCCAGGAGGGCTTGCAGGAGCACCCCAGGAATCTTCCAGCAAACCCTGCTGCACAGTAAATCATAGACACACTGGCACTGGCCCCGGGAGCCACCTGTGCTGGATTCTAGTTTGAAATAATTTTAAAGCTAATGTTTTAGAGGTACCGGTTTGCACAAGTGCAGGTGAGTTGTTCATATACATTAATTACCCAGAGAAGCTGTGGCTGCTCCATCCCTGGAAGTGTCCAAGATTGGATGGGACTTGGAGCAACCTGGGATAGTGGAAAGTGTTCCTGTCCATGGCAGAGGGTTGGAACGGGATGGTCTTCAAGGTCCTTTCTGATTCAAACCACTCTGTGATTAATGAAAATATATTTGGGACATCTCTGTCAAACTGGGCCGAAATCCAGAAAAGCCATTAAGATGTGTGTCCATACAGGTAGAGGTTTATCACGTCAGCCTGTTTCCTAACAACATTTGCCTGCAAAGGATCGTTTGAAAAAGAACATTCCCCCAGGCACTGCAGAGCACACCTTCCCTGCTTACAAGTTCCCTTCATGCACAGCCTGTAAGGCCTGTGGCACTTCCAGGGAATTCTGCATGGGGGTGAATTTCACCAGGAGAGAAAGGAGGGAGAAATACTACAAATCCCAGAAAGACTCCCTCAGCCCCAGCAGCCCTTGTGCGAACCCTGTCAGAGCCCATCCAGAAAGTAAAACCCTCACACAAGCCAAATGGCACTGTTTGCAATGGACCACACAGGCAGAGGTGATTACATTATGCAGGCATGGATCCTTCCAGCTGGAGGTATTTTAAACACACAGGAAATAATGTCAAAATCATAGGACTGCAATCTTTTAATTATATTCAAAAAAGATGCTTAAAGCATATATCATTGAATTATGAACAGCTTTGGCAGCTTTATTGATGATGTTGAATCTGGCTGACAGATGCATTTACACTGCATAAGTACTGAAATGCAAGAGTAATTGCTTATTAGTCTTGTTGTGAGGCAAAACACCAGATTGAAATAAATAGGAGCTCATGAACACTATTTTGCTGCCTCTTTGATTATTTTTTCTAGCTAACCATCTGCTAAGCATCTGGGATTCTTAGAATCCAAGATCCATACCCCACACAGGTGGGAATTAAAAAACACAAATAGAAGGAGCTTAAGAACCCAAACAAACTATAATATGAAATTGTCCAAAATTACTGAGGAGGTTCTTTCACAGCTTGAATACAAGCTTGGGAGTTGGTTGTTACAGGACACACAGAGCAGATGCACAGCCAAGGGACTCTGTCCACTTTGTGCACTGGTGCCTCTCAACTCGGGCCAGGGCCAAAAAATGCTCTGTAGTGACAGCAGGGAGGGGTGTAGGTACCCCAGAGATCAACTTAGCAGGACACTCAGCAGAGGGATCTTCTCCACAAATGAGATCCAGCAGGACAATCCAAGTTCCCTTGAGGCCTCCAGAAAAACTTCCAGGACGCTCTGGGGCTTTGCTTGCAAGATTTTTGGTGACATTGTAAGTCTTCAGGTTATTTCTCTGTCCCTTGCTACTAGGTTTTTAAACTTTCATCAAATTATAAAGAAAATACAAACATGGAAAGAGAGAAAACACAAACATGGAAAGAGAGAAAACACAAACACAGGAATGAGGAAAAGAGATAACAT
The DNA here is from genome assembly GCA_013397055.1 of Pachycephala philippinensis. NCBI lineage: Eukaryota > Metazoa > Chordata > Aves > Passeriformes > Pachycephala > Pachycephala philippinensis. Next base: position 18,668 of record VWZT01003293.1, on the reverse strand, counting down.
AAGAAAGAGGAAAAAACAAAAAGAAAGAAAAATGCTGCCAGTGAGGGAGAGGCTGCTGTGTCTCCTCAGCACTTTGCTCCAGTGGTTCCTTTCCTCTGCCCAGGAGTGCTGGCTGCCCACACACCATCCATGAGGACAGATCCAGCCCTTTACGACCCCTACCCTTCCCTGATCTCTGTCCCTCACAGATTCCCCATTCATGTCCCCATAGGGTCTGTGTCAGCTCTGCTGCCAGCAGAGGACAAGGACAAATCTCCATGAGGACAAACCCAGGAGCCAGAATGAAGTTTGCTGCAGGGTTTATTGCAGCCTCTGGGATGGCAGCTTTGATAAGAACATAAAATTGGTATTTGAATTTTCCCCAGCTGCCACTGCACTTGGTGCTGAGAACACGAGTTAATAAAAACAGCCAGTTAAATAACTGTCAAACTCAGGCAAATACCCATAAAGCAAATGTTCTTTTAAAAAAGCAAATTAGACATGCATTTTTCTCCATGAAAAAGGGCAATTAGAGAAGCTTTATAACTAATATTTGGTTTTGGTTCTAAAATATTAAGGATCTTTCCTAAACACAGCACAGTGAAGGGTTTCAATTAATCTACTTTGAACACACACATTCAGGTGGTTAAAAAGGAAAAAAGGAAGAAAGAATGATTTGTGCACCAAGATCTGTCATCTCCAAAAAGCTGTAAACAGTATCTTAGAGAGCAGAATTTGCGTGACAAATTTGAGATTAGGTGGATTCTGATCTAAAAATTAACTTGCTTATCAGAGAAATAATATTAGAGTAAAATAAATTAGAATCTCTACTGAAGACTCTAAAAGTAATTTTTAAAATTAATTAGAATCAAAAAGATGGATCTCAAAGGATAGGACAACTCTAATTTAGACAGACGGTAATTAATTCCTTATTTCAGAAATTCATTAACAGGCTGTAAGAGCAAATCATTCCTTTGCTGGAGTTAAGCTCCAGAGGGAAAGATTCATCTGGAAAGGGTATATGGGAACTCCCCTGCTGCTGGAGGGCAGGGGAGCCTCTCTGGCAGCAGGTCTGGCTAAGGGTCATGGGGGTTTATTTTGGTTGGAAGGTTTGGACCCATAGCTGCTCACACTGCAAGCACAGAGGCTCAGCTGAACCTTAGCCCTCACAAGGGTTTGTGGATGGGGAAAACAAATAAACCAAAATATTGCTCTTACTTGCCATTGAAGATGAAATGTCCCCCCTACCCTGTCTTGGTTGGGGCAGCAGCTTCCCCATCCTCCACCTTCACCAAGCTCCTGGCAGACCAGCACAGGCCCACCACAGGTTCTCAGGCCCAGGTGTTGCGACAAAAACCTAAAGATTTGGGGAATTTCAACTTAGAACTCTGTCATGAAACAGCAGAGAGCTGATCTCAGAGCAGATGTGTCCCCCCTTTTCCTCTGCTTCCACCTCGATCCAAGGAACACCTTCCACAGGCCTAAAAACCCAACAACCCCACCACTTTCCAAGGCAATATCCACAAGGAAAACAACTCGTGCACCTTAACAGCGTGTGACTTTACCCTGCCACTGTGGATGTGCCTGGTGGGCTGCCAGCCCCCACCCCCAGAGCACTCCCACTCTGCCACTCCACATCCCTTGGAGAGGCCAAAGCATAGCCCCAGTCCATGCCAGCACTGCCTGGCAGCTGGATCCCACCGATAACTTGTATGAGCTTGGAGCTTATCCTCAGAGCTGGAGGGCTCGTCAAGGAGAGGATAAGCGATGCAGGAATCTGCAGCCTGTACCCAACTGGAGAGAAGCCAAAAGCTAAATCCTTATCTGAAAAGAGCGGAGCTCTGGATCTGGATCCGAGGAGCATCCTCCTGACCTTCCCATCTGCAGCCCCAACCCCAGAGCTGAGTGAGGTGGGAGGGAGAGAGCCATGAATACGGATTTATTTCTTTGGGTTGAGGGCTGCCACGTGCCTTGTGGCAGTGGTGGTCCTGGGCTGGGATGGTTTCTTGGCCCTGCTGCAACAGACAGGATGAAGTGAACATTTCTCTCGGGAGGAATCCCGGTGACCTGTGCAGGGGATGGACAGATGGCTCCCAGGCTCTTCATCCAGGAAGAAGAAGGCAGGAATACAACAGGATTAGCTACTGCTGGCTCCAAACCAACCTCCCTCTGCACCTCAGCCTGTGCTCCTAAGGGGGGAAACAGCTTCCAAAGGGGCAGACAGGTGACCTGGCAGCAGGACTTCACCAGCTGGGACCAGTAAGGAACCACACAGCCAGACACACAGAGCAAAATCAGTTTAGCACGAGATCCCACATTTTGCTCACAATTCTCTTCTTAAGGGCATGTTCACTCCCCCTCACCACGGTTCTTTTAAGCCCCGTTTTATTTCACATCAGCTGCAGAGATAAGTGTCTGCAGTTTCTTTTTCCTAAGTCACAAGTCAGCCTAAACATAATTTGTTGGAGAAGAAAGTTGGTCCGGCTTGCAGAGCACTCAAGGGGCTCCAGAAAACAAAAAAAATTAGTTGCTACCTCTGAAAAATTAATTTAAGTGACAGACTGTGAAGCTGCCAAAAACTAACAAGCATGTGAAAACTGACTGTAAAAAAAAAATTATAGTAGTCTGTCTATTTTTCTTTTTTCTTTCAGAAAGAGCCATTGCTACCTTGAAAGTCATTGCTCAAAGCAAAACAAAAACCCCCAAACTACTGATTAAAAGAAGGAAAGTCAAGAAAACATCTCTTCTGCCACAGTTTGTCTCTGAACTTTCCTGGGATGTTTTATCTGGAGGCAGGCACACTAGCAGAGACTGGCAAGGATGTAAAATTGATACAAAGCACAAAAATGAAGAAGTTTTGGGGACAGATGGGACGCTCCCATCTGCACAGCAGTACGTGTTTGGAGCAAGGTCTGTGTGCTGGATAACTTCTTTTCCTTTCTAGTGGCATTAATGGGTAGAAAACCTCACATTATCTTCCTCACAAGCCTTGCATTTGTAGCTTTAGAGAACCAGAGCTGCAGGAACTGCACTGATGCAGTCATGGTCCTGCTCATGGTAAAGTCCCTCTGCAGAGCAGGCAGGAGTTGGCCCCAGGGTCACATCTTGGGATCCCAAAAACCCCACTGCTTCTTCCTTGACCTGGGTCCTTCTACAGCTCCCAGGGGGACAGGAGACCCACAGAACATGCTCCAATTGGCAGAGGTGGATGGAACAGCAGCCGTGACTCCAGGGGGAGGTTTACAAAAGAACTGAGAGAGGACTTGAGTTCTGCTGTCATTCAGGTGAGCTGGCACCAGAGACACTCACGGCATCGCTTGACACTGACAGTGCAGGGGCTGGCAGGGAGGTCACCCCTCCACCATGCCAGCTGCAGCAGAGCCATTTATAGCCAAAATACATCTCCATCTGTCAAACAATGTATTTTAAACATGATACATGTTACAGATTTAGAGTTTCAATATATTTAACTTTTAACCCCTCCTGATGCCCACCCAGCCCCTGCAGCATCTCAGCACCTGGTGCATTGAGCAGGGATGAGGCTTCCACAGCACTTTCCTCCTCTTCCTCCTCTGACCAGCCTATTGACTAAATTTTCTCCATAACAAGCACTTTCAGGTGATGTTGTGGGCAGCTGCCTTCACAGCCTAGTGAATCCAGTGTTCTGCCTGATGCCACATTGTCTCATTGACTGTGTGGCAAATGCTTGGCACTGGTTTGGTTTCTGTCATTATAACCCAAGGATAGTAAATTTACATCAACCTGACAATGAGAGCAGGGCTGAGGACATGAAACACTGCCTCCAGAGAGAGGAGGGGACAGGCATCCCATGGAATGCACAATGTGGGTGTGGGGTTCTGCTTTTCTGTGGAGGGCTGTGAGCCCTCAAGGCAGGAGCCTTTTGCACTCCCCTGGAGGAGTCAGAGATAAGCAACCTTCCTCAGGATCATGGCGAGGACCCAACATGCCTTGTTTCTTCATGGTAATAGCCTGCACCCCGTTGGCTAACTGGTTTCCACCCCACCCCCTGCTTTTCCCATACATACCCCTGCTTTTACCCCAAAGGTAGAGAGCTCTCATCCCTGGCCTCCCTTTTGCAGGGTGGTTGGACAATAAAGGCTACCTCTGCAGAACTGCCATACGAGGCTCCTGTCTCTCTATCCCCGAGTTTGCCTTGGGTGGTTTCACAAAGAGCTGAGTCACAAGAGCTGAAATCATTTGTAGCTGAGAATTTGCCACCTGCTGAAATTACCTGTTGCCCAGGAAGGCCTGCCAGTACCCCTGGAAGGGCTGTTCCCTGCGGGACTCTCTCTCCAGGAAGGTCGTGACTTACAGTGCTGATCAGCACCGGCCTCCTGCGACACTTTTCCTCTTCACCACCTCCCAGGTTGAGCACAAACAGCTTGGTTTTCCTTGGAGAGTAGACCTGGAGGTCTGGACAGAGGTGGCAGAAGGGATGATGATGGGGATGCCTCTCAAGTACTTTTCAAGCCTGCATGCCCCAAAGTCCAAGGCACCATCCCCTGGCCAGCTCCATGCCATATCCCTGGTGAACAAAGGCACATCTGGATTCTGCCCCTTGTTTCCTTTCCTATCACTGTGACTCACTGTCCGGTTCCCCATCTAGGGGCAAACCTCTGTCCAAGCACGAGGAACTGTAGGTGGTTGGTCCCTCTCCACCGTGGCCATATCCAGCATGCCCTGCTCCCTTTACCAATCCCCAGGTGGCTGCTCTGCTGCCTCCTAATGCTCAGGAGGCCTCTGGATCTCTGTATTGATACCAAAAAGCAGTTCCACTGGAGTGTAGTAAGCTCCTTATTGCACCAAAGAGCATGCTGAATGTCTCTCATCCCATTACCAAATAGGAAGAACTTCCATTCTTTTCACCTACCAGAAAAAGGTTTTTTTTGGTGTGTTTACAGCTTTGTTACCCAAATACCTCCCTCTCACCCACCTTTCCGTAATTGTTGATAAACATGAAAATCCATTCGCCTCCTAGCAAGGGGAACAGGGAATCTTTTATCCTCTCCTGATAAACAGTAATAAGCTTCTTATCCTCTTACCAAAAACCGAGAGCATTGCAAATCCTGTATCAGACACACTAGGGTTAGGGTTGTTTGCATTACGTGGAGGGATTTTGTAAAGTGGCAAATAAAAGGCATATCATTTTGTTCTTTTATCTGAAGCTTCCTTCTAGGAGGGAAGGCAGAGCTCTTTAGAAGTACATTTAATTGGGTATCATTCAATATCAGGTTGAGGCAAGTTCTCCTGTCTCCCACAAAGAACTTCTGCACTAATCTGCTCCTACTCACGGATGAAAGGTCATTGTGCTGACTAGGAAGTTAAGTAAACAAAATTAGCATCTGATTTAAGAGACTTCTTATTCCCTCTGGTGTAAATTAGTGTAAAAATTAGCAAGACTTTCCATTGCTTCTGTTTTCTGCATTTGAAATGCATCAGTTGCCTGAATTTAATGGTGTGGAGGCTTATTATTTCTTTATCTATGGAAGTGCATACAGGTGGGTGGGGAGATGGAAGGGGCCATCAGCTTCAGCATCAAAGTCATTCAAGGTCAGAAAAAGCCACACAGAAGAGCTCCCAGCAGCTCTGACACCTGGACACTGAAGGAACCACAGGAACTTGCAGATAGGAAAACATTTTAGAAAGGCAATGTGGACTTTAGCTGTGAAATTCAGCACCACACAACTACCACCATTACTACAGAGGATACAGGGAGCTTCAGGCAAAGGTTTGTTTGGTGTTTTTTTCTTGATTGAAATAAAAAATAGCCTCTCAAGTGTTCTTTCAAATCTGAGAACTTTCTAGAGATCAGAAAAACACCAGGCACTGCTTGGGATTACAGTAGAAAATCCCAACAAATGTGTTCCAGAAGCTGGTTCCTGATAAGCTGCTCATTAAAAACCTTTAAACTTTGTCCAAAACATCTGTTCTTGATTATTGCTACCCATTCTAACAAGTAACCTGAGCTTTCCCTGATGAGCTTTACTTTGTACTGCACTCCTGAAAACATACAGGGACAAAAGGATGTAAAAAGTAAAAATACATTGGAAAATAACCTCAGAGAAGGAAGGCAGTAGAAGAATATTTTTCTGTCTTGCTGGGTAAAACAGTCCTCCAAAGGAGGAGTTGGACTGGCAGAAAGGGAGCACCTGAACCTTGGTATCTTCCAACATAACTGTGGAAGACATTTTTCTAATCACCACTTCTCTGGTTTAAAGACTATTCCCAGCGTGCCACAGATTGCATTGCAGACGGGAGGGATGAAGGCACCTATTGAATTGGAAGGTCAGAAAGGAAGCCCAGGAGGGTGTTTTTTGGGAGTATCTGACAGAAATCTTCAGCTATCCTGTAATCAGCTATCCTGTAACAGGGAGAGAAGCTGGAGCTCTGGGTTCCCAGAGACAAAGAATATCTCTCCTAAGACATTCTTGTTTGGGAAAAAACTAAAAAAAGGGAAAAAAAAAAAAACAAACAAAACAACAAGCGGGGGGGAACCCACCAAACCAAGAAAAAAAAAGTCAACCAACCTCCCCAAAACAGGCTTGGCTTCAGATACTGGCAAGAGAGGCTGGAAATTTGGTATTTTCGTCCACCCGCACCTGATGGTCTGCAGAGACCCACCGGAATCCCATTGCACTGACCCCAGAGAAAGGCTTCTGCCTGCAGCCCAGTCCAGGAATGATACTCTGACCCCACCATAAGCCTCCCCAAGGGCAAACATGATGCAAAGGGGTCAAAACCAGCTCTCCCAGAGAGCCTCTTGAGCTGGGGGTTACACTGGTCTCTGGTGAGGTCCCACCACAGCATTTTTAATCTTACACACTGCTGATTTGGCTGTTGATTTTTCTACTGTGCAGTTCAAACATATTTCCACTTTAATTGGTAAAACTCACATCCCCAGACCCCAAAGAGAGTTGCAGCATTTGCAACCAAGCTCATCATTTTGAGTCTGCAATTGCTTGTTAAACCAAAAAGATGTGGAACTGAGAGCAATATGTTAAACTTAATAACATGAATTCCCTGAAGAGTTATGGAATATATCTATTTCACCAGCTCAGGAAAGGTAACACTCCTCCAGCCCCATAAGAGCAAGGTAGGCACTGAAGGAATAATTTGCATTTCTCACTAATTCAGTTTAAAACATGAGCAGGAACGCTGGGTTTATGGTTAAGAAGAGAGCAGATATTGAACCGTGGGGGGCTGGCTCCAGCAGAGGTTTGGGACCTCCCAGGTTTGGCTGGGCACACCAGGGAGGGCCACTGATCCCTCACTAAAGAGGGCAGTTAAGAGACAGCCACTCTGCTGTAATTCCCAATATCAGAGCTGTCAGAAATCACACACCGACACTCAGGCCAGAGTGTCCAGATCTGCCTTGTGTGTCATCAGGTCCTTTTCTGCTGGACTCCTTCCCTACACAAGCATACCAGTTCTTCCAGGAGAACTCCACTATGAATTTTTCCCTCTGATTACAGAGACAACATTTGCGGGAACACAAATTTTTCCCAGTCTTGTTTCCCATGGGATAAAAATGCCAGCTTCCTCAGAGACTTAAACAAATAAACTCCCCAGACCATGGGGTTCAGACACCTCTAGATGCAGCTGACACTTGAGCAGGGGTTCCAGGAAATAACCTTGAGGAAGTGGTATCTGCAGTCCTCCCAAACCATCCCTGAAGGATGTGCTCCTCCATGTGACCCTACATCCACAGTCATCAATCAAATAATTTCAGGCACTAGAATATTTTTAAAACCCTCAAATTTGTCTTCTCCCGTGGTTACTGTGTAACCTCACAGCAGGAATATTTTCTCCTGTTGTCCAGATCATGCTTGGATCTACCAGCCCCCTGTCATGGGTCTGGCCTTTATCCCACTCAGAACCAGGACTTGGTGTTGTAATCCTTTTCCTCTCCATTTTATTCCTCTTTGCAGTTCTTCAGCCAAAAGCAGTGCAAGAGAGGAGGACAAAAGTTCACAGCCTGCTGCCAAAGGCACCTCTTGAAAGAAGGTCAGCAGCCCTTGCTGGGCAGAGACAGTTTGTGACTGCTGTGGCCATGATGCCTTCCAAAACCAGTGAGGAAAACCACAGTGAAAGAGATGGGCAGAAGACCCATTAAGCATATGCTGGGCTCAAGCTCATAAACACACACAATTGCTGGTTAACCACAGGCGAGAACTTTCGACAAGCCGCAGGTACCAGGCACAAATTGACAATAATGAGGTTTAATGGGGTTGGCTTACAGTCTTGCTGGTTTGCATGTTCTATTATTTTCTGCAAAATTAGCCAGTAAAATAAAGTCTCTCTGGGTTTGCAAATCTGTTGGGGTGGGAAAGTCCCAGATGTTGGAGGAGTCATTAGTCAACACAGATCCCCAGGGACCAGGACTGTTTTTTCTGTTATAACACTGAGGCCACAGGCAGAATGTGAAAAGCACAGAAACAAGGAAGAAATTTGGACCCACCCTTGCTAACAAAAGTTCTCAAGTACAAGGAAATAAAGTCAAACTTTAGTATCCATTCAGCTAGAAATACCTTTGCACTGGAAAAATACAAGAGGTTCCATAGAGAGGGATGTGTGAAACACAGTGCCTGTATTTTCAGCACAAAAGTTGGAGCTCTGCTTTGATTGCGTTAGAAATGGAAACAAACGAAGATCATTTGGAGAAAAACATGGCAACTTCCAGCCCAAACTCCCTGCAGAGGCACACACAGCCCTCAGAGGCACCACTCTGCCTCTGGCACAGGGAGCTGGGAATTTCTTGGGATCAAAGCTTAAGGGAACACACCATGGGGGTAGGACTCAATGCCACAGGCAATCATCACTGTTATTTGTGCAGCACCAGGTGTTTAGTTTGTATTCCTCAAACTGCATCAGAGACTATAACCCAGAGAGCAGGGCAGAACACACACAAACCCCAAAATACAGGTGTAAGAACAGTAGGGAGGAAAACTTGGAAGGAAAAGAAGAGGGAGGACCAGGTAACCAGCAGAACCTTAGTATATTTCCAGCTATGTACCTGTTTTATCAATACCTGTTGTACAGCTTTGCTACCTGAGTGCCCCTGGAAGCAGAAAGAAATTATGCCACAACCTACGTGGTTTCATGAACCAAGGCCAGGTTTCAGGTAGGTCCTTGCTCCAGGCCAACTCCAATAACCATGAAATGGAAGAGAGCACCAAGGAGCCTCTCTCCCTCAGCTAAATAATCTTTTCCCCACCTCCCCCTCCAACTGCTCTGCCCTTTGCTGCCTGATTGCCCCCAGGAACCTCACCCAGCACGGTATGGGGAATTAATTACATCCTCCTTAAAGACTGCTGATTAACATTTCCATCCCATGCTAACGAGACACTTCCTGGCTTCAATCTGCTTTCCTTCATTATGGCTTTCTAAAGACAAACTTTATGCGTTTATGAGAAGCATTAAATGCACAATGGTCTGACTACAATTTATAGCTCTCTTGGCTCTGGGGTGTTTGTGTAAAGACTCAGTATATTACAGTATGAAATCTGGAATGGGATCCTTAGAGCACATAGCTGTTCCTTAGGTCACTTTGGAGGTTGCCATCACTGAAAAAAAACAGCAACCAAGCCCAGAGCTGTGGATTGATGCACCTGAGAAAATGGAGGGTAATGCCCACCTCAAAAAATAGCAATGAAGAAATACCTTCAGGTCATCCAGCAAAAGCACAGGGTGATTCAAATACTAATTGTACTTCCAATAGAAAGAGATTATTGAGGCAAAAAACCAGAACTGTCATTTTGGACAACAGTTAAAAATGAGAGAGAAAAATAATAGGCAAAGATGGTGGAGTAAAACTTCTAAAGATCAAAATGAAGGTGGACACCTGGAATACTTCTTGCATTTAGTGCAAGAGAAAGGTTCCAAAGTTTGAATAAAACGACTCACCCTTCATAATGAGCTTTGCAATCACTGCAATGCTTATAAGCCCTTACATTCAGCACATACATTCAGCAGCCTGAGCCTCACTCAAATACATAGTACAATAAATACACAGGAAGCTTATTGTAATAAATACAACACCACCACAAATGAAATTGTAATTAGAAGCATAATTCAGACAGATTTTAGTTAATACCCATTTATTAGGAGGTGCTAATCTCCCAAATAAATGTCCTAAGAATACAAAATGTGCCTCTGTTCTCCCAGCTTCCCTCTGTCAAAACCTGTTCACCCTCTAATTGGAATTTTGAAAATTGCACCATTTTTTGGAATATGTTGGCAGCCTTTGGAAGCTAAATGGGGCCAAGTCGAACTGTTCAGCACCTCACTTGTGAGAGCTGGTGTGAACAAAGCAATCCATTTACCCTGCCCTGCTCCAGCCAGGTTGGGATCCGCCACACCAGACCTCCCGGACAAAAAAGAGTGACAATTCTATATCATCTTTTCCTGCCTGATTCCCAGCATGTGCCCTCTCCCAACCAGCTTCCTGCAAGCCCAAGAAGCTGGGGAAGATGCAGGGGGACCTGCAGGCTGGAGTGGTCCAGGACAGTCTGGCAATAACCCGGCACTAATCCATCTGTAGGGTGGAGCAGGTGCTCCTCTGCCCATTCCTGTGCCAGAGAGCTGCACTCCTGCTGGGACTCTGAGGGGCTGAAGCTTCATGCCTGAGCTTTGTAGTGAGTCTGGGAACTATTTACAAATTTGGAGTAAGAGGCAGTAGCGGGGAAAACTGTTTATTCATAGTGGAGCCCAGAGGTCCCAGTGGAAGGAGCTGTGTCTGCTCTGCCCCACATCAACAGGCCAGGCAAAGGCAGGGGACAAGGACATTCCTTTGCCTCCATTTACAGAAGGAGAAGGGAATCAAGCCTACATGTCTCACTCAGAGGCACAGATAGCCCATGGCAGGTAAGGATGCAGCTCTTCCAAGTTCCAGAACAGGATTTACACCTTCAAATTATTCAAGTCCTAAGTGAAGCACTGCTGAGCCAGCAAAAATGAGCTGCAGCCTTTGCCCTGGACTTGACCCTTGTTCTCTAGAGAAAAGATTAAAATGAGTAACAAAAGATCACTTTTATGTCCCCTTTGCATGTAGCCGTGGTAGCTCTGGAGCTTTGCCTTGGCTGGCGATGAGCACATGGAGTGCTGAGGGGACCAGAGGTAGGGTGTGCTAGCAGAGGTGCATCCTTCCCAGTGGGAAGAGTAAAGGAGACCCTATGAGAGCTTACCAAAGCTTCTGGACAATGCAGACCCCATGAAAAAGTCCATCAGCCCTATCTTCCGCTCTCAAGACCTGGAAATCCCCAAATCCCTCAGGCTAGAGGTGGAGAAAGCTGGGCTGCAGGGAAGTCTCCAGATCCATCAGCAGGTGAGCAGCAGCAATTCCCACCACCCCTGGAGCTGGACCCAGGAGTACCTGCCAGCCCTTGATGAAGTCAAAGCACAAACCACCATAAGCCGTGACAACCCAGGACTAATCTGGCCCTGAGGAGACACAAGGGGGAAAAGTGGAAAGTGTTTGCCTACACAGACTGTAATTCTGCAGCCCCAGGCCGTGCATTTGCTGTGCCTTCATTTCTCCCTCCATCACCGGGGTCATGTGCAGTAAGGAATTTTATCCTGTGGGCCTGCCAACCTTTTATTCCAAGCCATTCGTTTTCTCCTTGGAATCCCTCTTCTGGACCAGGACACACTAACTGCATTTCTAATAAAGACCATGAGACATAAATATTTTACACTGGTAATGAGATATTTAGCATTGATATAGAGATCAAAGACCAGTGCAATTCCAGCTTTGCTAATTATAATGAACTATCGTAGGGCTCGATTTCATCTGCTCCTTGTAAATCTTGCATTGCTGGTGCAATGTGCTGGTGGCTCCTTTCCAGGGGGAGGCTGGAGCTCAGTCTGGGGAGTGTTCAGTCAGACATTTGGGCCCACCAGAAGAGCAGTTAATGGTGTGAATGATGTGTGGGTTGTGTGGTGCTGCTGCCTGCTCCTTTCTGGAGATGCAGAGTTGGTCCTGTGCACAGAGCCCAGTGGAAATACTCTGTTCTGCTCCTTGTGTTTCCAAGCAGGGATGGAAGCTGTCAGCCATGAGGATTGTCTTCCACCCCCTGAGTTGCCATGATTAGTAGGAGAGCAAACCAGTTTTTCTATAATTTCACCTTTGGAAGAGGAGACGGACCTCAGCCATCACTGTTTTAAGTCCTATGGACACCTTCTGCCAGCTGCCTGCAGTTCAGATGGTGATGAAGTGTGAGAGTCTTGTCACTTCTCCCAGAGCCTGTGTTGGGCAGCTCTGTCCCCACCTCCTGCCTCTGCTGAAGCACTTGGAGTTGGGAGATATCAATGACAGGAACAGCACCAAGTTAAAAATGTGATGGAATGTGAAGCTGGTGTTGAGAACTGCCATGTGGGAATGGCATAGTTCCGCATTTATTTAGAATTAGTGGATACTTGAAAAGGTAGCTTAATGTTTTGTCAGATGCTGAGCATAAATCTGGATAATAATTCACGCTACACTAGGCTTTTTATAACAGTAGTTTGCTAAAACAAATAGAATTCAAACCTATATTAATTTACTAACTTTATGCTTGACATATCTGTGAATAATTTTTCATAGCCTAAAAAAATTCTAGGCACAGGCTTAGTTGGAAAAGGGCAAGGAGATCTAAAATTAATGTACATTAAAGCATAACTGGTACTCTAAGAGCATTTGTTATGTGCAACAATAACTGCTTTAAGCTTTTTTTTTTCTTTTTTGAGGGAGATGATTGTGTAAGGGCTGAAAGAAGTTTAGATCTGAAAATCTTGGGATAGAATAAAAAATCAGAGCTTCTTATATTTCAAACTGAAGTTGTGTGAATTTGGGAGGAGGGAAAGACCCAAGCAATTTGGCACTTGGGAGATGCAGTGTTAATAACAGAACAACTTAAAGAGAAAATTTGCCTTTTTCTTCTCAAATTGTTGCTGGGAGTGAAGGGAATGAAACTTCTTTGCTTTTGAAAATGTGTTAAAACATCTCCACTCTCTCCCCATCTCTCCCTCAGTTGAAAACATGTAACTTCAAAAAAAAAAAAAGTTTCACTTTTATGCATTACATCCCAAATGAGAAACTATTCCAATTTAATTTTATTTTGAGGGTAATAGGGAAAAGGCTGCCAAGTTTTGTTAAAGTGGAGACTCATTTCTGCACCACTTGTCCACTAACCCCATCGTGGCAGTCTTGGAACGGCGATCCCAGATAAGGTGTGACAGCCATCCATTTACTTAGCGAGAAGAATCCCTCCCCAGTGTGACCTGCTGTGCTGACAGCACCATTTGGACAGAGCAGGGCAATTCATCAGGGCTCCCCGGAGCATGAAGGATTTAAGACACCCAGCAGTTCCTCGTTTTCTGTTCCTGCCTCCTACGAGGATTCATATTTCAGGAAGCAAAAACCCTCCTCACACACCATCCGAAGGCTGCCTTACATTTCACCTCTGTGTCATCCCCTCCAATGCACATTAATATTAATTTCTTTTCCTCCCCCATCCCAATAATTATTTACTTACAGAGGATTTACTGTGACACTCCAACTAAAGGCAATGCATATAAGCCCCACTCCTGCTGTACAAGAATTAATTTTTAGCATTCTTAATTTATTACCAATTAATTTATTCTAAATTATAGGAGAGACAACCCGCTGTAGATAACTGTTTCTTTCTAATGCCTTCCTAGAAAATCTCTCATTAATGAGCCCTTTAATTTGATGGTGGCAGGGGCAAATCATCCAGAGAGAACTTTTCAGTTGCAATCTGTGTGTCCCACCTCATATTCTTGAGAACATGGCAAGAAGAAACCTGGATTTGTTTGCAATAAATACTGGTATAAAATATGCCTGGATATGTATGTATGCAAATAGCCTGATCTAGCATCATTAAACCTCTTAAGGAAATATGAAGTTTTGAAGGCATTTCCCACTTTAGAGCTCAGGCAATGACTGGAGCATCTGCATTAAGTGTTTAATGTTCAATGGAAGTGCAAATCAACATTTAATTAACTCCTTCCATAAAATATGAGAGTTTAGTGAAGTGAACACAGATGAATTATCATTATTCAGGAAGATGCTGAATGTGAGGGTGAATACCAGACTTTGCAGATCTGACAATAGTGGATCAGGAGGTTCCTGGTATCTAAAACAGAGTGGAGGTTTTTTTCCAAGGGAACGTTTATTATTCATGAAACTGCATTTTTCCACAGCAGCCACTGTTATCAGACTCAGGCATGTGAATACACAATTAAAAGCAAAATAACTACTGCCAACAGCTGGCAAAAATAGCTTCCTTGAGCAACCATTCATTAGCTTCTGAGCTGGAGCCTCTGCAAAGTCCCTGTTGGACCTAAAAATGAGTGTCACTAATGCTGTCTTGAGGGAGAGATCATTTGGTACCTGTCTGTGCTGTGATGAGGGACAAGCCATCCTCCACTTTCCTCCAAAGGGCACTGTCCCTCCAAGAGGGATGTCTTGGTTTAAAAGACAGGTATCTATCAAAGNATATAGCAATGATACAGAAAACACTGGTTTAACCCAACAGAGTCAGGGTACGACCTGGCACCCTGCCAGGCAGGGTGGTGGTAGCAGTCCAAATGAAGTAGTTCAGTTGAAGCGGTGATCCTGTAGAATATCTGGTCTCCAGCTGAAGGTCCAAGAGTAGCTGTGGTCCTCTGGAGACCCAATAGGCAGGGCTGCCTTGGGCAGTTCCAAGGCCAGGTTATATCCAGGTGGGAATGCCCGGCTCCTCCCTCCTGGGCGGAGCATCCCACAATAGTATCAGATAAGCCATGAGTCATCTGATGGGTCTTAATTGCCTATTGGCTGTTATCAAGTGGGAGTCGTTAACGAGAGATACCAGGTTAATGGCCCAGCTGCTGGTAATAGAATACAGCTATGTTGTAACCTAGGACAAGGGATCACATGGAAAAGGCTACCACACAGAAAGCGGAACAGTATTTCCCCTTGGTGCCTGCCAAATGTTGGGTTCCTGCAACAGGCAGAGCATAAACTGCAGACTTGGATCCTCTGTGTAGAATCCATGAGATGAGCCGTTTGAGGGCCAAGATGTACACATGGGACCAGCAGCTTTGCCACTGGATTTCCTTATCCTGCCTGTGTTCGCTGTGTCCCACAAGACCTGAGCTGTGCCAGCCTGTGCTGGGTGGTCAGAGATGTATCCTGTCCCCTGAGCTCTGCAAAGGCCACATTCCTCTGCTTGAAGAGCCCCTGTGCCTCCATGATCTCTAAATCTGAAGGGTGCTCTACTGTCTCACTCATTTCTCACTCAGACTCCAATTTTGTGGAATTCTATTCATCCCCCAAGCCATCTGGAAGGGATTAGCCACTTTGAATGGATTAATTTTATCAGACCACTGCCATCCACCACTATGCTGCTCATCCATGCCCCTCTATAGCCTGTGAGATGAGGACAAGTCCATTGAGCAGCCTTATCTCAGACATATCTCCCGGTGAGTCACCCCCTTGAAATATCTCTCCCTCTCTCTGTTGATTACAGATTAACACCAGCTGCTCATTTTATTTGGAACAGCTATTTATTTTTTTTAAATGCTACTGCTATACTACACACTGACAAACATCAAGACAGGGCTGTATCTGGTTTCTGGGGACTGCAGAAGCTTTCCTACAATATGTCAGTTTAAAAGGCAGCATGAAAGTGAGCTAGTTCAGAGAGTGTCCCTGTGGAATAATGTTCAAAACAGGGGAAAAAAACCCTATGTGAAGATGACCCGAGGCAGCTCTGATTGTTTGAGGAGTAATGAAGAGTAATGAAGCCAAATGTTTCAAAGTTGAAGTTCTCCTATTTTATTTCCACTCTTCCACTAACAGTGATCCTGCACTTCATCTCTTGGGTTCTGACCTAACAGTGCCTCTGTTTGCTGAAATTTTCTTTTCCCTTTTGATAGATGTTTCCTTGAAACAACCCTTCTCAATATAAAAACACATTCCATTTGAGCAGTCACTAAAACTGTCTTCACGTCTCCACTCTTTGCTTGTAGACAAACCCCAGACCCAGCGAGGTGATTCTCTGCTCACAGAGGGGTAAATACATCTGTGTCAAAACCAGCTTAATTTAATGTCACTTCAGCAATCATTTAGCTCTGGGTGGCTGTCAGCAACCATCTCCTTTGCCTTGAATACTTGTGATTAACTTCTCATTGATAACTCCCTGATCTGTAACAATCCTGTGCTCTTCCCCCTGTGCTTTTCCCCAGCCCTTCCCTGTCCCTTCTTAGTCTCTCAGTGATGCCCACCAAAGAGGGGTCACAGCTGACAGGGATGACAGGCTGAGAGCTGGCCCTGAGCGTTTTGACCATTTTTTTGACCATTATTTTGATGCTGTGTGCTGCTGACACACTCACATGTGCACACACATTTATCCCCTGCTCCCCATACTGGAGATGTCACCCAGCTGCCCTTTGCCACCTTGAGCTGGGTTGTTTAATCTGACGTTAGAAATGGTTCCTACTGAGAAAAGACAGTCAATTGGCACACATGGGGTACAAAATTGTTGGGTTTTTTTTCAGTTTGTGAACAGGAACAGACGGAAAGGGGGTTCTATGCCCAGAAAATAAAGTGTAACAACAAATTTGTGTTTCAGTGATTAGATAGGAGTGTCCAAGAGAACCCTGGATGGAGTTTCTAGGGGCACACTAGGCACAGAGACAGTCAGCTGCTCCCAGAGGGGATTTACAAGCCCCAGCACACTAAACCAGCTTCCTACTGCCAGATGAAAACACCAAAATTCAACCAAGTGCATGTCAGGGATACCCTGTCACAGCAATTCCACAACTGACCATGGCCACCAGAATGAAGGGTGTGAATTTTCTACAAACACAGAGCAGAACAGTTTTTCAGTAGCCACCAGCCTCAGAGAAGCTCTGAAGATGCCAAAAATGCAATCACCTGAAAAGAGCATGAGACTGTATATGCAGGTGGCAGTTTATCAACCGATCATCACTTTCATCAACAACTTTTCATTCCTTGTTCCCATCAATAGGGACATCTCTGAAGGTTCGTTCCAATCAGGGCAGACTAATTGGTACTAGAAAGTTCAGTGTTTGAAGATCGTATGATTAGGGAAATTTACAAATTCAATTTCTTTCAACCAGATTCAATTCTAATCTAATCAGAGAGATAGAAAACTCAAGTGTAATAATGACAAAGAAAATTACTTTGTTTCAGGCCATTTAAATGTCCCTTACTGCAAACATTGCAACAGAAAACTGAGTTTAGAGTCAGAGATGGGTATTTGCTCTGAATTCGACAGAAAATGGGCCATTTTCTGTGTCTAAATTAAGACTCTCTCTTTTTGAGAGAAAGAGAGACAGACACCATCTAAGTCAAATGAACATTTGTGACATTTAATAAAGCAATTATATCTAAAGACCAGGGGCTTGAGATAGAATAGACTGGTTAATGTTGTCTGGGAAAAGTCTTTTAATATAGGAGTGATGCTTCTCTGCAGGATCCTGATGACTTCGAACAGAGTCAAATTGCCACTGGAGAGCATCGTCTATCAGTGCTATTGAAGTCAAAATCAGACCTGGACAAAATCAGGTTATTATGTGTTCCCAGGTAGATATTTCCAAAGAGCCTAAAGGACTGAGGAGCCTTGTTGGCTCCCAGGTTCTGAAATGCTTCACAGCAAGGCCAGAGATCTAACCCAACCGATTGCACTGGCTCTGGCCTGCTGTCGGTTGGCCTGCTTGGTGCTGACTCTGTCAGAAGGGAGTTTTACACCTTATACTGAGATCAAAGCTGTGCTGGATAACTCAGTTCTGGCTTTGAGCAGCTCGAGAAGTTTGGAAATGGACATTCAAAGCACATTGATGTTGTTGATTGACCATTCTAGAGATCAAAATCCTCGAATTAGCAGGAAAACAAGGGCAGAATGGTTAAAAAATGAGCTTTATTTCAGTTCTAGTGCTTTGTTGGGCTTTAAATTTTGGCTGGATGCAGCAGCTCAAAGCATGAGGAAGATTTTCCTTTACTTCCTGGCCTATCCACTTGCCAAAAGTTTGGCTGATAAGAATCTTGCTGATTTAATGAGTCAGCCTGAGGTTTAATTTCAACCCAGATTTATTCTTTTGGACTACTGAGTTCATGCAGGGATGTGTGACCATAAGCACAGACCAACCTCAAGGAAATGATGTCCTGGTCATTTTAATTCAAAACCTTGGCAAAAAAAGCTTTTCCTGGGTGCCCTTGTTGTTTGTTTGATGACCTGTGGTTCAGTCCTGCAAATCCCATCAGCCAGAGGGTTCCATGCTCACCATAAGAGACTGAGGCACCTTCCTAATCCTAAACTCATCCAGTGAGTCTCCATCTGTGTGAGATTTTAGGAGCTGCAGTTTGTGATGGTGTCGCCTTCTGCTAGGAAGGCGGGCGACCTGGTCCACAAGAAGACAGCACGGCAGCCCGGCCTCACCCGGGCCACTCGGTCCAGCGACACACAGACACCAGTATGGTGGATGGTCAAATGGCCTTTATTATCTTATCTCATGGGGTTATATAGTCAAGGGGGGTTGCTCTGCTTCAGGAAGGGGGTGATGGGATACCTGGTTAGTGGAAAACTACTGGGGTTAGGAGGGGCTGCATACCTAGGGTGACTGCATATCACAGAGGAGTGCGGGGGAGGAAGGATTCCATGCTG
>VWZT01003290.1:1041-11744 GCA_013397055.1 Pachycephala philippinensis | reverse complement strand
ACAGGGACACCCCGGCACCCTCCGGTACCGCCCCGGGGTCCGGGTCCGGGTGCTGCCGGTCCCCCTCACGTTGCGGCCGGGGCGGTACCGGTGCAGCCGTGAGGGGATCCCTGGCCCGCCGTCCCTCTCTAAAGAGGATCCCGGTTTAAAGCAGAGGATCCTGCCAGGCCACGGCTCGTCCTGCAGAATTTATTCCCTGATTCACAGAGTCACGGAACCTCCTGAGCTGGAAGGGACCCACAGGATCATCAGTGCAGCCCCTGGCCCTGCACAGACACCCCAACAATGCCACCCTGTGCACCTCTGTCCAAACGCTCCTGGAGCTCAGGCTATTCAGAACGGTTTATATTGAGGCACTTGTGTGGTTTCTGCCTTTGTGCTCATTCGTCTGCTTTATTCCCGAATGTACTTTATTCCTTTATTTACTGGAGTTTCCCCCATAAACTCCTCGCTGAGGAGCATCCCTGGCTGCTCTGCAGGGGATGCTCCAGAGCCAGATCAGAAATCTCCAGCACATCCATGCCTGTGTTTGTCTGGTGTCAGAGTTACAGAATTAAACCTGTGTTAGTTACCCTGCAGGATCCATGGAGAAATTTGCTCTTGCAGAGGGGGTCTTGCTNTGAGGGGATCCCTGGCCCGCCGTCCCTCTCTAAAGAGGATCCCGGTTTAAAGCAGAGGATCCTGCCAGGCCACGGCTCGTCCTGCAGAATTTATTCCCTGATTCACAGAGTCACGGAACCTCCTGAGCTGGAAGGGACCCACAGGATCATCAGTGCAGCCCCTGTGCCTACACAGACATCCCAGCAATCACCCTGTGCATCCTTGGGAGTGCTGTCCAAACGCTCCTGGAGCTCAGACTATTCAGAACTGTTTATATTTAAGCACTTGTGTGGTTTCTGCCTTTGTGCTCATTCCTCTGCTTTATTCCTTTTATTTACTGGAGTTTCCCTTATAAACTCCTCGCTGAGGAGCATCCCTGGCTGCTCTGCAGGGGATGCTCCAGAGCCAGATCAGAAATCTCCAGCACATCCATGCCTGTGTTTGTCTGGTGTCAGAGTTACAGAATTAAACCTGTGTTAGTTACCCTGCAGGATCCATGGAGAAATTTGCTCTTGCAGAGGGGGTCTTGCTGAAACACAGAAAAATGCGTGAACCTTAACTCCTGAGTGTTAAATCTTTTGTCTCCACTTTTTAGGAGGAAAAATTAGGAAATGGCAGAAGCAGTTTTTCATCCCCCGAGAAGGAAAAGAAGAGTTTTCGAGTCATACGAGGCTCCCTTTCCTGTGGATGTAGGGGGGAAGGATTTCAGAGTATGCCAGGCTGAGATCATTAACAACAATGTGATTGTGAGGAACCCAGAGGATATTGAACAGCTCTACAACAAGGTGCTGCACCCTGTTTGCACAATGTTTGTAGTGTTTTAAATGCAGGTAAAACATGGTTCAAATCTGCTGCCTTTATGCTTTCCTGCCCCTTCAGCCTCCTGTGATTCTCCATATTTCCCTTCTCTCCTGTAATCAGTACAAAAAATATATTCTGTATCAAATGTGAAAAGTCTTTCTTATCCAAGTAAGTAAATTTTGGAATGAAGGGATATTTTGAGCTAAGAAACAGCTGCAAAGCCTTCATGTTTATGTCTCCTTTCAACATTTCATGTGACTTTTCAAAGCATTTTCTTGTTTTTAAAGCTCAGGAGGTTGAAATATTAATGTTTTATAAATGCTTGTATGATTCTTTTAACTTCAGAGTGATTTATTCCTGTGTAAAACAAGCTGTGTTAAGTTTTTTATGTCTGAGTACATTTCAGCAGCATTCCAGTGCAGTGGTATCTCTTTGGTTTCAGGTGTTGTTTTCAAACAACATTTGCTGGCAGGTTTTGGCTGACAAATATTTAGAATTCAGGAAAAAGACCCAACACTCTCCAGGCTAAATGGGATTTAAACCCCTGGTTAAATCAGGTGTTTAATACTGAACCAGTTACCAGCAGCTAAACAAGCTTTAGGCAGAGCTTAAATGGTGGAGTTCAGCTGTTTGTTGCAGCTGATCTCAGCATCCCACGTTTTATAACTGAGAAAGAAGTTCATTTTTGTGCCATGAGCTAACAGGGGTTTTTCCTGTCCCTTGCAGGGCTATTTTGGAAAAGGGATCCTTTCCAGGAGTCGGCCAGTGTTCAGCATTTCAGATCCTCAGCTGGTGGCCAAGTGGAGAGGTAAATGGAGCCTGTTTGTACCTGTGCACTGCTCTGGTAGCTCTTCTCACCTTTCCTCACTCATCGGAGGTGTATTTTTATTAATTACATGCAGAATAATAATCTGCTGGATCAGGTCGAGGGTATCTCTCTCCCCATCTCTTGTGCCTAGGAAAAATCCAAGAATATCAAATCTATATGGATAATTCCTTGGTGCATTCTCCCAAACCTTCACTGAGCTGTTTCTTGGGAAGTCTGAAGTAAAGAGACCATCCTGGGACTTTTCTTTCCCTGATTTTCCTGGGGTTTAATCTGCAGATTTGGGCGTCCCTGAAATCCTGAAGGGATGATTTGTGAAGTTTTCAGTCTGCTCTTGGCTGTTGATAGAAAGGCTTTACTCATTCTTTACTCATCTCTGCCATGGCAGTGAAGTCCCAGTGGCCATCACTGATTTTATCACATCCCCCCATAACTGTCTGGAGAAAAAAGGAGTATTTAGTTGTTCCCTTGTGCACGCTGTTACCTCCGTACCTTCTCTGGTTCTGCTGTGGCCCTGCATGAAAAGTGGGACCAAAATGGCATTGAGGACTGAAAAAGGGGTTAATTACCACCTCAGTGATCAAAATCACACAAAACCATCTTTATATTGATGAAACAATGTATGATTTTTCTTTATACAGGTGTTAACACAAACATGCCCATAATTACATCTCAAAAGTAAGTTAATTTGCTTTTATCTTGGTGTTTTTAGGAAACAGATTATTCTAGTTTGTGTTTCTCTTACTGGTTTTCGGATTGTTGGCTGTATAAATAATGAGGGTGACTTGCTTCTGTTTCTTTTCTCATTATTTTATTTGTAAATGACATTAGAATAAGTAGAAATAGGGTAAGGGATGATATTCAGGGTGGTTTTCCATGTCAGCTTGCAGGTATTATTGCTGAGTAGAAGCCAAGGCTGAGTGCATGCACAGTCTGGGTAATGAATTGTGCACAGTCTGGGTAATGAATTGTGCTCATCTGTGCACAGCAGCTGCTGGGGTGTGTTTGTGAGCTGTGCTGAACCTTCAGGGTCTGAAGTGTTAATTAAAGGATGTAATCCCTAGAATTCCTAATTTACTGTGTTCCCCAGGTACCAGCGCCGTGTGCAGTGGGCTAAAAGTGTCCTGCAGGAGCAGGGCCTCGACGACTGCTCCGTCACCAAAATCCTGGACAATTACACCAAACCCCTGGGGCTGCCCCTCTCCACAGGGAATGGGGCTGAACAAACTGGAGCCAGCT
The DNA here is from genome assembly GCA_013397055.1 of Pachycephala philippinensis. NCBI lineage: Eukaryota > Metazoa > Chordata > Aves > Passeriformes > Pachycephala > Pachycephala philippinensis. Next base: position 8,278 of record VWZT01003290.1, on the reverse strand, counting down.
GCACCAGCATGGGCCCAAACCCAGCAAATGCAGAACTGTGCAGGCAATCTGCTGGCCATGAAGGAGCCCAGAGCCCTGAGGGTCAGAACGGGAGCTCCGAGGAGGGAGGAGGTGCAGCTGTGGATCCTGGGAGTGGCTCCAGGGACCAGGAACGAGGGGATTCCAGAGAAATGGCTGAAGGGTCCTGCCACAGGGACCCTCCTGTGCTCTGTGAGGGGAAGCAGAGCCCTGAGCAGGGGGCTTGGCAGGGGATGGACTCCAGGGAATGTGCACCGGAGTATGTGCTGGTGCAGGAGGAGGAAGAAGGAAGCTCCTGTCCTGAAGATGACTCTGCTCATCCACAAGGGAATGTAAGGAAAAAGAGGATCCTAATATTTTAGAAAAAGCTGCTTTCAGAATTCAGTGGTTTTTCCAATTTAACGTTTTAGTAATGCAGTCAATTTTTCTTGTAGCTCGTCAAGAAGGAAGTGTTAGTATGCAGAAAAAACCCATTTAGGATTTTTGAGTACTTACAACTCAGCTTGGAAGAGGTATGTGTCAAGCACTGTGCAAGTTGGTTTGCTTTAATCTGAAAAAGTAAACCTTAATCTATGTTACAATGTCATTTAATACCTGTTTCTGAAGTACAGGATCCTCCTGTGTCTCCTAAGTGCTTGGATTGCCTTAGTCATTGACTTAGCTTTAATAAACTGTGATAATTACATGAGATGATTAAAAAATAGTAAGGGTCCAATCCCATTGGCTTTAGATGAATAATCCCACTGCCAGAGAGACCAGTGGCAGGACTTAAATATAGAAATACCAGGAATATAATGTTTCTATGAATCCTGTGTCAATTGTGCTGCTTTTAGATATATTTATATGTTAGTTTTAACACCATGCCTTCAGCAGGGATGACATTGTAGAGGATTAATTAATTAACACTTTGTTCTTGCAAGGCTTTGTGTATAAACTACAGTAGCTGTGAGTTAAATTTACTCTGTTTGTTTTTTCAGGCTTTTTTCTTGGTGTATGCCCTGGGATGTTTAAGTATTTATTATGGTGAGGTAAGAGATTGGAATAACTTGGATTATTTGGGATACTCTTTCTCTGGATATGGTTTGGTCTGAAATCTTTACCTACTGTGGCAGTGATTTATGCTGTTAGTTCTGGAGGAGGAAATACCAAACTGAGTAATTGGGAAGATTTTCTTACAACTAATGGTATTTCTGTTTAGGAAATACAGGTCTGAAAGTTTTAAGTTTACCAAGACAAATATAATTAAGCACAGTCTGTCTGTAGAGAAAGGATTTTTGTTGTAATTTAGGCAGGAAATACAGGAGAAATAATATGGTGAATAGTCCCACCTGAAATGGCAAAATTCCTTGGAGTTCTAAACATTAATTCTATCAAGCTTTTATTCATGAAATGACAATAATTCAAACCTTTGCTTTTAGTTCAAGATTTATCAGCCTTTCCTTTAAACAGGGGTGTTATGGGACTGATGGTGACCTGCCTGAAAGACCCACTAAGTGGAGCACCAGGTTTCTGCCTTGTATTTAGGGGTTCTGTGTTTCACTGCCTGTGTTCATGCTCTGTGCAGCAGCCCGTGATGTTTGGTATTTGGCTGTGGTGATATTTGATATCACAAAATACCACAAAATACACACTGCAGTGCTGTGTGTAGCAGAGCCTGACTGGTTTATCTCAATGCAGTGACCTCACTGTGTGGTTTTCAGGAGCCCCTGAGCATTGTGAAGCTGTGGGAGGTGTTCAGTGAGGTGAAGCCTGACTTCAAAACCACCTACATGGCCTACCACTACTTCAGGGGCAAGGGCTGGGTGCCCAAGGTGGGGCTGAAGTATGGCACGGATCTCTGTGAGTACCTCCCCAAAAAAGGCATCGTTTCCAGCTCACCCCTCCTCCAGGCAAGGCACAACTCCAGGCCCAGAGAGGAATTCAATGAGGAGCTGCAGGACTGGAGCAGGCTTTGCTGCTTGCAGTTCGCAAAGGACATTTGGGGTTAGCAGTGAAGTTGGGATATGAGTGGAAAGGAACATCCCATGTCCAGCAGCTGAGGAGACAGCTTGGAAAGTCTGGTTTGCTTCATGAGGTTCATAATTCCTACAGGACTGCACTGAAATTCCCTTCCCAACTTTCTCTGTCCCCTTCTAAATACATATTCCGCTGTGTTAATGTGACAGTCTCTAGAGTAACAGGTTTGAATCCAGATCCCAATTCACATCACAGTTCATGCACCTCATTCATCCCATTTAATAGAAGCTGGACTTGTGCTGAATTTACTGTTTCTGTATATGGGTTTTTTGAGGTAGAGGGAGAAGGGACTTGTTTTTTTCATTAATGCTTGGGGGTTTAATAGCACACAAATAATTAGTGGTGTCCTTGCTAAGTAATTAAGAACTCCATTTAGCTCCTGTCAACATAAACAGTGCAGTAATGCCTGTTACTACAGCAGTAATGTGACAATGTTGATGGGCCCTGGGATTAAACTCACTGAAACTCTGCTCTAACTGAGGTGTTTCTCTTTCATTTCAGTGCTGTATCGAAAAGGGCCCCCCTTCTACCATGCCAGGTTTGACACTCACCTTTCTGGCTCCTTCCTTCGCTTCAAATTAAATTTCACTCACACCAATTTAGCATCTCCACAGGTTAAGCACAGATTCATTGCTCTAAATATGTTGCCAGCTGTGTTCCCACTGGGAATGTGGAAATCCTTTTAGCAGAGTACTAAATGACACCGTTTCTTTGATTTTAAATAACAGGCATTAAAAATTAGGAGTGGCAGTGAGCACATTTAGTACTCGTATGATGATGCACTGAGGAAAATAATTGGATTTAGTAATGCTGACTTAGAAAAATATATGGTCTGGGTAATTTATGTTATTTGGGAGAACTTTTAAGGGATGATAATTGTCTTTATTTGTTGTCTAGTCAAGTTGAACTCCTAGAGAATAAATTGGTTATAAATGTCAGCTCAGCATTAACAAAGAGAATGCCACAAACATCAGAAGGGTGGGGAGGGAAGGTGCCATTGGGCATATCCACAGCTTCAGTATTTCTCCTCTTTTCCTTAGAGAAAAAGACTAAATTTCACAACTTTAAGGGGCCCATTGTTAATGCCAGTTCTTAGCCTCTAGTTCCTGAGTTTTCTTCAGAAAATGGCAGTTTCCTCTCTGTGACTTGCCTTGCCTGCTGTGTTTTATAGTTACTCTGTCATTGCTGAGCTGGTGGATGACACTTTTGAAGGTTGCCTTCGCAGACCCCTGAGCTGGATGTCCCTGTCTGGGCTGAACAGAACAACTGCAAACGCTTCCAAGGTGAGGTAAAAACAGCTTTGGAGTGATAAATGTGCAGTTTGGCTCCAAAGGGCAGGGAGTTTGAGGCTGAACAATACGTTGATCTGCCAGTAGGGAGAGAAGTTTCCTTTTTCAATATCTGGGTGAATCCTGGAAGAATTATTATTAAATAATTATTATTAAAGTTCTGCCACCTGTAGGAATGTTAAAAGTTGTGTGAGGAACAGCAAAAAGACCCGAGGGACACTTGTTTCCTGATTGCCACTTCTGTTTTTAAAGTCCTTTCCATCTCCCAGGATTTTCATTTGAGCAGTGAGACTGACATTTCCCTGAGATTTTCTGTGGGAGCTTCACGATGCTCCCAAAATCCACTGAAATTCCTGTTTCCTGGCTGCTCACAGGAGCTCATGCTGTGCTATTTGATCAGACCTTCTGACATGACTGCAGAGGAGATGGCAACCCCAGAGTGTATGAAGAGAATCAAGGTTCAGGTGAGTGGTTCCTGCTTTTCTGCAGCTCCTCGGGAGGACTGGCCCTTGTTCTTTGGCTTCATTTGGGCTTTGCACACATGGCTGCAATAAAATTAAATTCCTTCGTGCCCCAAGTCATGAAAAGTGCATTGCAGGCTCTCTAAAAACATAAAATCTCCTAATCTGAATGTTGCTGTGCATGTAAGCATTTGCCTGGGGCAATGGCGATACCTCTGGAGGTGGCAGGGATGATCCATATTCAGAAATAAAGGGAGAAATGTGTGAGAGTTAGGAACAAACACAGTCATCTACTAAAATTTCTCAGTGGTCACATAATACTCATCAATTTTGCAGACCTAATCCCCATCCCTCACTGATTATCTATAACTTTGGGGTTTTTTTCCATAATAATTGGTGGGTTTTATTTCAGGAACTGATCGTGACTCGTTGGGTATCCTCCCGTGAACGCAGTGAGCAGGATGAATTTTAACTGACTGCACAAGAAAAACTCACTTTTATAAAACCACTTCTTGTTGTTTTTTACTTGATCTCATGATGAACTCTTGCCCCAGAACATTTTCTACCAACATATTCACTTGGTGTGTATAAATGCTATTTAAAATGAGGTGTATCATGTTTACTGGAGAAAATGTTGTACTGTAAAATGGAACTGAATAGGTGAAAGGGAAAAAAATTAAAGCTGTGTCCCAACTCAAAGTATAAAATAAAAGATAAAAAGGTGTATGTTTGAGTGGTGGCTACACTGCAGTCGTTAGGAACAGTATTTCTGAAATTATGGCAGCACAAACCTGACTGCATACTCTTGGTGAAACTGCACAAATTTCGATTTGGGGAGAGGTTTGGTTGTTGCAGTTGGGTGCCTGGACCCTGGAACTCATTTTCACAATCACAGCTCAGAACTGAGGAACTCTTCCCAGAATGTGCAAGGATTTAAATTTATTCTGTGGCCTAATCAGGGTGAGATGTGTTTCTTCCCTTGGGATTCGCAGCTTCACACTCAGGCATCTGAATTCCACCTTGGCTTCCTTGCTTCACCATGCAGTTCAGAATGGAAAAAGAAATCTGACTGGCAAAGAGGCTGGATTTATTTGTTGTTATATTTATTAGTAATTAAAGGAAAGGAAAACAACAGACAGGGATTTGGGATTTCAGCAGGACACAAACACATATTCCCTTTTTTTCACTCATCAGTAAACAGTTGTGACAGGAAAAGGCCATTTTAGTTTGTTACAGCTGAAGTTACCAGAGTTCATTTGTAAAGCCCTGAACTCCAGAGCAGTCCCGATTTCTGGTGTGAAGTGTCTTTGCAGAACAGAGCACACAGTGAGTATTAAATCAGAAAAGATTTTTCTTTAGGAATGGTTCCCATGGAAATTCTCTGCAGTGTGTACATTGTACGTGTACACTCTTTCACTGAAATGCACAAGCTCAGCCTCCTGATCCTTCCCTGAGGTCCGGGGTGCAGTTAATGGTGTTTAAGCCCTGAGCTGTGGAGCCTCAACCCTTCCTTTCCCCTTGCCTCTGTCCTACTGCAGCAAGGTGTCGTTCCCAGCCCCGCTGTCCTGCTCCTGCTCGGGCAGGGGCACGATGTAGACGTCTCTGTGCGCCAGCTCCTGGTGCAGGGTGAGGTACCTGGAGGCCTCCGTGGTGTGTGGGATCAGGAACCTCTCTGTGAACTGGGCCTTGCTCAGGGGCTCCCGGCCCCGGCCCCGCCGGACGCGGTTGACAAAGGCCAGGGCGAAGGTGTAGCAGTTGTGCTGCTGCTCCTCGTACCTGGGGAAACACCTGCTCAGTGAGGGCACTCCCACCGCTCCTGGGAATGGCTACTCAAGCAAAGCTCTCCAGAACTTCCCCAGTGGTTCAATATATTCCATTCATCACAAGTGGTACGTCCCAGCCAGAGAACTTTATCATTTTTACGCTCAGGGCTGCAAGACTTGACAAAAATGAGTTTTTCGTTTTTATCCTTATTTGGCTTTTACCTTGTTACCCTTTACCTTGTTACCCTTTACCTTGTTACCCTTTGCTCTCCCGCCTCTTGTTACCAACTCCCTCCTGCAGCCCCAGAGTTAACTGTGCCACCACAGGTATGTGACAGCTCATTTAAAATCCAGTTCCTTCTATCCGTGCTGTTCTCTACTACCCTTCAGTAGCTGAAAAGCTATCAAGAAAATCAGAATCGGGCTTGGCCCGAACTCAGAGGAGTTACAGGATTAGTTTAGTGCAGTTCCTGGCCATTATAAAAATAAGCAGAGGATTTAATTAAAAGAGTTCAGTTTTCAGTTCAGTGGTCACTGGTCTGGTTGTGGAAAAAGTAAGTCACTGAGAGAGGGAGCAGCCCAGCTGCTCATCCCAAACACACCCCAGCTGTTCTCTACACACCTGTGAGGGAGCCAGGCCTCTTCCAAGGAGAACTCCTCCAGGAGCTCATCCCACTGCTGCAGGAGCTCTGCCATGTCTGGCTGCACCAGGGGCACGCTGATGCACTGCTCCCAGCCGCTGCCAGCCCTGTGCACACCCTCCTGGTCATAGCTGTACACCACGCCTGGAAACACAGCAATGGGCCGCTGGGGAACACACACACAGCCCTTCTTGGGGCTTTTTTGTGACTTAACTTCCCATCAGCCAGGTAGGAAAGGCAGTCCTGCCTTCCAGCAAAAACCTGGTCTCATTTTCACACAGTGGTTTGAAAAAAAGTTTTGCTCTTTGGATAATCAGAGCGACTTAAGGACAATCAGGCTTCATTTTTAACCCCCCATTTTTAATACATTTTTCTTTGTATTAAATATACATCTGAAATGATGTTTTGCAGGGTGGGCCTACTCTAGGGAGAACCCAGTAGAACTTTTAAAAATGTTTTTTAATTAGGAGTGTTTTTAGAATTAGCAAAAACTGTGTTGAACTCAACAGTTCCTGTAATTCCTTTAAAGCAGGCCTAGCCTTTCATTCCAGGGGTGGACAGCACTCGTTTATTGCATTCAATGCCTGTTTAATCCACTCAGGGGAACGGATTTGCTCTGGAGCTCTGCTGCAAGGTGAGGTAACTCCTAATGGCCCGATCCCAGGATATTCCCAACTAGAATTCCCAAGGCAGCACGGGTGGCAGTGGGGTGGCTCGGGGGGACACGGGGCCAAGCTGGCTCCTGCCGGGGTGTGAGGGGGGCACGGCTGGGCAGGGACCCGCAGGGTGCTGGTTACCCTTGGAATTGGTGATCCCGACGTGCAGGTCGGAGTGCCCATCGTACCCCCTGCAAGAGGAGCAGAGGGGCTGCTGAGGAGCCCTTCCCTTTCCCTTTCCTTCCCCCGTCCTTTGCCATTCCCATTCCCATTCCCTTCCCTTTCTCCTCCCATTCCCCTGTCCTTTTCCCTCCCCATTCCCTCCCAGTGACCTCCCTTTTTCCCTCCCATTCGCCATTCCCTCCCCTTTCCCGTTCCCATTCTCCTCCCATT
>VWZT01003282.1:564949-710792 GCA_013397055.1 Pachycephala philippinensis | reverse complement strand
AGGGGCACGGCTGCGCTGCTGCCAGGCGGAGCAGGATGAGGTGTTTGCTCCAGGGGAAGTTGGGAGCACGCATGCGAGTCCCTGTGCGCGTGTGTGTGTGTGCGCGTGTGTGTGTGTGTGTGTGTGTGGTTGCCTCAGGTCGCCGGGATTGTTAGGGATGATGAGTCAGGTTTTCTAGGCTCCATGCTAATGCACGGAGATGGAGTGTATAATTAGGACAGAGGCAAATCTATTATCTGCAGCCTCGGAGAGCTGGGGTATGAACCTCTCTTTTGCATCACGGCATCGCTGCAGTCTCCCTTGCCTGTGTGCTCTTTAGCTTTTAAATGCGCACAGATGAGCTTCAGCATAAGTAGTCCCACCGACGTCAATACAAGTTCATTAAATGTTGAGCGTTATATAATTCCTGTTTTGAAAGATGATGATATAGAAGGATTTTATTTTTTCTTTTTTTAGTGGTAACAGAATGCTATTACTCTACGAAATTTCTAAGCAGATTTGGGATGTTACATTGTTTTCAAGGTTTCTCCCGGAGAAATGCTTTTAAATCAGCTGCTTGAGAACTGTGATTTGCTTTGCCTGGGAATACTTTCTATTTTTGCAAAATGAAGCGTTGTATAATGTAGTCAACTGGCTGGCTAAAAAGGGCACAATGCAATTAGTAATTTACATATCTTAAAGGAGACTGATTGAACCTAGATCTATCTTTGAGAACTACCGAAAAGTTTCTCAGATCGGACTTTGCCACCGTAAGTAAAACCACATCCACAGAAACATTCTCCTCTATCCTTTCCCTTCTATCCAGTTCAAAAGGGATCTTTTCCTCAGTCAGAGCAGCCTTCAACAGACAGACACTGTGTGGACTCCACTGTTGGGAATGCATCCAAGTGTTACAGTCACAGGCAGCCATACAAAGTGCTTAGAGAGCAATACATGGAAGGGTTTTTTTTGTTTGGTTTTTTTTGTTTTGTTTTGGTGTTTTGGGGGTTTGTCCCCCAACCAGTGTGCTAGAAATGGCATCCTAACGTGAGAGAACAGATTGTTTGCCTGAGTGCAGGTACTGTGCCATGTTTGGATCCCACACACTGCAGCATGGTGCTATTTAAACCAGGGGGAAGGGTAGCCAAGCAGGTTAGTTTTCATTGTGTAATCTGAATGTAATGCTAAAATTTAAGCAAACTGTGAAGATGTAAACAGCTTTTTATTTCTTGCCGAACTCCATGATAATGTTATCTGAAATAAGATTTTTTAAAAGAAGCAGTAGAGGATCAGTGTTACTAAGCCACAAGAAAGAAGAGTTCACTCTTCAGCTCAAGTAAAATCGCTTTGAGTCATTTGCTGTTAAAGTGTCTGGTTCAAAACTCAAACCCATTGGAAAGGATGGTAGCAGACAAGATTGAAAAACAGGTAGGAGAAAGATTTTGGCTAAGTTACTCCTAGTATTTAACATTGGAACATTCACAAATACTCAGATTTCAGTAATAGCATCCATTCATTTGTTTTATATCCACACTGGCAAGTACACATGACTAAACATTCTTAGAAATGTGGTTGGGTCCCATTCCCCTGCTGAAATTATTTCTGCCTTGAGTGACATCTTTAGATCTTTAGCAAAGTCCATGAAACCCAGGAAAATTTTCCATTAGCCTGGTGTGAAAGTTAGGCTGACTTGTAAGGCAGTTTAAAATTCGAGAAATTTTGTATTTAGTCTCTGTTCTGCCACAAATGTCTTGTGAAAGAAAGCAGGACATGCATGCCCAGATGCTTAAGTGTTTGGTTGACTAACCCTTAATTAAACAAGAAGCACTTAAGTACCTTTGTGGCTCCCAGTCTTGCCTTTCAGTATTTTAGTATCTGAGAAATGTCAAGAGAAACATAAACTTTGAAAGAGTTTCATTGTTTTTGGAAACAATACAGCAAATAGAAGTTGCCTAAAACCCTTTCTTGCCCTCAACAAAAATTCTGTTGGGTATCTTTTCTGAAGTTCGTTTTTCCCCTCTGCAATTTTTTTTTAATAAAGAGTTTTAATGCCTAATACAGATCAGATGTGTACTTAACAGGGCCAGTGCTTACCCAGTGTCAGTCTTAGAAAATTAGTGTATAGACCAGAGAAAATACAACAATTTTCAAAACACCTGAACTCTGTTTAGATGCGGTGTTTGGAAATGCACTGCTGGGCTCTGTGTGACAATGCTCCTGTAAAATGCCATTTTTGTGCTCTGCTTACAGCATCTGTGGAGTCCTGCTGCCTGCAAAAGCTTGTGCATGTGAGCCTGATTTTGAGCTCTTGGATCATTCCACTTTGAGTTAAACGTGCATAAGTTCTGCAGAATAAAAGCCTGTCTTTGTACAAGCTGGTTTCTTGGTGAACATATCCACATTCTTGAAAGTTCTCCTTGTAAGCTTACTGCTCAAACGAAGCATGCAAAAATATCCAGTGCTCCCTTCACAACTGTCTGGCAGTTTTTATGATTCAACTGTACCTTGCTTGCCATCCACTGCTGTGGATTTCCTTCAGTTTTTGCCCAGCTCCTGAGTCATAAAGGAAAGCAGAACACTGAAGTTAAGAGGTACTTGAGTTACAAGCAGCATGGCATCTTGACCTGCCTGGAAATTTTACAAAGATTCTCAATTCTGTGAACCCAGTCAGTTCTCTCTGCTGAGGTCACCTAGACAGGCTGTGAACTATTGCTGTGTAAGGGTAATGGGGAGATCTTTTTTAATCTTGGTGATATGGAGCGTACTGGCTTGAGACCATCACATCCTTTGACAGAGATTACTGACCTGCTGGGATAGAGTTGCACAAGTGGTTACTGGTTTAAACAGATTTTTATCATCAATGATCATAACTTTTGCAAAGTTTAAGAAACAAACACTGTGATGAAACAACAAGGCAGGAACAAACTTCCAAAGGAAGTAAGGATTTCTCTGCCTCCTGAAATCATCAGATGCATTTTTGGCAGACACATTGCAGCCAGGCGTGGACTGCTGCCCTTGCCGTAGGAGTGGCTGAGATGTGATGGCCTTTGCTAGAAGGTCAAATTTCTCCTAATGCCTTATACAGCCTTCGAGTTAACGTTGTTCAAACAGATTGGCTGAGAGACACAAGTGCATCCAAGCATTGAGCTGCCCTCATCCCCCAGAGCATATACTCATGCCGTGTTGTAGCAGTGTGATAGCAGCTTTGAACTCCTGCTGAGGCTGCCATACTTCCACCTGGAATTTGGACAAAATGCATCTCCACTGTCTCCCAGAGAGCATCACACCCAACAACTATCTGCTGCACAACCATTCTGTAAGGGAGCACAGAGCGATAAATGTACACTTTTTTCAAGAGCAATAAGAAGATGATCTGTAGGTTGACTGTACTGACCACATTGTGTGTCCCAGAACAGTCAGCCTGCTGGCGATGTGCTGTGCAGGTGCTATGGGATGCTCACAAAATCTACGTGGTGCTTCCCTAAATTATGCACCTACTCTACAAGTGTGCAGTGCTTTTCTTGTTCATACATTATTGAACAGCTTGATGCTTCCTGAAAAGGCTAGATTGACAAGATCAAGTGCTGTAAAATCGAACTCATTATGCAGTGGAAACGTTTGTTTTTCATAGACATCCAGCAGCTTGGAGAGAGGGGACAGGAGGGGGGCAGCTGCCATGCAACAGCTCTGGATTGCTGCAAGACTAGAAATCCCACATGAAATTAAAAGATCCTCAAATTTTGCCCAGAAGCAGGAAGAGAGAGCGTACCTGAGCACCCAGCTCTGGAGCCTTACCCAGTCTCCCTGGCTGCCAGAGTAAAGTGCTCTGTGCATGATTAAATGAGCTGATTGACACATGTCACATGCCTGACATTTCATGACTCCATGAGTCATTCAGTAAAGCCATACTGAACATGTATACACAGGCAAATAGATGTAGTTTCTTCAGGCCAAAAATCCAGCCCGTTGACATTATGTCAAATGAGTGATAGTCCTGCCTTCATTATCATAATTTTTGTTGCACCGTTCTAATATCATTTGCACAGCATTTATATTATGTTGTTAGGGGAAGGAAGAGCAACAGATAAAATTTGTGCCCTGACTGATGTTACGCATACTTTGACACTATAAAATGACTTCCCATCCTTACTATTACACATCCTAATCTGCAAAATGGGTGTTCAGATAATTGTGTGAGACAGGGAGATGTGATAGTTTATGGAATTCTTCCTCGAGGGTGGGGGTGCACGCCTTTTCATTTGCAGGGTTTAAACCCTAACTAGATAAAGCACTTGAAATTATGTTTATCATAAGAAACAATTATGGCCTGGCCCAGGAAAGCTGAGCTCACTGACCTAATAAGCCTTTTTAATATCTGATTTCTTTGACAGAAATCATTAAATCACTACCCAACTGAGAAACCTCTTCTCCTCTCTCTCTTCATGTTCTTCTGTGGTTTGCATGATAATTCACTAAATATATTTCAACATGTTGTTTACTTCAATTCAGCCTTCTGAGACCACACTGGCCAGTGCTGTGAGCCCATAAATAGGGATCATCTGGAAAAAAACTACTTTATGCTTCAAGTTAAAGTTGGAAATGTTTCAGCCTGTACAATTTTTGGGAGTGATACAGAGGGGAAATGTATTAAATGAAAAAAATGTATCTGAAAATCAGGACAAAGGCAGCCTGGTGTTATTCCCTGCAAAAGGAGAAATGCAAGTAATCCTTTGCAATGTATTCCTATTATATTTAAGGTAGTCCTACAAAACAGATGTAATGACAGCAGCAGGACTATCTGTGGGGACAGAAAACTCTCTCCCCTCCAGGACTAGAGGTGGAGCTCATGGGGCCTGGGGTTGTACATGTGGAGCAGGGACAGGCTGGGTCTCAGCACAGGCTGCACAGCTGCTACAAAAGGCACCAGTTCCAGCACTGGTAACGATGTGCCCGAGGTTTGGTCCCTCTCCTAAACATGTGTGCCTGCATCAAAGCTGCACTTATGACATCTCTGTGAGGTGTAGGTGTCCTCTGGCACTGTGGACCAGTGGCAAGAGTTCCTCAAGGAGACAGAAATGCTGCTGGCCTTTGGGTGGAAACTGGGAGTTCCTGCCTTGGCTCCCAGCTACAATGCATATCACTGAAGAGTGCAGCCTAAACACAACAGTGTAGGTCAGGCTGGGTAAAACACCTCGAGCTTGTCTTTTACCGCCAGGATACCATGAGGCCAAGAGCTCAAAAGCCAAGGAGCCAGAAGAGGGCAAGCAGGAGGCAGCTGGCTGGGGAGGAGAACTGGAACCTGGGGCTTTGCTGCCTGTTTCCTCCCACTGCTTTGGCTCAGTTTTGTGCCTGGCCAATGCAAAGCACAGAAATGTCTTTGTCTGACTGGAAACCCATAATGTTTCTCAAGCAGCAGAACATGTCTGTTTGTATTTTGCAAATGAAACACTTGGTACAGCATGATGCCACATTAAGGATGGAGCTGATCAGTGAAATTAGCTTCCTGTATTCATTGGCAAAGTTATGGCTTTCATTATTTTCAAATACAAAATACAAATACAAAAAACCAAATGCAAAACTTAGCAGCTTTTGGGATATGGCACATAGTTTAGCTCCATTTCTCATTGAAACCCATGAGATATGAACATAAATATGTTGGAAGATCAGGCTAAATTACAGCAGAGTTTTATTCCTTGGTTTTAGACAAAGATGAGCTGAAATGCTGAAAGATTTGCATCTGTTACAGATGTAACTTATTTTTATTTTAAAAATGCTTTTACCCTATTTCATTCTTTTTCCAATGGTTATACCCTGAAAAACCAGAGCATCAGTGCAAGTGGGATTTTCTCAGAAGGTACCACACTTAGAATCAATTAGGCATGTGAGTGGAGGCAGTTAGCACATGGGATCTTCCCCAGCAAAATCAGATAAGTGCTGAAGGCTTGTTTGCATGGTGTGTTTTCTTCTTTCATTCATCTCTGTCTGGATGCTGGGGACGTTTTTGGACAGGAGAAGTGTTGAGATTCAGCCTTAAAGAAAGACCCCTGCAGGGGAGTTGGCTGACTGAATCAGCAGCACAATTTGCCTGTGCAGAGCCTCACAACCTGCTAACCTTGGCACTTCCGCCTCCCTCCCTCCTGCACAGCCAGGCAGTGCCTGCTGTGATACACCAAAATGCAGCAAGCAGGATGGGACCAGCCATCTGGCACTGCAGAGTGAGAGAAAAGGAGCAGCAGTTTCCTGGACCAACATCAGCCAACTCCTTTCTGCTTCTGTCTCCTCTAGTCTGCTGGTTGTCTGCTGCTGGATGGAAATTCATGACTCCTGCATGTCGATTTTTCTTTGAAGACTCCCTGACCTATTTCAGCCCAGTGTTGCAGTGGACATGAGCTCTATTTATCATGTCAGGAGAGGGGAAAGGGAGGGTCAGTCTGGAAGGAAAAAAGGGTGTGATCAATGCACCTTGCTCTGCTGGTGAAGCCCTGGCAGTCACTGCTCAGTGCTGGGTTTCCTTAGCTGGAAATGGCAGAACCCAACTCCTGTTTGGGCAAATAAATGAATAATAACATGGGTCATTGCATCTCGCTCTGCTAACTTCCAGATCTGTCTGGTACAACTGAACCTCAGGCACACAGACTGGACTATTTACTATGGCCACTGAAGCATTTATTTTGATGAAGATTCGTGAGAATACTGGACACTAGAAGCAGAGACTGCTTTATAGGTGAAGTGATGTCTTTGTACAGCACAGGGTCTGAGATGGAAAACATGAAAGGATTGTATTTCCACAGCAAAGTCATGTCTTAAGAATTTTATTTGTTCTCATTTCTATTAAAAGGTCATTTTACAGGGAGAAATACCTTATTTTAGTCCAGTTGTATTGCTCTTGAACTTATCCTTCCTCTAGCTGGACTCTAAATCACTGGAGATCATGGATTTTCTTGTAAACAGACTTCAGATCAGCTTCCTTTTTTGCATTATTTGGCTCCCTTGTTCCAGAAAGAGTATGGACCCAATTCTTCCCTGGCATAACTCCAGTCCTAGTACTCCTTTTCTGAGAATGTTGGGCCAAATTCCCACTCCCTGTTTTGTCAATATGTGTTCAGATCAACTCTGCTATAACCACTGGAGTCATATATCATTAGCACTAATCTGCTGAGCCGAATGTAGCCCTCTCTATAAATATCACTTTGGTGAAGGGAAGTAAGGAAAATAATGGTAAATGTGGCCTTAAATATATTACTTACTCTGTTGAAAGATCATTCACTCTTGGTTTAACTTACTTCAAGCATGACAGTCCAGAAAAAAATGTGTATCTGTGAGTGGAATGAGACTCAATAAGAGTCAATAAGGCCCGGTGTTATGTGGTATTAATAAATGTACATTTGTGCTGAAGCATGCTAAACCTCAAAGGCTGGGTATAAATATCAATGTCTATTGAATTTCAGGAAGAGATGGCTGGCGGTAACCACGCTCAATGTCATTCTGCAATATGCAATCTGTGTTTACACAGTGGCTATTCATAGGCATGTTCCTGCTGGTAGGCAGAGAATTTGCCTCTTTCTAGTCAGTTTATGAGAAGTGAATTTCTTCCCTTACTTCCCTGGCAGGATTGTTAGATTTGCTTTGAGTAAAGCAGCAGTGATGTGCTATCGTGCAAGTAATGTGTGAACCAAAAGCACAGGAGAAAGAGTGCCAAGAGTGGCACTCTTGGATGAGGAGAGCACTTGGCTAAAGGCAAAGGGGGTCCTGGTGCCTGAAGTGAGTTTCTGCAGCTGGTGGGCAAAGCATCCTCTGTGCAGACTGGGGATCCTCTGAACATCCGCAGCGACTTCTCCCTGCGATAAAACATGGCATTCATGCATTTAATCAGAAAGTGTGTTGTAAGCGCTGGGGACAAGTCATACTGCAACAGAAGGATGTGGTTTCCAAGCGGTGTCTGTAACATGATTAAGCTCGGAGAGCAGAAGAAAGTGGTTGGTAACAGTTTGTCAGTGCGGTGAACAACTTGCAGCTGTGCCAGGTAATTTTTTTGGTTGTGCTCTGAGCTGCCACATGCAGCTGTTGTTAAAGTACCACCAGTTTTTTTGGCTATGGATGGGAGAGAGGGTCTCAAGTGAATAAATCACAGCTTCAGGTTTGCATACCTGTAGCTAGCTGTCCCAAAGCAGAGAAGCTGACTTTTAATATGAAAGACTGGAAAAAATATTTATTGTCTGATTTAAAAAAAAAAAAAAGAAATGGAGGCGTATCCTGTCTGTAGCATGTTTTCCTCACTGGGATGATGGACATGAGAGACTATTCAGAAATAAAAAGAGATGCTGGTCAGCTGCTTTGGAGGCACCTGTCCATGGTGGGCACCTGGGCACCATGGCAGCAGTGAAAATCCTAAGTTCTAAAAAAGCTGTCATCTTCCCAAGCCTCCTGGTACCTGAGCCCAAGTCTCCATTGCCTCTGTGTGGTGAGGGTTACTGTTAAAACAAGGCACAGAGGGCTGGGACAGCTGACTGCTACCTTCTGGGACTGCCACCTTGTGTCTTCTTCTGTGTGAGAATTATTTTCTAGACTCACAATGCTCACCAGCATACAACTTCATCATGAAAAGCAGACAGGATTTGTAATTCTGTGAAACTGGGTTCTCCTTTCCCACACCTCGAATTGCTTTGCAGGTCTTTAAGCTTCATGTTATTATGAAAGGCAGCATGAGGTACTGGAGAATCAGACCCCATCTACCTCCAGATACTCCCTTCCAGGGCTTCTTGAAGTATATGGAGATCTACTCATGTAAGATGCTTTATGAACAGTGAAAATAAAAGTCCAGAAAGAGCAGTCATCTGTGGAGTTATCAAAGAACAGTGTCTGTACTCGATAAGCTGCAGAGAAAGTAAAACAGGAAAATACTCAAACTGAAGACAGAGCTGATGTGGCTGCTGAACTCTTGATAACAGCATGAATGGGAAGAACCCAACAGATCATGCACAGTGTGTCTGAAGTTATCTGAGCGATAGAGGGAAATTTTATTCTTCTCACCAAGAAAGGCAGTGTGATAATTTTAATGTGATCTCATTTTCTTATGCTATCCAGAGTTTTCTTGCAGTTTATGCTAAAATGATTAGCCAAGTCAGGGTTTCCTAGGAGAACCACAAGGCATGGTGGGACATTTGCCATCTAATTAGCTGCCACTGGTTAGTGCAGGGAGAAAGCTGAGCAGCAACTTTTCTCTCCCCCTCAGTGCCATGGTTGCATCCATCCCTGAAAGCTGGGGTGCTGTCAGAAGAGCAGAATACTTCTTGTCTTGAGGAAGCCAAGGAATGGCCACAGCCTGTGCTGGAGCATGGTGCCCAGTCTCACAAGCTTGTGTTTCATGGCGTTTGTACTGCCACACAGGACAGTGGTGTGCTGGGGGTGATTCATGAGCAGAGCCAGTTAGCTTCCCCAACTCTGGGTTGAATGCCTAACCCTCTTCCAGCCCTTGAGCAGAGCCAGTGAGCAGCACCACGAGCCTTAATTCCATCATATCCTGTTCCTTGAGAGGACAAATACCTGTCTGAGAAGAGTCTGTAGGAAGGCAGGCAGGTCCTGGGCCTCTGGGTTTTCCTGCATGCCTTGCCTAATTGCTGCAAAATTTCCAGGGGCCTTGGAGTTAACGTGATCTATTCCAATGCCAAGCTTCCCATGAGAACGGCAATGGCCGCCATTTTTTTGGGTGCTTTACTGACATGCAAAGTTTACATTTGGACCAGAACACACCCACAGCATGGCAATGATGTGACAGGGGGTTTCCACCCCCAACTCCCATGCACTGCAGCTGAAATGTGATAGCTGAAATCAGAAACAGACCTGCTCTGTGCAGCAGCATTATGGGCACGTGGTGGGCTTGCCGTTTTCCCACACAATCTGTTGTGTTACCATGCCTTGCTCTGCATCTTTTAAGAAAAGGTGCTTTCTGTGGGCTCCTCACACCACTGAAGGTATTGGCAAATGTTTGGGGTTTGCTGAAGAGCTGTTAAAAGCTGCTGGCTGAAGACGGATGCTCACAGTATAATGAAAACCAAAGGTGGTATGCATCTAGCAGAATATCCTGAGCAGCAGCAGGAGATTTGTGTAA
This sequence comes from Pachycephala philippinensis, assembly GCA_013397055.1. Classification (NCBI taxonomy): domain Eukaryota; kingdom Metazoa; phylum Chordata; class Aves; order Passeriformes; genus Pachycephala; species Pachycephala philippinensis. The sequence goes on along the minus strand of VWZT01003282.1, from coordinate 700,705 downwards.
GTTCTTGCACAAATAAGCATTGGAGGGAAGAAATCCCAAAATAGTTGTGTGTAGTGCTTTCTCTTGCACTTCTGTACATGAAGACCCACGGCAGACTTGCAGCCTGGGGTGGCTAGCAAGTTTCCTCTTTGATTAAGAAGCAAAAAAGTAGAAAACAGGAAGACCCTCCAGAGGTGAGGACAGGCATTCTGCCATCACAGGCAGTATTCAAATGACACTGTAATCAAAACTGTACTTCACAGCAAGTGAGGTTGCAGCAGTGGATTTGAAAGAAACTGCAGGAAGAACTGGACATTTTAAGCAAACTGTGCTGTTTCTAGGTCTCCTGTGGCTTATCCAAATGGCCCCTGCTCCAAAGGTTCCCCATGGCCAGAGGCTGCAGCGCTGTGAAGCAAGAGTCTTGCCGGTAATTGCAGAGGTCAGGCAAGTGCAAGGCTTTTGGCTTTTGGCTGGTGAAAATGGGACTCTCAAGCCGCAGATGAGAAACAGTGATACTGAAACTTCATCTGAGACAATCGCTACCAGGAAGATGAAACCAGCAGTTAAGGGTGCCGGCCTGAAACGAAGCAGCCAGTCAAAGAGGCGCGTTGGCTTCAGGCACCTACGAACAAAAGGCCGTTTCATGAAGATGATGCCCTGGGAACAGTGCTGGTGGGGGGAGGAGGGCAGAAATCAATGAGTGGGCAAAAAATAAGGTGGCTGGATATCAGTGGACAGGGTGACTCCAAAGACTGCCGGTCCTCCCAGCTGAGATGAATGGTTTCTTTCTATTTACGTAGATCCGTATGCAGAAAAACATTATAACTATGATCTAAGCAGAGTCACAGACATTTTGGCGCCTGGGCTGGTTCCCTCCTCCCACTCCAACAAGCAGGGCTTGACCCGAGTGGTGAAACGCATCCCGCAAGCCCTGTGCGTGTCACCCCACGCCATGCTGAGCCCTGGGAGCAGCACGGGCTGCCCTTCGCCCGCCACTTCACACTCGGCCTCCTCTGGAGGGGCTGCCTGCGCTGGGGTGACCGCATGGCTTGGGGGGAGGATGTGTGGGCAACACATCCCCCCTGCCCTACCAGTGCTCAGACCTCTCCCATATCCCACACCTTTACAACGCATCTCTGCATGCATTTCACTTTGAATCCAACAAAGCCAGCAGAGCCTCAGTTGCCATCCCAAGCTGAGCATGTGCTGAAGTGCTCTGGGAGCAGCCAGCTGAGTCATAAGCCGATCCAGCAATTCCTATTCAAAGGCTGCTGTCTCTGCCCTTGTGGAAAATGCATTTATTGTTTTGGTTTTTTGCTTCTTTGTGCTAAGGTTCAAGCAGTGCTTCACTTGTTATTGCATGTAATGGTTTGTGCGCAGCACACCAGCCCAGCAAGGGCTGATGCCAGGTTGCAGCAGTGCTGGGACTGAGCAGGTACCCTCTGTGGAGCACAGCACAGCTGTGGCTGCCACGGTGGAGCTGCACCGGGCACCCCCTCAGCATCAGGTAAAATGGGAAGCTCAGGAACTACCAAGCTAGGATGGATCTGAGCACAAAGCTACCAAAGTGAGCAATTTGACTTGCTTGCCTCAAGACTGAATTTACCGAATTGCTTACCTCAAGATTAAATTTATCAAATTATTTGTAAGGTAAAAAGTTTTCCCCTCTGCAGTCTCAAGGTGTAATATGCAGGTGGATAAGATCTGAGGAAGGTCTCGTCTCCTGTCTCCCTTCACAAATCTGCCTGCAGGCTGGACTTTGCCACAAGTTCCAGGAGGGACCCTAGGGCAAGTAATTTCACCTCTCACCTTGGGAGGGGCAATTCCATAAAACCACTTTTGTATTTTATTCATGCAAATGAACACAATGGGAGGCATCTGGCTGTGGACTGGAGTCCTGCCCCTGGGCTTCCCACCTCTCCCCAGTGCATTGCACTGTGCTCAGCCCTCTGGGGTGGTAATTCCCTCCCCAGAACCTCTCCAAAATGTCTGTGTGTGAGGTGGCTTTTGGGTGCTGTCACCTTGCTGGCGTGGTGTACATATGCCCTCCATGAGCCCCCAGTGCTGACCCCAGGTGCTTGTCACCCACCCTGGGCAATCTGCATCACCTGCTGGCAACCAGGGTTCTAGGAGGAGAATTAAATAAAGATGCACATTGTTGTTGGCAGAATAATGACTCATTATCCCCATTTTAGAGGCAGGCTAGCAGGCCACCACACTCCATAAGAAGCCAGCCATGGAATCAACAACAATAAAATAGAAAGTCTATGTTTCCTCCTTGCCAGCCCTTTTTCTTGCTCCCTGGAGGGCTGCCCTGTGCAGTGCATAGGGAGCAGGCAGATTTTGGCTCAGCAGTGCTGTTTGGAGGAGGGGAGGAGTGCTGGGCCGCCAGCATCGTGTGCGGCAGAGTGCAGAGAAGCGTGGGGCTGGCCTGATAAAAAGGGTAAAAAACCCTCACTGTCAACCCCACGGCCTTTGAATGGCAGTGTCCTCCCTTGTAAACAGAATATGCAGATATATTATGTAACTCCTGGTAAACTAACTGATTTTCCATACTGTTATAACATGTTAATTAGATGTTTGCTTGTCTAGTGCCTTTGCAACAGGAACATTTTGACTCTCTACTGCTTTTACTGTTGTGGCTATGTCATTGGTGCCCTTTCTGTGTTTCTGCCGTTCTGCTAAGACCAAATGTTAAAAATAACACAACCTTACCTCTACATATATTCTCAAGTATTAATTTCTAGTGCATGCCATTTCAAGCTTGCCTGAAAATCTACTTTTCTTTTAAGTGAAAAATTATTCAGTGCAACATCCCAAGAAAGGAGACTTCATGACAGCCTCTGAACATGCAGACCTTCACTAAATCCCCAAGAACTGGTAGCACTAGCAGTGCCAAGAGGCACAAATCAGGCTGACAGCTCTGGTTTAGTATGTATTGTACAAACACAAAGAAACTCATCTGCCCAGATCACAAGCTGTAGAGATAAATGCAAAAAGGTTGGAACGGAAAAGGAAGCATGAGAAGATGGAGTGACTTGCACAGGTCACAGCACAGGTCATGGGCACAGCTGAGAACTGAACTTTTGAATCTGTCTTTCTAAAGTGGTGCACTCTAGAAACAACTTGATTTGACTGTACTCTTACTTAGGTTGTACTGTGAGCTCTCTCCCAGCAGCAGAAAAATCAATTGCCAGCAGAGATGCTTTTTAGTTAAGGGTATCACAGAGGATATCCCAGTGAGACTGCAAAATCATCATCTAAAGGGATAGCATCCAACAAGTGAGATGGAGATTTTAAACAATAGTACTTTTATAACAGCCACTGTTTTGAGAAGTCCTTCTTGTTCATGTTTCTGCCTAGTTGTTGCAAATAAAGCAGGTCCTTGGATGTAAACATTATTTGAAAAATCCTCCATGGAATACGGTGTTCAAATGGCTGCTTTTATTGAATATATGCAACAGTAGCACTTTGCTACCAGCTACTCTGGTTGGCGTCTGGTCACTTCTGCTGTAGCTGCTGAAAATAGAGGGTGGTGAGGGACACAAATGACTCATCAAGTATTTAGAGGGTGCTGCAGTTCCCCTGCTTACTCTCTACATTTGTCCATCACACAAGAATGAGGTAGGATTAAAAAAAAGGATGGTTAGGCAACTTCAAAACTGAATTTATATTTTTTAAAAAAATCTCAGGCTTTCCTTCAAACCAAACTGCGTCTTCTTTTGTGGTTCATACCCTCCTTTTGCCACCTGTTTCAAAATGCTACAGCGTCAAGAACCCCTGTTTGGCACACAAAGCTGATCTCCTTTCCTGGTCCATCACTATTCTTGAGCCAAATTCCTTGGCCTGTTTTAACGTTTACAGTGCACCAGATCAGGGTTCAAGGAATGAACAAACATCTTTCTCTCAGGAGTTCAGTGTGTTTGAACAGGTTCATAGACAACTCTTGGGCATTATTCAGCTCACCTAAGCTATGTGCAGGGCAGAGGTGTTTCAGTTAGGACCACAGATATGCCAGACTCACTTTGCAGTGAGCTTGGAAGGATGGTTCTTTCCAAAGGGTAAACCAGCCCATTTGACGTCCAAAGAATCACTGGAAATTCCTATAATTGTGGGTGATATAGGATGAGTCTAAGTCTTACAGCACGTCGTTATTTCAGGGTTCACTTGTGTCTGATGCTGGCCTTTGGGTTCCACCGTTCACCTGGGTGAGCATCCCCGCCAATCCTGTAGGTCTGTTCCATGCACGTAGCCATGCTCTCCCTAGTACTGCAGTCAGCATGGTCTGGGGACACCCCACGGCTCCTGGGCTGTTTCATGGCCATGTCCTGATGCCCAGCTCTGTACAACATGAGGGAAAGGGCTGAGTCTCTCCAGCACTCTGGGCAGATCAGTCCCTAAGGCTTTAGCTCAGTAGACACTTGAGGTGACCATTGGAAACCATGCTCCAGCCATGGATCCCGGGCAGGAAGGCAGCCCAAGTCTTGGTGTTGGTGAGTCTTGTCTGGATATAGGCAGGAGGAACCAGGAGCCACAGTGCAGTGCAGACTGTGCTGGTTGCCACTTGCTGGCCTGAGTCCTGATGGCCTTAATTCAGTAGGAGGTCACACAGGCTGGTGAAGGGGAGGTGAGTGGTACGGGTTTTAATAGACATATACAGCACACCAACATGGGATGAATGGCAGTGAGTCCCCAACATCACTCTGCCCAAAGGAGGCTGAACAGCTGAAATCCTCCATCCATTTAATAAATGGAAGATCTTCAGCCAACCCCCTGCACCTGGCCTGACTGCCCCAGCCCTGCAGGAGGTGATGAGGATTCAGGGTGCTGCAGAGGCTTAAGGGGTGCCCCAGACAGCCAACCTGACTGCTGTCTCAAGTCTGCCCTCCCATTTCCAGCTCTGAGTTCTTGTTCCCATCCTTTTTGAGATCCCAGAACAGCTCTTTGTCAACTGCAGTAGTTATTTATAAAGACAAATGATATTAGGAAAGAGCTTGATATCTTTTAAATTGCATCTGATGAAATCTGCCTGCAATGACCACATGGATGAGAAAGTCCCCTCAGCTCCCTTGGAGCCTTTTGACTCTCAGTGCTGGGCTCATACATCACAGCCACTCCATCAGCCCTAGCTTAGGGCCCTCGACTTCACAGGGAGAAGTCCCTGCCCTCTCAGCATTCATGAACCCTTTCTCCAGTTCATCCCACATTCACCACAGAGCTGGTGCTTTGGCCACTGCAACAGCCAAGGGCCACAGGCAAAAGCTGCAAGGCTCTGATTTTTTTTTTCTTACATGTAAGAAGTATCCAGCATTCTTCTGAAGCCAGTAAGAGACTTTCAGGTGACCTTACTTTGCCTTAGTTCAGACCCCAGATTTGAAATTAATTTTTGAGCGAGTCCCATTAGCATCCAGTGAATGATGTACTTCGTGCAAGCTGACCATCCTCACCTCAAATACACATACACAGACCTGGGAGGAGAGAGAAGTAGAAAAAAGAATGAAGTGGATATAACAGAAGTAAGATCAATATGAAAAAAATAAGGGTTCTATCTTAATTTCAAACATTGTTAGAAACGACGTAACATGAAGAGGTGAAACTGTTTCCCTCACATGCAGCCTACAGAAAACCCAAAGATGACCATGCTGTTCAATGTGTTCATATTCTAGCCAAAGAAGCTCAAATGAAAATGGAGCCACATTTTCCTATGTGCTTTCCAAACCCAGGGTTTTTCCTTCGCTGTCTGCTTGCACCATGTTTGCAGGGTGGTGAGCTGTAAAACAAGGTGCCTGTGTTGCTTGGAGGATGTTCCTGCCCTCCCTTGATGCCAGGATGAGCATGTGGCTGCACCCATAATGACCTGAGCTAGCAGGAGACAAATCTCTCTCCTAGACTTCTTCACTGCTGCATCTCAGCTAATTTGAGTGAAATTTATGTGTATTATTGTACTTAATCCCCTAGTTGCTCCAACCTGCAAAAATTCCTGTGAAGCTTGAGGCATAGCTGAGACCTAGCTTTCCAAAGTGACAGGTACCAGCAAGTTTCATTGCTGCTTGGTGGATTTGGGAATGCAAGATGATTGGGAAATTATGGGTGCATATGCTCTGTATAGGTAGAAGATAGGATTCATGGCATCTAATTTTGGTAATCTGTAAGCCAAGTGGCGCGTTTTTGTCACCCATCTCCTCCGGTCACCTGCAGAAGCAGGAGCCCTCAGCAGCTAGTTTATCCCTTCTGTTTAAGGTGCTCAGGACCATGTGTGTCACCATTTCTCTCTGTGGATTTGGAGGGCTCATGGCAGGTTACTCATCCTGCAGCACTGTCACTGTCCCCAGTCACAGAGGGATGTTAGATGACTCTCAGAACAGCTGCTTAAATTTGGGCCAGACCACACCAGGGGAGAGAGCAATGAAACAGAGCTGTGCTGGCCAGACCTGGGAAGCTGGGCTGGTTTTCTGCTGATGTGAAAAGAGAATCTGCTCTATTGTTCCTATCCAGGACTGTGAGCAAGGGCACACGCTGTGCTCTGCCTTCGCCGAGCAGGTTCAAGGTCTCCATTTTCTGCTCACCTTACAGGAGTGCTAAAGATAAACATCTGCACTTTTCTAGGCTGAGAGTGCTAAAAGCAAATGCCACCCCTGCTCAGCTTTTCAGATGGTTGACAAAGCACTGTAAAGGCCCAAGTTTTATTTGGAAATGAAAAGATCTTTGTACCAAACAGAACATAGCTTGTGCGCTGCTGAGACTGACAGTCACTAAAGGCAAGCACATCTGCTGATGCAACCTAATTGCTGTTTTGATTGCCCAGCCATGACGGGGCATAAAAATATTGTCTGTCTACAAAAAAAGAATGAAACCTCACTTGACCGTTTTGTGCCCAAATACCTTGGCACCCAGCCCTGCCGAGCTAGAGTTGGGCAATCTGAATTCAAAAATTCCCCAGTGGAACCAGCTCCTAACAATACAAAGCTGTGCCTGTCTGACTGGATGGGCTATTTTCATGACTCTGAATAAAAATCATGTCCAGAGCACTGCACGTTTCTGTGGGGGCTGTGCAAGCAGGCGAGCACGCTGGCCTGTGCCCGGGAGCTTTCCGAGTTAAGTAGGCAGAGAATGAGCCACTGTTGAAAGCCAGTCTCTTGAGGCTTATGGGCCTTCTGCTTGCCCGTGGACAAGGATCCTTGCAAAATGCCATTAGGAACATTACTGAAGCAACATGGCAGGATTTGAGCTAATTTCCAATTACGAGAGACCACATCTGCTTACTGAAAGACGTTCTTGACTCTTCTTGTGAAGCTTCTAGCATTCTCACTGTAGGAAACAGGAGCGTGGCCTCCTCAAATGCAGGTATAAATCATAAGGATGTCTCTCTTTCTTTGAGTTTGATCAAAACCAGATGTTGTACCTAACCCTGCTGTCTATCAGCACAACTTTTTGACAAGTTACACCAGCATGGCTGGCACAAACTTTCCTCCTCCCTGCCCCAAGTAATGCGGACATTGCACAGCCCCAGGTTCTGTGCTAGGGACTGGTATGTACCAGGTGGCTGGACTGGGTTGGACTGGGAACCCCTGCCACAGCCAGCACAGCCCTGCAGGATACTGCTCCAGTGCAAGCTTTCTGGGCCAAATCCAGCCTCCCACAGTCCAGCTCTTCTGGATTTACCTGGTTACAGGAAGTGAATACAAGGGAGCTGGGGTAGGAGTAAGCCACAGAATCACAGAATTGTTTGCACTGCCAAGTCTGCTACTACACATGTGCCCAGTGCCACATCTACACATCGTTTAAATACCTCCAGGGATGGTGACTCCAACACTTCCCTGGGCAGCCTGATCCAGTGCTTGACAACCCTTTTGGTCAGGAAATTCTTCCTAATATCCAAACTAAACCTGCCCTGGTGCATCTTGAGGGTATTTCCTCTTGTCATATTGCTTGTTCCTTGAGAAAAGAGACTGACCCCTACCTCACTACAACCTCCTTTCATAGATCAATAAGGTCTCCCCTTGGTCTTCTTTTCTCCAGGTTAAATAACCTCAGTTCCCTCAGCCACTCCTCATCAGAATTGTGCTCTATAAACTTCAAGAGCTTCATTGCCCTTGCAGAGAAAAAATTGATCTTTCCCTCCCATTAAAAGGGCTATTGATTGATCTGTCCATTCAATAGGCTTCACCTGCTAAACCCCAGCTTGCAGCCTGTCTCTGTCCCTTCAGCCAGCTCCTCATACCACTGCTTTTGTGTTTTTCTTCCCCCATGGTGGAGCCTTTCAAGTTTTTCTTTAAAGAGTGAACCAAGTGATTTCAATCAGCTGCCAGCCCAGCCTTGTACCAGTGAGGGGCTCCTGGCTGCTCCCTGACTGTGCTTGGCACTGCAGCATCTGAAATTCCCAAGATCCACTCCTCCTCCCTCAATACAAAAATGTCAGACTGGCTTAAGAATTTTTAATGTGGGGTTTTTTTGTTTGTTTGTTTTTGATGGTTTTTTTGCTTTGTTTGGGTTTTTTATTTTTCTTTTATTTTTTTCCTTAAATTCCTCTTGGGAACCAGTGTGTTTCACACACTTGGTTAGAGAGAAGCTGCTGTGCAAGTCAAGCTCTTGCAGGGCACTGACTGCAGCATCCATCAAACACTCTGGGGCATTGCAGTCACCTGATCACAGGTGAGAAAAGAATGGAAAAGATGGGCTGCCCCTTTTCACAGCCTGCTTGGCAGACCCTAACTGCAAATCTGGCTGTGTCACTGCTGTATTCAAACCACCAAGGAAAAATCAGGGAGTCTAAAATCAGTTTTGAATTGCATGTTTTCTCTGAATTATGAGCATGTGTAATACAGTAGTCAAAAGAGCTGGCATGGCTTTCACCATGTCTCCATGTTGCACAATCACCCTCATCTTGCCTCCACTGGGTTCCCTTCCGGTTATCCTTGGCACTGCACCAGTGGAGGTTGGCCTGTGTTCTCCAGACCAGAGGATACAGCACCTTGACTTTGGCCACTGTAGACCTGATAAAAAGAAAAGAATGAATCTTGCTGAACAGCCTTTCCTTTTGGCCACAGGGAACAAGGGGGATTGTCAGGATTAACATCTTGTGATGTCCCACAGTCAAGAGCCCTTTGGGAGGATGTGTGGGGAGTGGGACCATTCATGGAGATCTCCCCGGGAGAAAGAACGAAGCTGCTGAGAAGAGATTGTGTCTACTCCCAGCAGCATTTGCAGGCAGTGCAGCAACACCTTGCTGTTGATGGAGTCAGAGGTAACCAGTGATTTGAACAGATGGATCTACATTTTGTTCCACGTTCAGCTCCGCAGATGAGACCAAAAAAAAGTTCACTCCAAAATAAATAAACATTTGCAATGGTGAAATTCCAAAAGTCATTTGAGAAAACTTTTAGACAGGATTTTTTGTGTCAACCCTTTACCAGTATTCCCAAGATTCTCAGACAGAAGGCTCAGGGAGGATGGCTTTCTTAGCATGGCAGCCCTGAGATCAATCACCTTTGCCAGGGTCTTTCCATGCAGCAGAGGGTAGCTCTGGGAACTTGGTGTACCCATGATCCTTGAGCCTGGGATTCAGCAGGGCAGCCTGCCAGGGGTGCTGTGCGTGAGCTGACAAGAAACAGGGAGGGTTTGGAAACCCACCTGGCAAGTGAGACTGTACTGGAAAATTGCCTGGTTTCTGTCAAAGTATTGTCAAAATCATCCCATTCTCAAAGTATGTTTTCTTTGTGTCAGGTCAGCGTTTTTAGGGTAAAAAAACCTGAACCAAAAAAAACCCCAAGGAAAACAACAAAAAAAAGTTGGAAAGTTTTCAACCAGCAATCAGCCCAATGGCCGTATGTTGTTGGTGTTCACAAGTCTCCAGAAGGAGGTTTCTAAGCCAGCTCTGCATTTTACACAGGGCCAGAGTGAGACTGAGGAGAGTGGAGGAGAGCAAAGGCACTTGGCTCCTCTGAGACCTGCGTCTCCACAATCTGATCCCAAAAAGAAAATGCTGTAGCTGAGTGTGACCAGGATTACAAATACTCAGCAATGACTTCTTGAACAAAAAACACTTTATTGACTCCTTCAAAGCAAAATCAGAATGTCTTGCTCAAAAGCTGACCATTTCTAAGTCAAGGACCTGACGTTCTCCACCAGCTTTCATCTACCACAGATGATACAGATGCAAGACATTTTCTTTTTCTCCAGCATCTACACTACCTAAGGAGTACCTGTTGTCCATACTTCACAGGAGAAGATGAGTACTGTGTTACCTTGTGAGTTTGTTCTACCACCAAATCAGTCCTATCCACAAAAAAGCAATTCCCTTCCTCATTATGAGCACCTGGCTTTGCTGTGAGAGCAAAACCATCCAGACTTACCAGCCTATCTAAAACCAGAAGAAACCTCTGTCAGAATTCTGGGTAGTGAAAAGGACAAAGCCATAGCATGAATGGAAAATAGGTTGTTTCTGGGAGGGATGTGCCTCCCCTCTGAAATGTTGAAGTAGTGGTTGATGCACAATGTAAGATCTAGTTTGCTATACTCCACTCCCCACTCAAAAATGAGGTCCAAACATTCAGATGCTGGTAATCACTGAGATGTAGCTGCTTTGATGAACAGAATATTCACATCTGCCTTCCCAGATCTGTCATCTCCAAGCAGGTAGACACTGCCCCAAGTGACCATGTCCAGCGTCACTGCACTAAAGAATTCATTTAAGTTGTAAAGTGACATGAATTAAGGTGATGGTACACCTGGGGAAACAATACCCTAAATCCAGTGTCATTTCATGCTGAAGTAGACATTTTTGTCTTTGAAGACAATCTCCCTTCAGTGATCAGTACAGCCTCCTCTTCTCTCTAATGGTCTTAAGTCGTGGTCTACTGCTAAATGACAGGTATGTTCAATACTATTCTTGTGCATAGGTAACACACTACTTTTGTTTTTTGGATTGCAGGTTGCTGATTTTTCCACCAAGAGAACATTTCTTGTAGTTAACTAGGATTTTTGGGTTGCATCTATCTCACCCTACTTAAAAGTCTATAGTAATAGTCTATATCTGAGCTAATTTCTCTGGGAATCTTTTGATAGTCTTTGGAAGAAACAGGCACCTTCAGAATGCAATGTGCCTGTTTTGCTTTAAAATTCTTATTTAAGATGACATGAATTGAAACACCCAAGTGATCTCTAAGTCTCCAGCTGAATTCCACGCTTGTATCCCAAGGATTTAAGATCCTGAGAGGATGAACTGTAAAGGACAAAAATTAAACTCTTTGTCCAGGATGTATTGTCTCTATGGTTTCCCATTGCCTTATTTCAAGGTGGCACTGGGACTGAGGGCACAAGACTCTGCTGCTGACATTCATCTTGGGTCCCTGTTATTGCACAAGTGACAGGAACCTCTGATGGGAGGCAGCTGACAAGCAAAGAAGTTGATAACAAGAGTGACCTTGTATCACCATACCAGAAAAGCACTCATATTTCCTGCCCAGCTCCTGCTCCTTGTCTCATGCTGGAGAGCGTTCCAGACATTATACTACAGCCCCTCTTACGCCCTTCTTAAATCCCCTCTTGGCACTGTGGCCAAACAGAGGTAAGTGTGAATGCAGTCACTCCTTAGGCTGATCTCTGGCTAACCCCTAAGTCCTGCTGCCACAGTCCCAGAAGTGGGGAGGGAGTCAGAACTGGTTCATCTCACTTTGCCAGGTGTTTCACCCATTTGCAGTACAAGGCCTTCATCTCTCCTCTCGCCACGATAAGACCACCTTTAAAGAAAGAGAGGACTCCTTATGTAACTAGAAGCCTCCCTAGAGTCTATTAGTACCAGTTGTCCCCATTTCTGATGCTGTTCTTTCTCTCACAGAAATCAAACCCTATGGATTGCATTAGGGATTTAGCACTTAATGAAGTCTTATTCTTTCCTCTTGCTCACACAGCAGAACCATCATACTCTACCCCACACCTAAGTCTCTCAGTATAACCAATACCTAAAGACTGGAAGAAAGGAGATTTTATAGCCAGGGAGGTATGAAGATAAGCCCTCATCCTAGATCTGAGGTCCCACTGACTGAGAAATTCCTCTACCCACAGGAGTGGTGGTAGACCAGGAGCAAACAGCAAGACAAGGTCCTGAGCTGTGTGGTACTTCCCCACTGTCTGGGAAGAGCCCCTCTTGCAGGCCAGGTCCCTTTACTAGTAATCTTCTCTGTTACCAGCAAGGTGGGTCTGCTGTATAAGGTGAAATGAATTCAAAAATCCAAACTGGTATTGATGCAAATAAAAAGCAGGAAATTTTTTTCTTAACAGCTGTCACCTATTTGAATTCTTGCAAAAGTCTTACTCAGTGTCAGAGCTGAGTCAGTCCTACCGTGCATGGCCAAACTAACATCTTGTGGGGATATGTTTGGGGAGGGGAGTGGGAGTAAAGGGGAGGGAGGGGGCTAATCATACTTCATAATTTCTCATCTTCCGAAATAATCTGTTTTCTAAATGTACTGCTAAATCCTTGTGCTAGCAATCCACCATCTGCTCCTTCTTTCAAAACACCCACCATGTAGTCTGCTGTCTTGTTCTACTGCCAAAACTCTATATACTGTGGGTAGAATAGTCTCTACTTTCAGATGCTTTTCTTAGGTGACAGGGGGAAAAAAACCTTTGGAATTAGCAGCAAATATAAGTTAGTGCATGGCCGTGCAGCTTGCTCTTATCCTGCAATCTGTGATGTAATCTCAGTAGCAAACAGGCAACTAAATTTTATCCATCTAATTCCAGGCAGGGGCTCTAGTATCACCCTCCAGCATCGACTGGAGCTGGAATGTTTTGGGTAATCTCCGGAATGCCTCAATAGAATTATAAATCCATAAATCAAAGCAGTCATTATGTATTTGAATAATATGTGGATCAAAGTCTCAGATTGAGGGCCCCTTTGTTCCCATGCTCTTTTTATATCTTACTCAGTGAGCATCTATTCAATGAGAAACAATTACAGTGAATTTAGAGCAAAAACATACAGTGCTAATGGAGCTCTGAAGACCTCCTCTGGCAAAGCATTTAAGCATATGCTTAATTTTAAGCACATGAGTGGTAAGAGTGGAATTGTGCACAAAAGAGTGGTATTTAGTTGGGCAATATGTTGAACTGGTATCTAATTTTAAATTATCAATCTCTCCAAATTGAGCCTTTTTCCAAGTAGTTCATCTGTACTCTCCCACCCAAACACTTTCCTAGCAGCATTTCTTACCACAGGTCTGTGCAAATACTGCATTAAATCCTGCTCATGCTACTCTAAGGCGAGTCTGTCTCCAGTAGGAGCAATTAAAGAAAGAGGAGCAAGACAAGGGCCGTGTCTCATTAAACAGTGCAATTATCCTGGGATATACGAGTGCTGGTTTCTTGCCAAAGGGAAGCTGAGACAAAGCAACCAAGTGAGTTATGATGTGCATCGACTCAATCAGTTCCATGACAGACACAGGACTAGACCGTTGGATCACAAAACGCCGCCACCAGAAACATCAGCCAAAAACCTCCTGCCTCCAGTCTAGGATAATCCCAGCCAGTCCAGGGCTCCTTTCTCATCTGAGAGAACATTTCTTGTGATGAAAGGGAATGTTTGCAACATTGTGCTGGTAAGCCTCTGAAAAGCAGCACAAACAAATAAAGGTATGACTGTACCTCCAATAAAGGAAAAAGCAGCACTGATGGATCTGGAAGGGTTCTTCACACGGCTGTGCTAACGCTTGCTAGGCAGAAGCGAGGCCAGCAGCACAAGGGCTTTGGTGCACTTTGTTTACACACTGGGAAGTAGGAAAACCCTCTGGCTTTAAACCACCTGTGGCAAACAAAACAAATCTGACATCTTTGCTCTGCTCTGCTCCAGAGAGGCTCCGCTGGAGGTACTCTGATGTCGGGGTGAAGCGAGGCCTGGAGGCGACTTGCATGGATGTTTGTGAAGGATGCGGATCATCCTCCAACATAGCTCCTGCCCCAGCACCTGAGCTGCTGCCTGAAGAGACTTCCAGCTGTTCAGGGACCACTTCCCTGCTTCAGCCCAGCTTATGTGGGTGGTCAGGCTCAGTCCCTCGCTAGAAAACTTTCTCTGCTTTGACTTGCCCTTTCACAATGGCAAAAGTAGGAATTGTGAAATATGTGTCAAGGCGATTGGGAGCACAAAGGTGGTCTGCTCACAAGGTGAAAATTAAACATGATTTTAAAAAATAGATGTTGCAAAAGACTGAATAAGATCAGAAGATTGCATGAAGAGCAGTGAGAGGAGCTCCCGTTGTTGAGAAAATGAGCCAGATTTTTACCACACAACCAGCTGCGTGGATTGGGGAGGGCTGTCTGGAGTAGAAACCTTTCCAAAGGGAGCAAAGGAGAAATGGACAACCTTTTTCTCCAGAGAGCAGGAGAGTTTCTCTCTTGCTTCAGCACACATCAACTCACCTACTTAACTTTAAGCATATTGTTTACCCTTAAGGTCTTTCCGAGCTGCCGAATCCTAGATCTTCTTGCTCTATTAAAAAAAAAAAAAAAAAAAATTGCTTATGTATCAGCTACAAAATCTCTTACTACACTTCTCACAGAAAGACCAGACCAAATATGAGCCTCCAACTGGGCAGCAAAGATGAAATTCTTTCTAGACTTGTAGTTAATGAACATACTAGAGGCTGCCATATTTTGTCTTAGAGTCTCTCTGTGGGGATGCTGCTATACAACTTTCCTGGTGGACATGACTAAAATCCGATAAAAATAATGGCAAAGACTTATTCAGGTCAGCTACTGTAATTTGAGAAAAAGTTGTTTATGTCCAAGCTCTTTTTCCCTTGTATGTGTTTCCCCCTCTTTAAATGCTCTTCAGTTTGGCCCCAACTGAATCACAGATCAAAGCATTTCAGCTTTTGAGACCAAATTGCAATTTATAATGTCTGTGGTTTTAGCTAATCTGTCTCTGTGTCATCTCATTTTAAATCAACAGAAAGCAGCACAGAATAACTCATTTTGGTATGCCCTGCTGAATGTGGGATTTTAACTCAGGCATCCTGTTACCAGTTCTCTCCACAGGTAAACGGGGTTTTCTGCCTTTATCTGAGGGCACTTTGTTCCTATTGTAAACATCAATTTTGTAAACAATTTGTGTTCCACTGAGGCGAAACAACTACATCTCCAAACTTAAGCTCAGGTTCTGATTTGTCTCCCTTCTTATAATTTTAACTGTATCAAAGGGTAGCTTAATGCTGTAAATAGCCTTTCATTTTTAATTAAGACAGTCCTAATTTCAAACCCACTTGAACGGTCTGGGTTTAAAAGTTCAATTCATGCCACAGTCTCATTTGTTCTTCACAGCAAAGACCATGGCAAACAGGCCAATTCTAGTGGAAACACTGCTCCCCAGCTCCCAAAATCACTGCTGTGTGATTCCTTGTTTTGTGCTGATGCTGCTCTCCTAACAACAAAGGGAATCCACCAAAGCAGCATGAGTCAGCCCCAGGGTGCATCACACATCAGCATGTCACTGGCACAGCCGAGCACATCTCCACTGGCTCCATGGGCTCTCTGCTGGGCTATATCCATCCCTGTGTCCCTGCACATTTTGCTGTGTACCACTGTATGGGAAGAGAAAATCCAGCCTAACGTACCCATTTCCTATTCTGATTTCACTCGTCCATGTGACCTTCCTCTCCTTTTTCTTGCAGCCTGGCAGACCCTTTCACGCTGTGCTCCGGTTAGGGGTCTCACTATTCCTGCATCCCCCACCTTGAGCCCATGGGAGAGGTGGCTGCAAGCGGGATGGTGGCTGGAGCAGCCACGAGTGACTCCCATAGCATCATACCCTGGAAAAGTCAGAGACAGAGACAGGGTCTCCTGGTGTTGAGGCTACAAATTAGCTCTGTTGGAGCAGTTCTCCTGAGGAACGAGTAACACATGAAACTCCCACTAATGCCAACCTGGCTTTTGTTTGGTATTGCCTGACTCTGATGAATAATGCAAGAGTCCAGCCTGCACTTCTTTTTATTTAACCGCATCACTCTTAAAAACAAAACCAACCAAAACCCAAGCAAACAAATACCCCTCCAGAATAAGCTGATGTCTGACCTAAAGTTTGGCTCTACAGAGTAAGGTGCACTGGAGAAAAAAGAGCTTTATATTCATGGCAGAGATGCTGTGTGTGGACGGAAGAACCACCTTTTGCAGCCAGAGCAAAAGTCCACACAACTCAGTCCATTCTCACTCTGGTCCGTAACAGGAGTTAAAGCAAAGAGATAAAAGCAAAGAGATAAAGCAAAGCCAAGACCTTCTTGGCCTGAAGGCTGTATCCAGAATCCTACTTTCAGCAGCCCTTGTTAGGTCTGTCCTTTATGAACTTGTCTGAACTATTGGCCTCCAATTTTCATGCCACCAAGTCCCACAATTTAATTATGTGTTGAATGAAAAAGTACACCTACTCATTCGTTTTAAAGTTCAGACTGGGTGCTGGCATATCACAGGTCAAATAAGAGTAAAAGCTAAAAGAACAAATGAAATTTTCAGAGCTATTATTTGCACACACATCTTATTCTCAAAATATGACCCAATTTCTTTCCACATTCAGTTGAGCAAGTTAATACTGAGGCTGTGTGACAAAAATGCCCCTTTACATTTGAGTGTTCAGAGACCAAAGCCTGTGCAGGGCCTCAAAACCCCGGGTGCTGCAGTCCTGTCCTTGGGGAGGTTTGGGTGCAGGGGAAAAGGGTTTCCAAGGATGAGGGCAAAGCAGGGCTCTCACCAGACCCCAGTGGGAGGAGAGGCAGATGCTGTGGAGCAGCTCGTCTTTGGTCCCCATGATCTCCCTATTTAAGTTTGAATCAATTGTCTCCTACATCAGTGTAAAGCAACCATCTTTCCTCAGTCAAGGGCACCAAACCCATCTCAAAAGATATGGACCACTCTTGCTGCTACAGTAATTTTCAGCCCCCATATTCCTCTGACAGTGTGTCCTAAACCTCTCATGATGCTGGTGGAAACTGTGAGCATAGAAGAGGAATGTGATTGATAGCCTGAATGGGCTTCCCATGGAGAATGCACAAGCCTGCAGACAGGGCAGTGCTGCCTCCAGCCCTGCTGCTGGCTCATCCCCCAGAGAGAAACACCTACCTGGCTCTGCCCAGCTGCTCCTGGGGGCACACAGCCTGCCTTCTGGGCTGTGCAAAACCTCAGGCCAGGCAGGATGCCCACCATCCTGGGAGTCAATGAGAGTTTGTGTCACTGCACACGGAGCTGTTGAAGGGAGACGTGAATTAGACCATGTCAGCAGTACAGTGCTTTAAAAGTTGGGGTGTATCTTGGGAAGGTATCCAGTTCATCCAGTTTGGCAGGGGTAAGGGGGAGCGTGGAGGAGGAAGGAGAGCGTGCTGTCAGGAAAGGATAGCTTGCCTCTGAGCCTCTTTCACTGAAAAAGAGCAAGTGGCACTCTGCCTGTCAGACAGAAACTGAAATAAACTCTGCAAGATGGAGGGATTCCTGGCATTACTGAGCTCTGCAGGAGCACGTACCCTGGTCATCTTTCCAGATCTGCTGCCATAGGTTTACAGCAAGAATATAGAATTGCCTGAAAAGCAGCATTCCAAGAAAACAGAGTTAAAACAGCTCAAATGTGACAGGCCTAGCCCTACCCTGCAGAAAGCATTGGCAAAAATGCCTCTTGATTTCTTCTTTGTGGTTTTCATGTTATAATGTCCTGTTTTGCCCTCGAGTATCATATTGGTATCCCCTGTAAGGGATGGGTAGCAGGGCCCAGTGCCCAGGAGAGGCACACACTGACACAGTGAGTCAGAGGGCCCTCCCAGTGTGCCCAGAACCCCACCACTGGGAGAAGCAAATGTTAGTTTGATTCAAGCAGTGGGCTGGGTAGCAGGAGGTGGTAACACCCAAGAGGGACAGAATGGGGACTGTATGACCAAGTAATGGCTAAGGCTGGGCAGGGGACACTTGTGGCACCCCAGAGACTGAGAAGTGAGGAGAAGACACTGGGAGAAGGACAGAAGAATGAAGAGGTGAGACATTTTCAAATGGTTATGAGATATGTTTGGAAGTAGAAAGTTGGATTTTCCATTTCAAATGTAATTTGAACTATTTTATTTGACTTTCAAGATCTCCTTCATGGCTTCATCAAGGGCAGGTCCTGCCTGACCAACCTAGTGGCCTTCTATGATAGAATGGTTACAGCAGTGGACAAGAGAAGGGCTACAGGTGTCATCTACCTGGACTTCTGCAAAGCCTTTGACACAGTCCCTCACAACATCCTCTCTAAATTGGAGAGAGGAGGATTTTATTGGTGGACTGTTCAGTGGAGGAATTGGTTGGATGGTCGCAGCTGGGTAATGGTCAACAGCTCAGAGTCCCAACGGATGTCAGTGATGAGTGGTGTCTCTCGAGGGAGTTTGGACCTCCTTTTCCAAGTTGATTTGCCAAGGTATCTACTGGAGTAATTTTTTTTTCTTTGGCTGAGTCCAGTCCATGGAATATCTTCCATGTTATTTAGTACAGTCCTATGAAAGCTCCCCAGCATTTGGAGAGAAGCTGTACTTAGGCTGGTATGCTTCAGCACATAAATATAATCATGACCAATATCAATGAAATAATTTTGCAGGGTGCTCTGACTCAAGTTTTTCCATTGAGGTACTCTGAATGAGTTGTTCAGATGTACATATGTTTGAGATTTTGATCTTTTGTACTGGTTTGAGACAAAATAATTTTATAATATTTTAGTCACTTCTGCAGGAAAAGAAATACAATTCTTTCCAAGTCTGCCTTAACTTGGCTGCAATACCCTGAAGTGAAGGCTGTTTGTGCCTGTTAGTAATTGCAGCTGTTCTGCTAATTGCAGATGGAGCACTTATCAATACAATGGCTTCTTGATTTTTAATTCTGCTAAGCTTATTGACATAATGGTATCTCTAAGTTCTTCAGGCTGCTTAGATATTGTAAAAAAATCAATTCCTTCGAAAAACATCCATCTTCTTTATTTCGACCAACTTCCTTTGCTCCTGGAGTTGCAATAATGTTCCATTAGCCAACCAGCCCAGCAGAGCCCAGCAGGGAGTGCTGATACCTCTGGGAGTACATAACCCATTTCGGAGTGATGCCTGGCCCACCGAGGCACAGGAATCATTGGCTTTGACAATACACAGGCAAGAGCATTTGGGAACATGTTTTCTGCACCACTCATTACTGACCTGTGATTCATCCTCTCCTGCTCTGAAAGAACCTCTGACCTTTCCCTCTCTATTTTCTTCTTGACATATCCTTACAGAGAGTGCTTTAAAGTGCACCAAACAATCTGGGTGGTACAATACCTGCAGCCCAAATCATAGTTTCTAAATTCCCCTTCCTTACAGCCATGTGTGTCACCATACCCTGACAGGTGATTTCATTTTGGTAGCACCTTGAGCTTTTCCTTGGGGGCTGCAGGTAATCCTGATGCCTCAGGGATCTTGGGCAGCTCATGCTGTTCCTGCCAGCAACTCTGCTACATTATATCATTTTATTGATGCAGCCGCTGGAGTTAATCGCTTTACAAAAGGAGTATTTCTTTGCTCTTTTGGAATGCACTGAGCAGGAAGGATCTGTCTAATCTTAGTGTTTAAATTCAGGGGGGTGCTTTCCCTTTTAGGATGGGACAGATTAGGATTGCCTGTTTTTGCTATCACATGTCCTAGCAGAAGGCTTGAGTGTGGCATCCCCTCCATGTCCTCACCACCCTGCAGGGTGGCTGTGAGCTGTCTCTGCCCCTGCCTCAATTTCCCTGTCTGTGAATGGGGATTATTGTCCTGAAGAACCTTGGGACTTACTGGTGAAAACGTAGTGTAAGCCCTGCAGTGTGCTACGGGCTCTGCCTGTTCCCATACTTCCAACTTCATTAGAAAGCTCTGAAAACTGCATTTATCATCTGTATTTCAACAATATGCTGATCTTCTCCAAAGCAAGGAATCCCTCATCCCATGTGTCCTTTGAGCATGGTCTGCCTCCTAAAAAAGTCTAGGAATCGCCTCAGTTTTGGCTGCAATACATCACTTCAAGCCATTTGCAGATCTTTCCCTCTGCTTGTGTTCCTCCCTGCAGCCACCAAGGAGTCTGTACACCTCAGAAAACTGTTGAAGGGGATACGAAGTGTTCTGTCTGGTGTCACATGGACCCTGCCACTGGTCCCTGTGTGGATTGCTGCTCCAAACCAAGCACTGAGGGAAGGCCACAATGCCAGGATGTGGAGGATGCCTTTGAGCAAGGATCACTGCATGTGGTGCCCTGCAAGATGACATGTTCCCTGCTTGTCCCTGGCACCCATGCTGAGACACCAGAGAGGTCACACATCCAGTGCATGCCTGGCATGTGTCACAGGGCAGGAGGGAAGCCACAGAAGCAGCAAGGGAGCAGAGTGGAGGAAGCAGTCAGGTCTATTGTTTGGATTTTCACCAGAGGGTCGGTCACTATCACATTTGACAGGCTCAGCAGCAGGTCAGAGGCCAAGTTACCATAGCAGGATGGGTTGGTTGTGCCTCCTTCCCAGGCTGGAATACAGGCAAAGCTGTTGATCCTGTAAGAACAAACACAAGACAGAACCCAGATGCAAGATATGAGACCAAGAAGCAAGAGATTTAAGGTCTGATACCTCCTACCTCACCAAGGGTAGCTGGAACCAGCTTCTATGCCCAGACAGGATGCAAGATTTTGAACGCTGATCAGCCTTTCTGGTCCCTGGTGATCCCTGAGTCATTACCGCTTGGGCAAAACTTGGGCGAATACATGGGCCAATTTGAGAAGCTCAGCTAGTCCTGGTAGAGCTGGGTCCAGTCTGGTACAGCGACCTGTCCAGCTGAGCTTAATGAGAAATCTTGCAGCCTTTGCTTCAATATTGACACTGCCGCTGTTCCTCAGTGGATGGAAATCGCAATCAGAGAAATCAGTGACAGAATTTCCATCTTTTCTGACGAACTTCAGATCTAAAAGGATTGTTTTACAGTCCATTTTTCTGTCCCTCCTTTCACCACCCCCAACATATCTTGTTCCTCAGTAATGCTGATAACATGGTTTTGGTAGCTGTTGACCGATCATATTCCCAGTTCTGGGAAGAAGCACCCAACGCCAGGTATCTAAGGTACATCTAACCTTTGCATCTCCTCAGCCTCCTTCTTGTTCTACTTCCTGCCTCTTCTCTTCTTGCGCCCAGTGCTTTTTATATCTCGTGTAAGCAGGTTGGCTCTAAACACACTCAAAACGTAGCAGCAGGCAGATCCTGCCCATACCTTTGCACAACAAGGCAGCAGGAGAGTGAAGAGAGCAGGAAGCAAAAGTGAAAAGCAATCTGGATATGTGGGAAGAGTTTTGTGCTTTGGAGGTGTATTTTATTTTTTACTTGTTTTGTTTTGTATCTTTGCAGATCCTTTCCTTGAAGCTTGTCACAGGAGGTACAGTTTGCTCTTGGCAGCAGGGCAGGAGACTGTAGGGATGAATTCCCACTAAGTGCCCAAGAAGTGCTCAGACTCGGTCTCCACAAATAGACATACAGACCATTTTATGCACAATGAAAGAAGCTGCACCGAGAACTACAATGCCTAACCTAGTTTTTATTCATCCTGTTTTGATCAAGGCCTCTAAAAGGTTTCTGGCTCTTTTAAAACTAAGGAGAATGTGGATAGATGCCCAGACGCTATCCTGCTGACAGTGCACTTCTCTGACACATGTACCATGCGCTGCTGAAACACTGATAGTGGTTTTTCACAGAGGTCTGCAATCTATTAGACAGCACTTACTGGTACCTTTCGATGTATCCGCTGATCCAAGGCTGAGCAGACCATAAAAAATTAAGAAATACTTGGCTACATGGCAAATATCCTTTTAACCATCAATGTGCTTGTATTACACCATGCATGGATATAAATAATACACACGTACACACACACAAAATCAGTGGCAGTGATCCTGATAAATGGATTTTGCAGCTTTGATCACCTTTGCTGCGCTCAGCTACACTATTTCATCTCCTAAGCGTGCTTCTCTCACTCCTAAACCTCCCATGAGGCTGTCAGCAGGAGACAGTCATTGAAGTAAGATCAACCTGACACAAAACTGCTTCACTCCTTCCCCCACATTGGGAAATTCCTCTCCAACCCACCCCATACAATTACACGTAGAAAAGCAGACTAGACAATATTGAATCCTGGACCAAAAATGAGGTTGAGGTCCAATTTTTGTTTGACCATGCAGGACAGAGAAAGGGAATTTTACATAACAAGAAAAGGTAAATTCTCAGGCTTCTTCAAGGACCACTGACATCATCTTTGACTGTCAAATTGAGACACAGCAGACCTTAAAGTCATGATGTTTTTAGCTCCAGAAAACGTAATTTACATGATTACTAGAGGTGTTGAAAATTCATTAATTGGATGTTTTCCTCAGTTTTAGTCCTGGGAAGTTGAACTTACAGAAAGAAAGATTTAACTTTAAAAAAAGAGCCTGTAAGGAATATTTTATGTTAATATTACCTTCTCCAACTGCACTGGAGATTTTCTTTTTGAAGGAAGATGCACAAAATGCATGTTAAGGGTTGAGTGACATAAAGTGGTTTGGCCTCTTTTAGGTTTCCTTCCGCAACTAGTTTATCATAGAATCGTTAATGTTGGAAAACAGCACTGAGTTAATCAAGCCCAACCGTTAATCCAGCACCACCATGTTCACCACTAAACCATGTCCCCAAATGCCACATCCTTTTGAATACTTCCAGGCATGACAATTCCACCACTTATCTGAGCAGCCTATTTCAATGTCTGACCATCCTTTCAGTGAAGAAGCTTTTCCCAATATCCAATCTAAGCCTCCCCTGGCAGAACCTCAGTCGATTTCCTCTTGTCCTGTCACTTGTTACCTGGGAGAAGAGACTGACCCACACCTCCTTTCTGGCAGTTGCAGAGAGCAATAAGGTCTCCCCTGAGCCTCCTTTTCTCCAGGCTAAACACTGGCAGCTCCCTCAGCTGCTCCTCATAGGAGTGGTCTTGGTTATCATCTTAACCAAGAGTTTCCACAGATTTATTGAGACTTTGGATCCAAGCATCGCTCTGCCATGCTCGATACATGGCATCAAGCGTTTGTGCAGTAAAATCTTTATGCTGTGCCTTACAGTGAAGGTGGAGTGGATATCAAGTAGTGTCTGAGCACAGGTTTGACAGGGTCCTCAGAGCCGTGTTCGCAGAATTACCCACTTTTAACCCCCATAATTTAGAAAACAGTTCATCTAAACACCTAAAAGACTCCTGAACAAAGATCCATTAAGCTTGGCAGACGCTTCTGGCTTATTTTTCTTTAGAAATGGACTAAGATGATGTCAATGCGATAATGGCCTTTCGTATTTCTACCAGCACTCAGACAGGACTGCAGAAGTGATGTTAATATTGTGTCTGCTTCATTAGTTCACCTACTGGCAGTTGCCTTGCTGAGATCACTGGTTTTTCCCGTTCTGTATTTATAGCTTTGAGTGCAACTTTCAGCATACAGATTATCAGAGTCCCAATCGTTGCATGTTGTAGTTCATCAAGACCTTGTTTTGCTAATGATGAAAAACTAGTCTCAAGCAACAGGGCAGGAGAGAAGTTTTATTTCTCTCCTTCTCTTCCATAAATACGTGTATGTGTTTCAAGTACTTAGACACGCACACATTAGTGCAAATGTTGTCATTTCCAACAGGAGGCTGCTAGTGTGTAAGATGTTTAGAAATGTTTGAAGTTAAAACAGATTCAACTTATCATTAGCTCAAGAGGTAACAGAGGACAGAAGAATTGCTGTTTACAATGGACATGCTGTTTACATGGAGCCCATGCCTAGGTTTAGGATTGTGGACCCAGTTCTCTTCATCCCTCCTCCACACTGACACCAGTGGGTGCTTGGCAGACAGAGCTCAATCTGCTGGTTATTCTTGAGTGTCTGCTGTCTTAAAGCATTAAAGCTTTTTGTTCAGGAGACAAATGATCTTGCATTATTAGCAATCATTGCCTTTTAAGAGAATGTCTGATTTTTAAAGTTGAAGATGAAGCTTGCAGTCAAAGTGAGGAGCTCTAAAATCTTGGATGCCAGCAAGTAAATGAAGAAAGACATACATTTCCTATTAAAAAGAATGGAATGATATAAGTCTTGGCTGAGGGCCATGGAACTGCTGTCAGCGTTATTTCTGTGTGCTAGGGCCAGGACTGAATGCATAGGGCATGTCTGTGCTCCGAAATGAGCTAGTGAAGGCTTCAGCAGTGTGTCAGCTCAGCACGCCCAGCCCAGCCCTGGATGGGGGTCTGGATGATCTGGATGATGACTGGCTGTGCTAATGGATTAGATGGCTCCTGGGTCAGTATGGCATTGCCATGCCTGCACCCTGCCCTCTGCCCATCGCACACTGAGCATGACTCGGAGGCATCTGGAGCACTGGGAAGTCTCTGTCTCTGGGAAGGCCCATCATGAGATGAAGAAATCTACCATAGGGTTCCTTTTCCATTTTGTTTTGCTGAAGGATTATTTCTTGTATCTTGTTGCTTTTAAAAGAGGTCTTTCGCTTAACCACAGAAATAGATATTTCCCCAAATGCTTGCCTTTTGTTGAATATTTTTCCTTTTTCATACCTCTTTTATAAGATGCTTGGATCCATTTTTGTGTGCTCAGCAAGTTATTCCCACCAGTTGAAAAGGAAAAGGAAGAAAGTTTCGAATGTCAACTCCTATTTGACTGATTTGGCTGATTGTTGGACTATACGAAATTGTTCTGTCTATGTGAGGCAGGTTCTTGGACAAGAAGACATGGATAGGAATTGAAGAAAATGAAGTTGTACAAAAGGTTTTGCATGTAATGTTCAAGATTAGATTAAAACAATAGCATATTGTGAGGTTGGTGTACTGCAAGACAAGTAATGCCAAAAAAGATGCCTAAAGCAGATGGGATTGATTACCTTCTGATTTTACTTCTTGTTCTTCATCAGTGGTCCAGATGACCTAGACAACTACCTTACACTGAGTACTAAGTCTTCATTAGGTTACCTGAAACCAGCATTTTGTGCCATTTGAGACCCTTGAGGGCATGTGAGACACCTGCATGAGGCTGGTGGATGTGAGTGCCCCAATGAGTGATGGCTGGAAGGCAGGCAGGACAGTCAGGGACACATCACATGGCACAAGATATTTATGATGGGCAATGAAACTCAGCCTCGAGGGTGGGGTGCAGCTGCTGATTCAGACACCTGCTGTTAGCTATTGACTATGTGAGTTGGGCGTCCAAACCATCACTGTAATCAGGGAAGACCTAATCCCTGTAATCAATGGAGCCTAGAGAGAGATTCAGGTGGGCACACACAGATAGCTACTTACAGGAAACGCAAATCAGTCTCTAGTGTCCACTGGCTGGGGTAAGGCTTGGCTGCCTACTCGTGTCACGTAGTGCTACATGAGATGATTTGCAGTATCAAGATACCCATACAAGGTGGGTAGACTGGAGCTTGACCTGAGACCTTATGGAGAAGAAGATGGAGGATAGGCAGGATACCCTGGGATGTACCAAATACCTGCACCATGTGAATCAAATCTCTAGATCTCAATGGGAATGGAGGAACTTTGACACACAGCTCACATGTGCACCTTGTGTGGAAGACACCGTCATAAAGCTGTCTCAATCTGCAACTCCTCTCACTTCTTACTTTCAGATGGAAAAATAAGAAATTTATTCCACTTTTAAAATGGATCTTTACCCTAAAGACCTCACGTTAGTTCACAGGATCCCCTGAATTTCTAACTTTTTCCAGCTTTCAAAGGCTTGGAGAAGAGAGTTATTGCTTTATCAGACAGGTCTTACCTAGAGACTTAGCTGCAATTCAGGATACAGTTACAAACCCAGTGCTCACACAGCTGGAGAACACTCATCTGCTGGTTTTCTCAATTAAGAGTCTGCAAAGTTTGGAAATGATATCAAGTGTCTGATCTCTTGCATAACACAGGGCGTATTACAAGTTCTGGTCACTCACTGAAGCCAGAACATTTAAATCTGTGACTTCCATGAATCAACCAGAACTAAGGCATGACTTCTGTGGAAAAACAGGAGCCCTGAATTTAAATTTTCCTTTGACAAAGAATTCTCCATAGCAATTAGTGATCTAATCTGTTGATTAACCCTTTCACTATTAAATCTTTCTACTCTGGGTGTGCCAAATGCCAGCTTACAGACATTGGATCATGATGTAGGTTTGCCCATGAGAGTAGCCAACACTTTGTTGTTTCAATACCTGCGTGAGGCACTCAGCATTTTTATGTTTGTTCAGTCACTTTGGCTTCATTTGCTTTTGGCTGCAAGTTTTTATTTACCCACGCGTGGCCTTAATCATTGTTTTCCTTAGCATTCCCTGCTTTTATATAAAACCAATAGTCTTTGTTGTTAGATATCTACTCTGTCAGTGATGTACTGTCTTCATTAGTTGCTATTGTGCATATATTTATGCTATCAACTTTATTAAATAACTCTTTTTCCATGTCATAGTCAAAAATGCTAAATAACAGATAGTCGAGGAAAATCTCGTGGGATCTTGTCTGAGGATGTTTCTCTGGTTACCCTTGGATTTGAAATTTGTCATTCGTAGTGTTTAACCCTTGTCCAACCAGGTGCTGTTCTGTTTTTCCCATTGTTTGAGCCTGTGAGTCAGAGAGCCATGTATAAGGCCATTCTGATGCTTTCTGGGAATCTCTTAGATGAGCATTACAGCTTTTATCAACTCAACCTGTGAGTCCATCAATAAAAGTTAGCAAGTTATATCATGTCACAATATTTTATGTACCAGTATCCTGACAGAAGGAATTCCTTCTCTATCCAGTGCCTTTTCTTTTCCTTTTCAATGAGGCTCCTTCCTTGTCTTCCAGAGGAAGGGCACATAGAAGATGGAGGTGGCCCAACACCTTGTCATGCACGAGTTGAATTGAGTGGCAATGCAGAGCTGCATCCTCACAGGGTTTTGCTGGGGCTGCTTGCTCTTGCTTCCCAGGGAATACTGTTGAAACATGGCTCAGCTCAGCAGCTCAGTGGGACTACACCATGCCCATGGGAGCTGGACCAGGGGACACTGCTACAGCTCACTCAGCCCCAGTGCTGCACTTTCCCCTTCTGTCAGGTACTCACAGCAAATCCGACCCACCTGCTGTACTCTTGATGCTGCACTGAGTTAATTATTGCTTAAGCAGTCCGTTGGAAGTGCAGAGCATTGTAAAGGCGTGAAGTGTTATCACTATTAAATCAGTGTTAGTCCACAGCTCTGCTTAAATTTACAGCTCTGTGCTAAAAGGTGTGAAAAGGACCATCACAAGAGGGACTGGACCTCAGGCGTATGCTCAGTCTTTAGGACATGAGGCATAGTAGCACTTTGGTCACGGAGTTTGAATAATTTCAGGGTTATGGAAGATGTAGGATTAAAAGGTTACAAAATATTCACATTATTGTACTAACTCCCTGCACCATTTCGGGTCACAGATAGCAAAATCAGTTAAGTTGAGGGAATGATGTAAAGCTGCATTTGACACAGGGCATTGGTTAAAATAACAGTGATGTACCATATGTACAATAAATTACTAGGACCTGGAAGGACAAAGGGAAAAATCAAAAGTATATATGTTATTAGTGCAATTGATTATGACATGTGTAAAATTCATAGCTAGGTTTAAAATCCTGAAAATGTATTTTTGGTTCTGTGAGCCATCTGGGCAGCTGGGTATTTAACAGATCATAGATAGTATCAGAATGCAGTGCTGTTACAGTCATCTGCTTGTGCTCACATGGTTTTGTCATAAGGCTCCTGCTATTTTGCGATTCCTCGCTGGATCAGCAGTGAACATCACTATCTTCAGCTTCTGTTTACTGCAGCTTCTGAATATTGTAAATTTTGCAGGCTTATAGGAATGGTGCCAGAGGCTCTCAGAGTCTGGACTTGGTTAAAATTTGTGGTGCAGAGAAGAGAGAAAGGAGTGGGGAGTGGAAATGAAGATCTCCATCTGGGGTAAATTAAGATAGTGCTACTCCAATCTGTGGCAGCTCTAGACCACTTTAAGGAAAAAGCATATGCTGAGAGCTCATGGAGATTAGCTCAGAGACTCCCTGCTGAGTAGCCAGCCAGGTGATATTGTCATCCTTTTTTTTTTGCTTAGCTGAGAAACCTGAATTGAGTACATGGTTGTATTCTGGTTTTGTTTCCAGCTCTCCAGAAGTACTGATAGAGCAGTGGCAAGAAAAGAAGTCTTCTTGTAAAGCAGCTACTTGCTTTTTCCAGATAAAAGTTTAGACTACCCCATTTGAGGTGGGGTAAGGTAAGAAAGGGTGATTCTAAGGCTGGTGATTTATTTCCTGACTTTAGAAGGAAAAAATTAATTGGCAAAGTTTTCAGGAATTTCAACTATTACAAACCCTGGAATATCCTTACCTAGATTTTGGGTTTCAGTCTCTATGTCCTTTAAGGAAAAAACATTAAAATGTTGAAGTGGGCTGAGACCCTGTGTCCCGCCTTTCTTCTGGCTTCTTTCAAGTACATTCACAATAAACTTCATGCTATGAAGGGCAACTCAAATTTTCCAAGATTTTAAGACAGTTTAGGGAAATGTCTCAGTTTTGGTATCATAGAATGTCAGCCTTCACCTTCCAAGTGTGTGTATTGGGGGCTTAGGTGCTTACAGCTTGGGAAGTATTTGCTACTTAATGATTTTTGAGCATTTCTTGAATAGCTGTGCACCTCACCTACTGTGCCACCACGAGGAACAGTCTCTTCAGACAGCTAGCCTCAACAGGTATGCAAAGCTGAGCTTAATAGTCAGCATTCACAAACTCTTTCCTTATTAAGGTTGAGGCCAGATTTAGTCCATATCCCAGGGGATGCAGGCTCAGGAAGACTACCCAGCATTTTCAGCAATTGCAGTAAGTATTTTCTTGAGGTCAGCAACTGCTTGTCTGAAAATGAGTTTTAGGATTACAGCTGGAGTGCTTCAAATGGGATTGAAAAAATGCATCGCTCTGTTCCCCTAGGTTTCCTAAGGTGTTATCCCAATGAAAATGACAACCGAATCTGGAGTGATTTGTTGAGCCTGGATCTCAAAGCACCTCTGAGCTTGTATAGCATTCAGCTGGGGGTCTGTGTTTGGGGCGATTTACTATCAGGATTACTTCTCACTAGTTTGCTGTACCTAAAATCTGATGCTGATTTCAGCAGTCAGCAAAAGCCGCCTTTTCCCAAGTTATTTTACTGGCATTGCGTAGACTTGTAGAATAGAGCTTCATTTTACTTTTTTTTTTTTTTCTTTTTAATTTTTATTATTCAAATACCCTATTAGGTGTTTCTAAATGTAGAGCTTTTATACTTCATCACGGATTTGCTAACAAGTGTGCCCATCTGGCCTAAATTAGACCACCTATGAAGGTGGCCTGCAAAATCTAGATATTACCAGAGGAAACAGTGGAAAAGGCAGTTTACTACCAAGAAGAGAAACATTTTAAAGCCAGCCCACCAGCGAAGAGACCCTGGCAGTCCATAAAGAACTTTTCAGCAGAAAGTGGAAGGTGAATATGAAGGACAGATATTGATCCCAGTTCCACCAAAGGTAATTAACTGTGTTGACCTCGGGGTACTTGCTCCAGCTTTACGGTTGTGGGGTGGAATGAGACATAGACAGGGAGTAAGGTGCAGTTCTGAGACCCTGTGAAGCCATTGAAGAGATGTGTTTAAATTTCACCTGTAGGAAGAGAAACCCATTAGAAAACCAAAATACTTCAGAAAATTTTTGGAGAACATTGAAAGCCTAGGTCTCTGCTAGAAGTAGCAGGCTGCAACAAATGTAAAACTTTGTAGCTACACATAATAATCCAAAAATTAAAGGAAATTAAAGTAAGGATGCATACAGTTAAAGTATTTCCTATTTCCTCTCTACAGAGCTGAGAACTATTGATGCTTACCTCACACCCCAGAGCAGAAGGACCACATGCTGTCCTATATAAACACTGCTGGTCCAAGTTTGATTTTATGGAGTTCAGGTTTGGCTCAAGGAATTAAGACTTCTTGCAGCCCTATGCACTCCCACTTGGCTTCATCACCGTTGTGCAAAGCTAAATGGGAATAACAACCCTTACAAACAGGGTTTATCTCTGCACTACTGGAAAAAAAAAAAAGAGTGTATTATATTGTGGCAACCTGAGAACAGGAACTGAGGATCTGAGCATAGAGTGCCAATGTTTTTGCAGACTGCAGTTAGAGATCCTGTTACATGTCTGGTATTCCTTTAGCTAAATCATCACAGAGGACCTGGTGCTTGGTGCTTAGCTGTTACTATTTGCTTTTAAGACTATTTAAGTCGTGAAAGGTTTGGAATAAGATTTGAGGTTGGTGCATTCTTCCACCCTGCAGGATGAACAGAGTGTCCAGCAGCCTTGGGGGAAGCACAGTACATGTGAGGTCTTTGCTGGATCCTCTTTGATCTGAGGGTGTCTGGATGGATGCCTCATCCTACTGACTCAGTGATTGTGGTACTCTTGGGTCCTCCATTAGGTCCTCTCCTAAAGCCTCAGGACAGTAGTGAGGTGACAGCAGTGAGGTGACAGCAGTCAAGAGGCAGCAGTCTCTGACATGGCAGTTTAAAGGTGAGAAGGGGCTGTAGGCCATTAGCACCACCCATTTTGGGTAGTCCCACTTGCCATTTGTATGAATACTTGGTGCCTCACACTTTGGGATTTTGGCACAGATGAGGGAACAAAAGTGAAAGACCAACTCAAGCTGCTTCAGAAGAAGGTGTAAGAAATCCTCTTAGGAAGAATTGACTGTGAGAAGAGTTTATTTCTAAACCTTCTGAGACAGTAGTTTGTTTATACCAATTGTCTGATTGGTCAAAGGGATATCCCAAGCCTAGAAGGTCAATGAGTTAATGTGGTGGAGACATGCTGGCACCTGAAGAGTGTTACCATCTTGTCCATCCACTTTGGACTGTCCAGTCCAAGCTCTGTGGTACAGCTACAAACCAAGATGAAGGACCGAGCTTGTACTCCTGGATCAAGGACAGGAGCCATTCAGACATGACAACATATGGATTACACTGACTGGCTCATTGCCTCATGCTGGTGCACTGTCCTGAACAAGAGGCACTTCACCTTGTGCTCATCCAAAGCTACAGATCCCTCTGGTAAAGAAGGCACCATGCAGGCAGCGCTTACTCTTACTCTTACTCCTTTCCTCACACAGTGGTCTTTATCTCTGCTTCAGACAGACTGGCACATGTCTGTTTGCCATAAATAGTGGATAATGCAGAGGCAGCTGGGCCAAGGACAGTGCTGGAAGGACATTCCAGCTCAGAATCAGCTTAGGTATCTAGTTTATCTCCACTGAAGGATCCCTAAAATCCTGTTGTACCACTCAGGGCACACCAACAGCCCCATCTACATTCATGATCTGATTTCTGTCCAGCAATTGCTTGAGAGGTATGTCAATGTAAGACTATGCTAGAAGTGATCCAGAAGAGCAGCACGGGACTACTGGAGGAGAAGTCACAGATGCCTGTGGTCCCTATCGCAGGCAGAAGAAAAATCCCCCTTCTGCCCTTGCAACTGAGGTTCCCTTTCCACCATTGCAGGAGTAATGTATCCCCTTGCCAGGTAAGCAACACCTTTAGCTACTTGATATAAAACATATTTATTATTTTTTTGAAGGATTAAACCAAAAATAAAAAGCTAATTGCTAATTGCTTCCCAGGCTTTTCTATCTGCATTTGTGAGACTGGGAGAACTGACGCTGTAGGTCTCAGATGTGGGGCTGTTCTTCTGAGGGCCCATCTGACCCTGCTCTGCACCTTCTCCTCCCTTTCTGCAGACTGCAGCAGCACCTGTCACTGCATGGAGCAATCCCTGATGTCGGCTTCTGAGGTGAAGGTCAGCTAATTGGGCTTAAACCCTGTCTAGCATTTTTTCAAATAGTCTGGTCTGTCGCGTGTCCCAAGCCACTGAGCACTCACCTCGTGACCTCTGTTTTGAGGCCAGTTACTTACATCTGGATAAAGCACATCTTGAGTATTTTGAATCCCTTTTCATTCTTCTGAGCAGAGGTTTCCAGTTTTTCATGTCTTTTCGTGTCCTGCTGAGCACAATAGCCAGCTGAGACTCCCCATCTTTCTTGGCGAGGGTCCTTTCGCATTCCAGTCTGAGCTACCTCTCAATTCTCTTCTTGATAGATTGTGCAGCACAAGACTCACATAATTCTTCTTGCAGGAATTTCTCCTTACCCTCATATTGTTTATGTTAGTATTTTTTGCCGCTTTACAATTTTTTTCAAAAGCCCTTTAAAAATGCTGACATTTAACTTGAATAGAGTTTTATGGTACTTATCAAATCCATATGAAGAGGTAAAATCACCTTCCTTTTTGTAATCACCATTCTCTTGTTTAAATATCCAAAGGTCATTTAACCCCTCTTGCTGCATGCTTTGGAGAGATGCTCCTCTGTTCTGGTCCTAAGTGCTTTGAATCATCTGAGCTTTGCTCCGTACAACGGCAGATACAAATCAGGCCTTATTAAAGCATATTTTGTTTGAATGGATCCTAATTGCTTTGTTATAATGGTCTCATTATTTACTCTTCTGGTTGTATTGGACCACCCACATGCCGTATCAGCGGTGCCTTTAGGGTTCATTCCAGACAGCTGATGGCCCTACTGGGCCTCTAGCTGAATATCCATCCTGCTTTCCTGGTGGTGTCTGTTAGCTGTTGGCAGACCTGGATAAAGCTGCTGAGGTTACCAGCAGAGCGGTCTCACTAACGAACCTCTCCAAATTAATTCAGAGGCTTACACCCTTTGGGAAGGGCTGCAAAACTTTCTAGCTCCCCAAGGCCTTTCCATCCCAACACTGAACCTTCTTGCTTCAAAA
Source organism: Pachycephala philippinensis (assembly GCA_013397055.1). Lineage (NCBI taxonomy): Eukaryota > Metazoa > Chordata > Aves > Passeriformes > Pachycephala > Pachycephala philippinensis. The sequence continues at coordinate 667,830 of VWZT01003282.1, read as the reverse complement.
AACCAAAACCCTTTCCTGTGCTGAATTTTCACCCTGGAAACATTGATTGTATTGGTTGTTTATTGATTTCAAGTGAAATACAGTCAGAAATGGCACACATGTCTGCAGCTTAAAGCTCTAAATATGAAGAAGCAAAATCTGGCCCAAGTTTTGAGAAGAAATGCACTTGTCCCTGCTGTTTGTCACAACTGTTGTGTTTGTCAGAGCGGATCATGCCCGCCTCTGGACCACAGAAACATGGCATGCAGAGAACTTCTCACAGCCCTCCCTTGCTGGTAGGAAGGGAAGGAGCCCAGCAAGCAGCCAGATATGCTCTGTGGCTCAAGGAGCCTCCCAGGCTTAGCAGGAGACAAAGTGAACACACCAGGGGTACAGTAAAACCCCGAGGATGACGTCAAGCTCTATAAAAGCAACGTGGGTGCATCAGCTAATTCAACGCGGCTGATGTTCTGCACCTCAGATCTGGAATAAAAGAGGACTCTCAGGAAAATCTGGGACAAGGAGGCTTGTGCTAAGCAGCGATTATTTCAGTAGTAAAAGAACAGTTTCTGGGAGCTTCTCCCTGCAGAATGGAGTTCTCCTTCCTCTCTTCCTCTGCTGATCATTGCTCCCGTGTGCAAGGGAGTGGGCAGGTAAGCGTGGGTGGCTGGTGTGCAGACTGAGCGCATCATTGCAAATTATCTGCAGGCTTCAGGTAAAATGCACATCAGAAAGCATCACATAGCAGGAGCTGCTTTTCATATTTAGATAAGCAAGGCTTGATGTGGGATTTTATGAGGTTTCTGTACTGTTGCTGCAGCACCTGGTTCCCACTAAGAAAACACTGAAAACCAAAAGTAAAACCTCCCTGGTGGGGTCTTGAAATGTCTGTATCAGGCTGGAGCTATTTTGGTCCTTCCAGACTGTGTGCCTGCCCAAAGACCAGAGAAGACAATGACAATTGCCATTGACTGTCAGCAAACACTGTCTTAAGTCATATCAGACCTGTGACCAGAACTTATCCATGGGAAAAGTATGGCTTACTTTCTTCTTCATCCAAATGCTAGTTAGCTTCGTTCTCTCTTCTGGTGTATGGGAAACTTAAATCAACAATATATCAGGTATTAATGTGTGCCCCTCCTTATATTCCAGGTAGAACACCTTATCTTGGAAATCCCGGCGACCCACACCATATGTTATGGACAAGCAACTTCTGGTTTCCATTAAATACTCATTTGTATGCCAGTTCTTGGTGGTCTGTGAATTAGTGGCAAAGAACTGTATAAGCTTTATGGCATTTTCTATAGGTGAGAGGAATGACTTGCTGATTAAATGTTTTGAAGGATGATATTATTCCCAGATCTCAGATTCTTGGGACTCAGTGATCCAAGCAACTGCACCCAGAAGCACTGCTCACGACAACAGAAACATCATCTGAGAAACTGGGAGACCATCCAGGATTTCACAGCAAGGTCCAGGCACAGAAGAGGAAGAAAACATAAAACAGGCAAAGCAAGGCGTGAAGCTATTGTTTCTTGGTAAAATGCGGCCCTGTCTGGAGTGTGGGGGTTGGGTTGGGACCCAAAGGTCTCTGGATCTGCTGCAGATTGCATGGCTGACCTTGGGCAAGTCCCTGCCCCTCCTCTTCCCTTCCTTGTTCAAAGAGCCAGAGCTATCTTTTACAAATATTTGCCTAGGTAGTGCCTACCACTAAGAGTCAAATGTCAAACTTGCCCCTTATTCTTCTTCAGGCTTGAAGTGTGTAGGTGCTATTTCCTCTTCCCAAGGGTGGTGCACAAGGCTCATGGCTCTACATGCAGCACCAGGGGACACTAAAAGGCATCACACATCAATGATCGTGCAGGCTACATTTCACAACTTTTTGTGGTCTTCCCTCTGAGATTTCAGAGTGCCCCCTCTGCAAGCAGGAGGTCAAACAAGCCTTCTCCAGTGGCTGGGGTCTGGGTGGGAGCTGCCTCTCACCGAATCACGGATTCCTCTGGGCCATGCTGGGCTGTGCCTGCTCCTCCAGCCAGGCTGGAAAGCTATACCCGGCATTCACTCCTCAGCACTTGTCACCTCGCTCCAAAGCAGACCCTTTCCCCTGAGGAGCCCCAGCACTGAGGAGTATCCACCAGCGGCATTTTGCCTGGGCAGGGGCAGCCAGGATCAGGCCACATGACACCAACACGAGGGAACAGCTTTCCTGTGATCTAGGAAACTGATCTGGGCATGCTGCTGGCTGAAAGGCTTCTCCGATAGGGAAAGAGTATCATGTGTCCTCTTGGGAAGGAGAGAAATGTTGTCCAGTTGTCAGTCAGATGAGATGGATCATTTGTCACCTCTACTGGGACTTACCATGTGAAAGACAGAAACCAAATAGTGTGCAGGAACTCTGTGAAAGAGAGGGGTGAGACTCACTTGTGTGTAACATCCGTGCATAAAACTCACCTTTTGTGGGAGCTGTCTTCAGAAATCTTGTGCGTAGACAAGACCACAGAATCAAGTCCCACTAAAGAGGCTCTCCTTCCTGATGGCATCATTTGAATGGTCTGATTTTCAGGTGTACTGAGTGCCCAGTGACCTCCTGGCAGATACTCAACAATTCTGAGAAACAAGACCCCTTAACCAAGCAAGTTGCCATTTTTGGAACACATAAAAAAATCAGTCCACCTTGTTCAGAAATCAGCCTACTGCTCCAGCTATGTAAGCTCCACCTTACTAATTCAAAACTGCACTGCATCAGCCATCTCAACCCCTAACCCTGCCATCTGATTCGAGGAGCTGCAGATCATTTGGGACATAACCCAGGGATTGTTACAGCTTCTAGCTACCTCCTGTGTCTGTCATCCTTCCTACATGTTCAGAGATAATTTACTTATCCTAAGATGTGTCTCTAAGCTGTATGGCAGCACAGTGGTGAGGCACAGTCTCTCTCATCCTCACAGTGTTAGGCAATGCAGAAGGTACCCAGATGCACTTGGCACTCAAAGCCGGATCCTTCTCTTGTTGTATGCCAGACTTACCCCATTATAAATCTACATGGGGTTAATCTTGCTTTATAGCAGAGCAAATAGTATCAAAGTCAAGCTTCTGATCTCTCTTGCTTGTGGTTATAAAATTTGAGTTTGCAACTCCTTGTGAACTTTGTTATCTGAAAATTTACTCATCCCTCTTCTTATTTTTTTCTGTGCATTTTTTTTTCCCCACCACACATTAATCCAGCAGTTTGTCGTTTTCTTTTAAACACTGAAAATGACCTTGCTTATTTTGATGGGCTCTGGAACAACAGCACTCACTGTATTGCACTCATTCTCCATCCTGGGGCTGTGAGTCATTATGGTTATGAAAGACAGAACATTGAGTCACTGACTGTCAAAAATCTCTGCTGTGAGAGATGGAGCCTTTCAAGAACCCATCTCCTGGTAATCATTACTCTTCTGTGTTTATACTGCCATAGGACCCTGATCCCAAGTCAGAGCCGAGGGTCTAGTCATTAAGTGCAGGGCAAACACACTCATCTTACTGCAGTCCTTGCCCTGATGAGTAAGTGTGGGATTGATTTGGGGCTATCTACATCTGGAGAAACTTCCATCTAAGAGTCTTAACAGATATTGATTAATTAAGACTTGAAACAGTTGTATCTGTTAGCCGAGAGTCAGCATGTAGGGCTGGTCACTGCAAAACTAGGGCTTGGCTGGTACTGGTCAAAGTCCCCATCTGTGTCTTGACACATATTCCCTATGGGACCTTGCATAAGTTGTCCAAAGGTGTTGGGCTTCTGAATACCCACGAAGGATGGCTTTTGGCTTAGATGTGCCTCAAAATTATCTCTGTAGGGTTGTATTAACACGGTGCCTTTCACAGCCTGGATGAGAGGAGAAAATACCACAACCTGACATGCTCAATGGTAGGGAAAGCCTGAAAGAGAAAGTGTTTCTGGCACATGGAAACTTAACCCCCGTGACAGGGTACCAGGCTTTGTCTCCTGCCAGCTCTGCCCTGGTTCCACTTGTTTAAACGAGCTTTTTGGGGGAAACACATCCTGCAAGGTGATACAATTTGCCAGCGTTAGCAGGAGATCTGGGGCTGGGACTGCTCTCCCTGTGGTCACTGTATCATTACCATTCACCTTCCCTAATGCAAAGTGCCTCTTTTACTCAGTCTGGGCTGCTGTGCCCTGAGGGCCATGCCCAAACCTTATGAAGGCCTTACTTCTCCCCCAGCCCAGCTCCCAGGAGCAAGGTGGTTTCTGGTTGGAGCATGGCACCACAAGGGTAGGAGTGTCCCTCCTCCAAGCCCTTCTGCATGTTCCAGCAGTGACACCAGCTGCGGTTTGTTACAAAGACATATCATACTGCTTGCAGCACTTCCCACCCAGTCCACTCCACAGCCAAACTGAGGTTTACATTACTGCTTGCCTGATCCAGTTCTGTGCTTAATCCTTCCTGCACAGCTCCTTGTCCCAACAGGCCAAGCACAAGCTTCAGTGATGCCTGCTTTGAGGTTTATACAGGTGTCACTGGCCGTGCAGACTCCGGGTCTGAAGCACTAAGCCATACGGATTTCCCCAGACGGATTTTGTGTTAAGTCAGTTTTGCATTTGTGCCCTGGGAGCTGATGATGCACAGGGGAAAAATAAGCTTTCAGTACCTGCTTCAGCATGGCACTGGCCCTCAGCAGCCGAGGAGCCAGAGGCCAGTTTCTCATCTTTGCCATGGTTCTACTGACACTGATGTCAAATGGCAGAAATTCCCATTGTGTGGTGGACATGAAGTTTTCTGTATGGGGTATCACAGATGAGGGTTCATCAGCTTCTTTAAGGCACCACATTCGAGCCCGATCAGTCTTTTAATGGCTTGTGTTAATATAATTTTTTTTTGCAAAGTGAAATACATTTTAACGAGTTGTGTTTGCCCTCTTTGGGGTCAGATAAGTGATCCCTGACGTTTCCAGCAGTGACCGAATAAGTGAGCACAAGAGCCACAGGTTAATTAGATCTGTTTCTTTTTTAGTATTCTGACTGTGCTGCAGCCACTAACCTTCACATCTAGCTGGTGAATGTCTCACCCCATTACACTGAGCTCAAGCTTTTTCTAATGGCCACTTATGGAAGCCTTGCTCAGTCTAAGTCCATGGTAATTTAAAGATTATTACGCAAGTACACGTTGCTCTGTCACTGAGGGATGGCATGAAATATTGTAGCCAGTAAAGTTTGACTGAATTATTCACAATTAATGATCCAAAGGGCTGGAATAAGAAGTGCTGCCCTGTCTGGGTAGGCAGGGAGGGCTTCCTTCAGGAAGATGGGTTTCTCTGCTTGGCTCTTCTGTGTCTGTCTTGGGTCTACTTCTTTTTTTCAGATGAGTGAGTCAGGAGCAAGGTGTCCAGGTTGAGAAGTTCAGAGCTCCTTGTTCCCACCCCAGTCTCGAGAAATAGGTTCTCTCAAATTGTCTTGAGTTGTGCACCTGGAAGCAAAGTCAAGTGAGAATCGCTGGTCACCTTTGAAAGTACCAATTGCATTTAGTGGAGGTGAAAGGTAATTTTTTAACTCTCTGTGTATCCATCTCTACTTGGAGTTCAGAATACAAAAATGCTATTTCTTGCTCTCTAGGTTAGGATGAAGGATGAAGTGCTGTAAAATAAACCTTCTCACAGTGTCTCACAGTGGTAAAGGACTGCTCATTTGCTTCAGTTTATAGTGAAGATGGCAGAAGTTGCAGGTGGTAGGCATGTTATGGCAAAGGTTTCTTCAGATTCTAACTGGGCAGCAAATTAAATTAAAAAACACAGTGACTGGAGGTACTAGGCCTGTAATTAAGTCGATGGGTGGATGCATGGCTTATCTGCTAACATATGAACATTAAAGAATCCCCTAAAACCACATTAAAAAGCTTATATGGTTAAACTTAATTGCTCTTCTTCTTGTCTTGCAGTTGGTGAAATTAAAGGAAATTTTGGCTTTAGGAAAAAATAAAGAGGGTAATTCAGGAAGAGAACCGTCTGGCAGTGCTCTGAAGTTTTATTACAAAACATATAAGAAATATTCATCTCTGGTTGGATAAATAGATTATTTTAATACAGGGAAGCAAAATATATAAATGTTTTGCAATAAGTAGGGTCTTGTTTTGCGTAATGTAATTCCCATGAGTAATTGCAGTGAGACCACTGGCTTTGTCAGGGCTTCTGACATGAATATTATTTTGCACCAACTTGCGTCATTCCAAATAATTTTACTCAAGCTGGCTTATTTGTAATTATTCACCTGGCCTGCTGAACCTCAGCATCTGATTGCTTGTCTGATATTCACCACTTGTTCTCTCCTGTCCCATGCAGGGATAGGCCAGGACTTTGCTTCTGTGCGGGACGAGATGTGCAGGCGATGGACACGGCTGGTGATGTGCCTGGAAGTTTTGGGCTGAGCCAAAAGCAGAAGGCAGCTGTTGACAAGCTCAGCAAGGAGCTTCTAGTTTATGAGTCTGGGGATTTGAAATTAAGCTCTAAGCTTCAGGAAGTGTCATGTGCTTACTTACAATGCAGTGCTCTGTAAAAATCACAAGAACCACAAAGCAAAGAAGAACAAATCAAAGCAAGGCACAAGGTGGTTTTTTCTTGCTTTACCCATCCTAACTAAAAAAAAAAGGATACTTTTCCTATTTGTTCCGCTTTTTTTGCTCAATTTCTTATCCCACAGAAAAGACGTATTAACCCTTTTTTGACTGCATTGCCTTTAAAATCTCACAGACACTGGCTGCCTTCTTATTTTACTACCTTTTCTACCTTTTCTACCATACTAGCCCCCCATTTGCTGCAAGACTATAATTGCAAGCAATAAAAATACACACCAAAAAAAAAAAAAAAAAAGGCAAAAAAAAAAAGCGCAGCTTTAGCTTTAGTGCTTTGTTCATGCTAGCCTTTAGGAACCAGAAACACAGGAAAACAACTTCCCATGCTACGAGGAGCATTGCAAATGCATGCTTCCCTTTTTGACTTTTTATTGCACACCATTTAAGAGTCCTAAGCCTGCATCAAATTCTCCGTGACCCAGCTCTAAGCGTTCCACTTAGTTAGCCTAAACCTCTTTACATTCCTCAACTCTGATCTGCTAATCCCCCATAAATCACCACCGTTTCTCAACAAACTCAAGCCAGTGTTAAGATTTATGTGGAAAGGATTTGTCATTTCCCACCAGCCTTAACCTGAATTAAGACGGGTGGGTGCCGGGGGGCGACAGAAGAAGGAGGAGCTGCCACATGAGGGATACGGTTTTGAGCAAGGGAGAAAAATCACCTCATTTTGCAGATGATCGAGGATTTCAAGCTGCAAACGGGAATGTTTCCGAGGCTGTTTCCATCATGATAATCCCAGCAGGGAAGGGTCTGGAGAAGAACTGCGTTTCAACAACTTCTAGGCGCTGCATACACTGGGTGCCTGTGCTGGACCACTGGCAGGGGCTGTTGGGGTGCAGCTGGGGATGGCCCAGAGCCCCATGGGCACACGCAGCCTGTGTGGCATGCAGAGAACATGAGGGGCTCAGTCCTTTGGTGCTTGGCCCCCAGGTGTGCAATGGCTAGGAAGCGTGTCTACACTCTTTGTGGGGAAAAAAACAAGTGGCAACAAACCCTGTGTGTCCCTCCATTGGGTCTGTCTTGTTTTCCTCAGTTTAGGCGGCCACACTTCAAGCTGCTCCCTGTACTGCAAACACAGAGGTTTTGTTCCAGGCTGTTACAGGTTGCCTCTCCTCTGGTGGTGCCATGTTTTCTTTTCACATCCTGTGAGCAAAGGTTCAGGAGCTCAGTCCCTGACTGGACCCCCTGTGTGGTACTGGGACCTCAGCCCCTTCCCGCCAGGTGGTTTAGACTTTTCACATGTACCTGTTGCAGGGCAGAGCATTTACAGCTGTATTGCCTCTCTTCACATCTAGGTTTTTTTGCTTGTTTGCTGTGGAATACAATCTCTGTTCTTGTTCTTCATACCCAAACCATCATCCCTTCCTGGAGGCTGACAGCCACCCTCCCTGTGGCCACCAATTCCTGACCCCAGCAGTATCTGCTCTGGCAGAAGTGGTCCCTGTGCCCCTCCTGGGGGCCACAAACCGTCCCTTGGCACCTTATTTCTGGGACTCAGCTGGGCTTCCACACGAGTTCTCCAGGACCTGGTCCAGCCCGGCTCTTTGGAGTTCTGCTAGTCCCTACACTCACCTTTCTCACCCTTCAGTCCCCAGGAAGGTTTGCTCCGTGAACAGAGCCATCATCAGAGAGTTATGTGGACATAAATGTTAGCCAGGGAGTCCTTAGCAGAGGCATCTCTGCCATACTGGGTTCACATGGATGCCAGCAGTCAAACTCCTGCAAACAAATGCTCCCAGCAGTCACACGGATGGGTTTGGTGCGTGATAAATTGCGTATTTTGGGTGAACATTAAGCATTCCTGAAAAATGAATAGGACCATTCAGGGCCCATCTCCACAGGCATGAAGAGCATGTCTAGGGAAAGGACTCTGATGCTGGTTGAAGTTGCATCCGTGGGATGGGAGTTGAGCTGGTTGGGTTGGAGCTGGCGCGATGATGTAGTGGGGACATGGCATTAAGCAATGTATCAGCAGCCACCAGGTGTTCCCAAAACAGAGTAAGTGTCTTATCCCATGAAGGGTATGAAAAAAAAAATAATAATAATAACAATAATAATAATAATAGTAAAAAGCCACCTTGTGCATGAATCACCTGGGGCAAATACGTTCCTTTTGGGAGTGTGTTGTGCTGTGTCCTTTGACTGACCTGGGCTGACCTTTACACATGGATCAAATAAAATTATGGCTATTGATCAGGATTTTTGTTGAACCGACTGAGTGGACTTTGAGCAAAAACCCAGACATGTTCCTCTGCAAATTTTGTGACTTTATAGTCTCGGTCTTGACCCACAATGGTAGTCAAAAGACACATGCAGGTGAAAGGGAAGAAAAGGCACCTGTAAGGAAGGTTTTCCCTGTCTCTTTTGTTAGTTTTCTTATCATGTTTCCTTTGTTTCTGTGTGTGTCATCTCTTCTCCACTCTTCCTCAATATTTTTCCTTTTTCATTTCTCTGTCCCTTGTCTTTGATGGTTTCCTCCCTACCTCATATTCCCTATTTGCCCTCCTTCTTTCTGCTTTGAAGAGCATCGCTCCGGCATCAGTGCATTTTTACCTGCTGGACTTGCACAGGCCCAGGTGGCTGGTGAAACACCAGGACACTGCCTTGATGCCTGGTATTGCTCTGCCTCCCCACAAATAGCTCTAGTGAGGCCCTGGGACTCCTGCCAAGGGAGACCAGTGCCCCTAACTCCACAGGGCCCTGCTGCAGCATCCCGTATCCCATGGTAACACACGCTTCAATGTTTTCTGCTTCAGCTCAAATACTTGAGAGGAGGAGCCTCCGTTTTTAACTCCAGCCTTTCTGCTACTGCTCACCACTTTCCCAGTCTGTAAAAGGCCATGCAACTTTCTCTGCACTTGTTCTCTTGGAGGAAGAGCTCGATTCAGAAAGAGAAGGTCCTGGCTTCTTCCCAGGACTTAAGTGTCAGGTAGCTTTTGTTCATTTGCTGAGCCACCCCACCCTGACTGGTAGTGATTTAACTGCTCAGTGCAGTTAAATACTGGCAATAGTTGCCCAAAACAGGCTTTTTTGGGGTGAGGGCTTAGCCAGGGTGCCTGGCAAGGCTGCGGGCCTCTAGCATTAATGCAGATTATTTTAGCAATGAAGCTGTTATGGCTCCCTTTCTATTCCTCGTGCAGCAGGCCATCTCTAATTCTGCCTGACTTCTTACCTCAAAGCAGAATTTCACACCCAGCTCTAGAATTTTAGTTGCTTCTAGTTAAACACTCAGAACCATTCTGGTTTTGAGCTGTAAGCTGATGACAGGACATTTAAGAAATGCACGAGCATTCAGGATTCGCTCTGCTTGAGGAGCTGTTTCTCCTGGCTCTTTGTCTAGATCAGATTAGAAAAATGCAGCTTAGCTACCCTTTCCATACCATTCTTGCCCTGTTCCCCTGGCTTTGTCAGGTCAGCTTTTCAGCTGAAACCCTGTTCTAGTTCTGCCAAATAATTTCATTCTCATTCTAATTCCCATGAATCTCAGTTTTTAGCTTCTAGTTTTTGTTAACAGGGACAATATTGCTGGGATCCAAGTGAAAATGCTTGGGTGGATAAAGCTAGGTGCAGAGGGGTGAGAAGAAGCAGAAACACCAGTGAGGAGGGCAAACAACACAGTGAAGAGGAACTAGAGAAGCACTCATGAGAAAGCACTTTTGGGCTGATGGCTGGCCAGACCAAGGCTGGAAACTCTGAGCACAGAAGCTTGTTCAGTTTCTTCTGTGTGTTGGGAAATAGGGGCATTTTTTGTTCCTGGTAAATAAGCAGCGTGTGTCACATATTGTGTAACTCCATCATCCATTTGTTCTAAAGGAAAAAAAAAGACAATAGCCAGAAAATTGCAAGCTGCTTTGTCTGTAGCATAAGATAACTGCATGGTACACCAGGCTAACAAGCCTTTTAAAATATAACAGGTTTAAACCTGTTTTGCAGTAAAGGACCTCAGTGTATGAAAGAAACCCCTGGGTTTTGGTCCAAGTTTGCCCATTCCATATCCAGTTCCACATCCAGTGTGATACCTGGCAGCCCAGACACGGGGTCCTGTGAGTGGCAGAGTGACTTACAGAGGGCAGCATTACTGCCTGCTCCTCTGTCACTCCCTTTCCTCCTGCCTGGCTGTTGAATGGCAGTGGTGGGGACAGCATGTCACCCATGGGTTACACAGGACCTGTGGTAACATCAAGTGGCTCCAGAGACTTGACTTGTGGGAGTAATCATAGTATGAGCCAGGTCCCTAGGGATTTCCAAAAGAGGATCAAGGCACCTTACCCTTCTCAAGGCCAAATGATGCCAGCGTGGATCCAGCTGAGCTCCTTGTCCCCACCTCTTTAATAGTAAAGATGTCCAAGTTCTATTATATATATGTTACTGCAGCTCCTTTAGATTTAATTTAAGCTACATGACCTTGCATTTAGAGCACCTGCCCTTGTCTATAATCTAATCAACTCAGTCAAGAGGAATAGTTGGACAGGGATGAATGTAGGCCCAGGAGCCAGAAATTAGATTGTGTGCAATCGCATCTGTGGATTTATAGCAGAAATTTACTGCAGAAAGTGGGGATTTTTATCTTCTCAAGAGCCCAACAGGAGGGAAAGTTAATGGCTGACACATTTATTGCACGGAATCTGCAAAGACCTATGGAGTTGTCATTAGATGGATGGAACAGGCATCCATGAGTCAATAAATTGGTTAGTACACAAGTGGAAGAAAAATCTTGCTAAAGCCATGGTCTCTTCATTGATGGGACAGTGTTGTGATGGAAGCTATAAACAGGAGTGTAGGAAAACACAGGGTTTTTTTTTTTACCTTCTGAGGCCACTTCAAGCAAGTGCTTTCCAAGGCACAGTTTGCATTCTGCTGCTGGCACTGCTCAAAACCATTTTAGTTCCTTCAACCCAGCCAGAGGCCAGTCAGCTCCCATCCTGGGCTCCCCTCCTCCCTCTACCTTATCAGTGTTGTGCCTGGCCCTCACGTCTGATCGACGTCCAGGGCTTTGTTTTCTGCGTGGCAGAAATGATGCATTTGCCCTGACGTGGGCCACAGGAAGGACGCACATGCCTATCATGATCTCAAATGGCCACTTCACTCTTGTTTACTTTCCCCTCCTGTTGTCCTAGGTGCTGTAAAAATCACCCAAAAACCCCCCAGATCCTGTGCCAGGAATTGTAATGTAAGGCCAGAGAGTAGGGAACTTGCACGGGTAGCTGGGGAGATGCTAAGAACTAAAGGATCTTATTTATTTTAACTTACTTCATGTAGACAAAAGACATTTGGGTTTGTGTATGAGCTCCACGAGAAGTTTGTTTGTGCTGGCATGGGAGCCTCAAATGATTACGTTCACATTTCCAGCTCTGGATAGTAACATTTTGAATATAAAATTAAGCAAATGTTTTACTTTAAGTCACAAAACCCAAGTCTATTCACGTTGGATTTTGGGAAACCTTTATAAAAACAACATAACACAAGATTGCATCTAAACTGCTTGGCAGCCTGCCTGTAATGGCAACCAGGAGGTTTATTGTTGTGAATTAGTTATTTAGAAGAAGCTGAAAGTGTGACAAAATGATGACAAGAGGGTTTTTTATTTGTAGAAAGTCAGAGCTGATAGTTCTCAGCAGGAACACGCTGTACAATGCTAGAACAGAGACTGCACCAAGAGAGCTGCAAACATAAGAACCCGGCTGGCGAGAAGTGAGAACAGGGGGAAAAAACATGATGGGGACAAACCAGAAGAGTGGTCAGTGCCTGGAAGCCTTGTAATGATAAAGGATTTCTTTATTCAATTCCATGAAAAGTCTTTCCCACTACATTGTAATTCCACGAAGGAAAAAACACAGACAACTGAAGAAATGGACCAAGAAAAGACTTCCTCTGTTCTGGGTATGCCGAGCGCGGCTTCGCTTGCGAACCCCGAGGGCATTGTTAGTGCAAGCCCTACTCCTTGTGAAGGAAGCCAGCCTGAGAAATAATGAGCAAGAATAAAGGGGTTGTTGGCACAATATTATGATTATTTGAGGAAATAATGTGATATGAAGATTAGCACAGGATAATAGCTGTTGCATATAGCAGTGTTTTATGGTCCATTCTGTGTTGCTTAACATTATTACTCATTCTGTGTCAGGCACTGTTAAACTGAATTTTAAAAGGAGGCCCTTTGCCTTGCTCTGGTGTTGGCGGCTTTGGTGTATTGTTAAGCCTTACAGTCTACGTGTCTCCGTGCATAATGTAACACTTACTGGTTTGAACTGTAATTCTCTTTTATAATCTTTTTCTGCTGTGAGACATTGTCCCTTATGGATTTCCCATAACCTCAAACTTGATTTTCTCATAAAAACAAACCAAAACAGTTCTTTCCTGCACTTTGTAAGTTAGGGTAGACTATTACCTCTCTGCAGAGGACATGGACATCTCAGTGTCTTCTTCCTTCTGCATATTAAGAAGCTGTATTTTCCTTTGCTGTCTGGGGTAGGAAGGAATTCATCTTTGGCTCAGCAGCAGGATCGGGTGACATCAGTCCTTGCGCAGGTCTGTGGGGTCCTGCAGAGGCTGGCATTACTGACTCTTGCTGCCCACTCTCCTCTGCAAGGACTCAAATGCAACCCCATGCTAAGACCAGCCTCATGAGACGGCTCCAGTCCATTGCAGAGCCAGATATGACATAGCCAGACACAATTCTGGCCCTGTGCAATTCAAGGGCTGATACTTGGGAGGTATAAAATTGGTTAGAAACTTCAAGCTATTAATCCTTCCCACGTAGCTATGAAGATCTTGACAACTTTCCACAAGGGCGTGTAGTGATAGGACAAGGGGTAATGGCTTTGACTGAAAAGGGTAGAGGACCACCATGGGCCACATTCTGGCACTGTCATAGTCCCTGCGTACAGATCTGAAGGAGAGTGAGGACACAGAGCAGGTTCTGTGCTGTCCGAATCAGCCCTAGTGGCACATGTAGGTCTCTCATCAGGAATTTTGGGCCATCATTTCGTCAGAGGTGGGTGTTATCTGGATGATCTGGCCTTTTGGGAAGACTGTGTTGCAGATTTAGGATGGTCCCTGCAGTGCCTGAACTCAGCCCTGCATCAAATGCACGGGGTCATAGGACGGCTCAGGGTTGAATCAGTCCTCAGCACCGGCCTGCCTTAGCTACAAAATGACAGATTGGCCTCTGTGCCAACATTTCCTGGGTCAGGCCCAGCTGCAGTGGTGTGTGCTTGGACACGAGTGCAGTGTGGATTTAAATTCACTGCCCCAAACTGCCTGAAAACTACGGTTTAGGTTTGGCGTTGATTTTTTAAGCTAAGGGCCAAGGGATGAGCATCAACACCTGATCTTTGATTGGGCTGTCAGGGTTCATGTGGGCCTGGGTTCAAGAAGAAGTGTCCTCTCCTTTGACTGCAGATTGGTGACATTACTCTCCTCCTGCAACCCAAGGGGATGGTGACAAACATGCACATTTGTGAGAGGCTGTCCCCAGAGAATTTTGTTCCCATTTTCAGCAGTCAGCGGGCAGCTGTTTCCTGCCAGTTCTCAAGGGACGATGTGGGGGTGATCCCACTTGCTACCACCCTTATTTTTCCTTGCAGACCCACAGGAACAGCCCCATGCAGAACAAAGCTGAAATTGCACCGCTTTCTCTGCTGTTGCCCTGGGATGAGGTGCAAGGCATACCTAATGTCCAGTGAGTCAGGAGCTAAGTTTGGCTCCATTCCCCTTTGCAAAATCTGTGCCAAGGGAAGATTTTTCTGAGCACATCAGGTTTATTAGTGAAAAAAAGTAAGGAGACAGGCTATTCATGTTTGTGAGTGCCACCAACAGGAACCATGTAAATTCCCTGTTTATCTCTCTGCTGGGGGACTGTATTCCCAGTCTCCATCTCACAGCTGGCAAATGTTAGGAACAGGACATGCATTATGATGTACAAGTCTCAGCACCCTGGGACACAGCAGTGGGTCCCAGGTTCAGCCTGCGTCTCTCCACACTGCTGTGAGGCAGCTGAAAACTGCAGCTGGGTCTGCAGAGGGAGCAGGGGCAGAGACAGAGTTTTATTTGTTTGGGAAGCACTCAAACACCATGGAGATGAAGGCCGCATAAGCACCTAGGTAAATAGAAAAGGCTTTGCTAACAGCGAGCAGTAATGCCTAATGAGTCATCCTGCTGCCCTGCAGTGTTGTTATCACTTTTGCGTTGTGCAATCAAAAGCTATGAAGTTGGCAATAAAAATAATGCACGATGAAATGAATATCTGCCTGCTTATGCAGAAGGCAGTTGTTTTCTATAGATACTCAGTGAAACATAGGGGGTTGCTTTCAAACTCAAATTCCAGATTATCCAATTTCTTTGAGCTTCCAGAAGGCTCAGATCTTGATTGAGATGCCTCTCTTTAATTAAAACTGTATCAGCTATTTAACTGAAGAATGGCTCCTGTTTTTTCACAACAACATGCCTCTCAGGGTTAAAGAGTCACAGAAGGAGCCCACCTAATTCATCCACCACTACAGTGTGAATAGTTGGAGACTGCTGTAGGCTAGCAGCTCCTCTCCTCCACATAACGAGCTGTAACTCAATATGTGGAAGCAGCCATAGGGGATGCTTTTCCTGTATCTGACGCTGAAAATAGATAATGTAAGGTAGGTATTTAAAAATAAAATTTTTAGCTAAAATGGGGTGTCTCTTCCTCCACGCTTTCACTGTTTTAAGTGCTGACCCTGAGGTGAACTTTAAAAGGGTCTCTGCCCTTACCTACTTGCCTTTGTATATTGGGGTTTTGGATAGGATTCATCAAGAAAGAGCCTGTTTCTGTCAAAGAAGCTGTGCTTCCTGCATATTTCTGTTTCTTACTAAAAGTTTTCTTTTCCTGTGGGATTCTTGAGCTGTGCTTCAAGTTCAGGTATTCAGTTTTGTTCAAGGTAAACATACCAGTAGTGGGAACAGATTTCAGCCTCAAATTCTTGGAGATTCAGCCACCATTTATTTTAATAAATGTCACTTTTAGTAAAGAGAAGGAGAAGCCAATCCCAAATCTCTGGGTTGAAACTGTAGAAGACCTCGTTTGTATCCAGCCTTCACAGTTCAGTTCTGCCCTTGTATGAGCTGGCTCTTCTTGCCACTGCACTTAGATCCAGATCTGAATTCAGGCCTAATACCTGTGGTTTGGGCCCATCTCATATTATTAGTCATCTCCTCATCATATCACTACTTCTGGGTAGTCACTCCCATTTGGAGAAAGGATTTCTCATATCAGTTTGCATTTCTTATCCCAGAAACTCTACCCCAGCCATGGCTCCAACTTAAGTTAGTGCCAAGTGTACATATCTATTCACATCCCCTTGAGCTGCTGTCTTCTAGATATTGTGGAATCTTAGAATATCCTGATTAGGAAGGGGCCCATAAGGATCACCAATTTCAAATCCTGGCCCTGCAGAGAACAACACCAAGAGTTACACCATGTGCCTGAGAGCTTTGTCCAAACACTTACTGAACTCTAAAATACACTGTCCTCTTCTCCAGGAGCTATCTCCAGTTATTTTAGCAGGGTAGTTCTGGATGTGTGCAAGAGCAGGGTGGGGTCTCAGCTCCTTTTCTCTATTTGACAAGTTACCCCATCATTAAGGATGGAGATCTTCTCTCTCTATCCAGGCAGGGTCCCACTCTTTCATTCCATTTACCTATTCTTTTTCAGCTCAGCTCTGTGAGGATTCTCCATTTGCTGCTCCATGTCTCCATGCTGCACAGGAGCTCACCTATTTCCTCTTCCATACCCTCTGCTCCCCTAACTACTCGTGGGTAGTTGAAGAGTGGATTGGGGAGCAGAAATTTTTCATTTCTTGATCTGTCTTTTGGAATTGAAGAATATGTAACAAATATTTAGTAAGCCACAGAAGAATTCTCTGCAGACTGGTGGAATTACATATTAGATGTGAAATGAATCTCGGGTCATGAAGAGAAGATTTTAAGTGTCCATTAAAAAACACAAATGTTCCTCCAGCAGGGCTGAGTATCACTGGGTTCTTTATCAGCAGATAGAAAACACGTGTTCCTTTCTATTAGCAGGAAGTCATAAGATTCTTTTTTTTTTTTTTGTCTCTAGTAGCTGAAAAGCAGCACTTTTTTTGTGTTTACAGCTCCCTAATACATCCTATAACTGGCTCCAGGACTCTAACCCAGAGAGTGGGTGAGAGGAGGTCATTACTTGTCACAGAACACTCAATGAATCCTTTCAGCAGCGCAGAAGGACAAGAAGACACTTCAGCAAAATCTGCCTTGGCTTCATGTAAGAACAACCATAATGCCTTTCCTTTTTGATTTTGGTGCTTCTAGCCATTTCTTTTTTTCCTTTGGCTTTAATTAAAAATCAACAATAAAGTATAAAAAATCTCCTAGAAATAGACTTTTAAGATGTTGGGAGATAATTTCAACAAGAAAGTCAATTGCAAAGAGGGTGTCTTTAACCTCAGACAGACAAAATTAGCTGCATGATGATGTAGTCAGTGAATGGGTGGTTGAGTGTTTTACAATTCATTGGGCTCCATTGAAAGCCACTGGAACTCATTTTATCTACCTTTGACAGTTTGAAAATTAGAAGTTTGGCCTAAAATTTCTAAGACTTTTAGGGTATGACTCTGGGCAATGGAGAAAGGCACCTCAGAAGGACAATTCAGCCTAGATGTCACAGAGCCTACTTAAGCTTCTCTCTGAAGGTAACTACAAATTGTCTAGAGAAGAATCCAAAATTACTAGTGTAGCCTTGATCTTTAGTTTTTAGATGGCTTAAATTTAGTGTGATAAATCCTATTCATATTACCCAGACCTGTAGTGGCCAAAGTTTCTGTTTCCTTATGACTGATTTGGTGGCTTTGAATTGGCGTTGCAGTGGATAATACCATAAAAGTCCTTGCTGGCTGCTGGTCCCATCCCAGCTACATGGACTCTGAACTTTGTCTGTGAATGGGACAGTGTGGCCCAGGGAATAGAGATGCAAACCAGGCACTCCAGCTGCTCAGTGCTCAGGATTAGTTGCCTGGGGTGAACCTTTGAGGCCGGGCAGATATGGCCAGTGTCTGCACACTTCGGTGATGTCTGTGTTTTTTAAAGATGGTGGGACAGTTTTTACCACCTAATGTAAGAGCTTCCAGATCTGTCTACCTTGTACCTTCCCTGAAGAGAGGGAGGTGCTCCAGTCTGGTGGCTTTTGCTAGGTTTGTTTGCAGCTCCGATGCGATGAATGATCTGATAGCCCCTCCATAAACGCAGTTGTAGGGTGCCTGTAGCAGAGCTGTGAACTGTACAGTGATCCCCCAAGTGTGAATTTTGAAGCCTAACCTGTTGCTGTGTTTGCTCGTACATCATTACACGACCTGCATTAGTGAGGTACCATGGGCAATATGTGAGACCTGTAGGGGATGGACGAGTATAGACATGTGCAAACAAAACAAGCAAAAATATCTCCTGAAGATGTGGGGAAGCCTGTGTCCTGGACACTTCAGCCTTTTGCAGAAGATCCATCTTCAGTTTTGCTCTCATGTCTCACAGGAAGCTTGCGGGGTCATCATCCCCTCCCACTGCCAGCTGTGCCTCAGCCCTGGGACAGCATCCTGCACCCAGACAACCCTCTTGGGTCACCTGCAGCTGTCTGAGTCTGGCAGAGCAGGAACAGGGTATGGGTCTGCACTGCAGCCAAAGGAAGCATCACTTGCAGGCACCCAAGTTGCTGCAAACTGCTCAGCCACAGCCTTGCACCTCAGTCCCATCCCTACCATGTGCTCAGACACTCCTGCCTGTGCCCCATATGCTGAGGACATCAATACATGACCTTGCAGGATGCTGTTTCTTTCACTGTAGAAGAAGATATTTCAGAAGCCTTCTGAGTTAGCATCATAGCTGGCATGGCCATCCCAGACAGCAGAGCTGGGTACACACAACTGTTAATGGGAAGATATTCCTAGTTCTTCCCACATTACAAATTTGAGATGGAATGTTCACCCTTGTGCAGTGTGGGCTGACGGAGTGAGCTTTCCTTGGTCACTGTGCAGCCAATGTGCACAGGCTCAGGCATCTGTGAGGCTGCTCTCTGTGCATCTCTGCAGCTGCTCTTCTGTGGCACAAAGCCCACACCCTCCTCAAATAAACAGCTTTTTAAAGAAAGCTGGAACAGAACTACCAGAGAGAAGCATCAAGGGAAGCAGCAAGTAGCAACAGAGGCTGTAAGAGAGACGAACCCACTAACCACCATAAGCAGATAAAAGGAGATGCTTTCTTCATACTGTCAACTGAGTAAATAGCTCCATTGTCACTGGGGTATTATTTGTGTAATCCCTCGGAGTGAATACTGTTTCAAATCTGCTTGTTTTCACATGCAACCACACTTCCTGCTGCTGCAGTGCCCAGGCCTGCCAGCAGCTCCGCTTCAAAAGCAGTAAGTTCTTCCAAACTCTGTTTTTCCCCAGACAAGTTCAGGGCCAGCCAGACAGGAGAAGGTTATCTGTAAGGACCCAGCCAGCTTGGCCACTCTCCTGCAGCACCACAAAGCTAAGATGAGCCAGCAGAAGCCAGCTCCTCAGCTGTGCCACTGAGGATGTTGTCCAGGGGAGGGTCCTGGTCCCCTGGCAGCAGGAAGTCTATCCTGGGAGTTGTCACTTTGGCCACGGCATCCTGTACTGCTTGGAACTGCCCTGGAGCAGGCAGATGTTCAGAGGAAAACCCAGTGCTACTGAGGGGTTCTGCTCCAGCTTGGGCTGTCCCTGGTTTCCCTCTAAAGTGATGCCTCCTCTTCCTGCCTCCCACCCACAGAAAACAAGATCCCATCAGTGAGGAATCTGGTCCATTCCTGTAGCATGCCTACTCCACACCATGGGGCACAACACTGGAGGACATAGAAGGTCCTAAATGCTGAGCTGTGACTTTTCATCAAAAGCCAAAACCTTGATTGCAGAGGCCCAAATCTGAATGGAAGCCTTTGACTCCAACATCAGCATGCACCTTTTAACTCAGTCAATTTGATGTCAATGAAAGACACACAAACGACCACATTTGCACAAATTTGATAAAGGATCTATTTAATTGTATGTTGTCAAACTGGAGTAGAGGCCTTGTGCAACTAAGACTTAATTCATATTGACTTACCTGAACCAATTGAGGATACAAAAAAGCTGTGCCACTGCTTGATAGGAACCCATTCTAGAAAGGTGAAAAGTTTAAACAGTGTAATTAAACATTTAAAAGGAGAAAAGAAAAAACCAACAAGTAAACCGTTACACATTTTCATGTAGATGTGAGTAGGTGCTAAGGTGACACATCAGTACTTGTCCCATTAAATTTGCAGAGGCATAATAGGATTTGTCTGTGTATCTTCAGATTGGGGCACAGCAGCAGATGTCACCTCCTGTGAGGACAGGTGGAATTTTCATGTTACTTGAAAGGGAATTAAGGAAATCATGGAAAGACTTGGGAGTATCTGCCCTTTCCATCTCCCACCAGCAGGACACAACCCTGGCCTCACGTTGGCATTTGGGCTCTGGCAGCAGCACGCTGCCCAAATCTGGGAAACCAGAGCAAGTGCTTCACCCTTGTGGGGCAGCAGCTGTGCCTTGTGTGCCCTGCCCAGGATATACACCTCCTCCAGGGCTTGGAAATGACCCATGGCAATTGCCATGGTGGTTATCTTACATGGCACTCTTTAAGACAGAAGTTCTCCTGGTACTGTCTTTGGGAAAGCATGTATGCTCTACGGTTCCCCACATCACACCGTGTGGAATAGTTGGCATCTTGCTCCCAAAGGAGTCACCTTTCCTGTCATGTCTGAGTGACCTTGGAATGGGTTCCTAATTGGATCCATGCATGTGCTCCCCCAAGGCGCTCTGACACTCCTCAAACCCATTCACTCACCTCCTGGATCATTAAAACCCTTTGCTACTGACAGTGCTACTCCCAAAAGGTTTCTTTGATGTCTGTTTGGATATAAGTCTTAAGTTATTTTATAAATAAACATCTGGATGAAATTAAAAATAAATCTTATAAAATCTTCTAAAAATAAATCCTGTTTGCAGGCACAAAACTGCTTTTGAATAAAATTTTATTTTTCTCCCCCACAAAACCAGAGGTGGAAAAAAAGCCTTTCCCCAGCCTCTGTTTTCCATTTAGTGCTCAGACACATACTCAGAAGTGTCAAGTTCATCCTCTGCACAGGCATGTTGAGAAGCCTTCCTGCTATTTGCCATGGCTTGACTGCTCCAAGGAACAAATCCAAGCCCTTTTCCCCATCTGATGCATAGTAAGCAACCTGGGATGCTTATGTGGGTTGGAGATGGGGTCCTGAGCCTCTTCCCCATTTGCAGTGGCAGTAGTCAGCTCCAGCTTTGGCACAAACATCCACCTCCTACCCTCCAAGGACCATATCCACGCAATCTCACTCGATGTGAGACTCGTGCTGCTGTCTTCTTCCCCACTGTCTCTCTCAGGGGCTCGCTCTTGCATTTGGAGTACAGAGCTGGAACCTCTCTCGGAGTGCTGGAACCGCTCTCTTGCTCTGTGGCTCCATCTGCTCCACAGCTGGTTTGGCAGATGACAAGTGGCATCTGGTATGTGGGCTTTCAGAGCAGAAGAAAGTGATTGGTAAGGACAAGTTACATCAAGGGTCACTAGGCTTAAAAGGAGCCCAGAGAGTGGGCCATTCCTTGACCAAGTGCTGTGGCTCCACATGACCCAACAGGCGGAATATGTCCCTCAGTCCATGACAGGTCCTAGCACTGTCTTCTGCACTGGAAAAGAATTTCCTTGAGAGTTTTGTGCAGTCTCTGTGGAGCTCTTGTGACAACTTGTCTGAGACAGAAATCCTTTCTGAAGGCATATGGTCTTCCTAAGCACCTTGAGATACACAGAGCTGCTTGGCAAAGAAAAAGGAAAGTGGAGAATGATGGGAACACAAACTTCTACATTTCTGGTGGTCTCTGCCTCACCTCTGAATGTATCAAACTCAAGCTTGCAGGGAAAACAAGAAAGGATGCTTCATTGCCAAAAGCTTTCTGCCTGCATCCCAGCTTCACACACATCCTCTCCAATGCCAGCTCCCTTGGGAGACCAACAACCAGAAATGCTGCCTCTCTGCTTGCATGGTGTCAATATTCTGAACTGCTGCAAAGACAACTACCGTGTTTACTTGCACTCTGCATCTCACATGTCCAGGCACATCTTCCTGATAGTTTTGTTTTCCCTCCTCTGTTATTTTAATCTGGAAAGAAGGAGATCAAGAATTATCCATTTACCAGCTTTTCTACAGAGCATAAGCATTCCTTGGGTTTTCCTCGGGGATCCATTATTCCAGAACACTGCAGTTCTTTCAGCCTGTTGCCGCAAATCCTCTTGAAAGAGTGTCTGAGTTAACAGCGTGCCAATATCAAGCTTTCAGGAATAAGGAGCCAGGCCCCCAAAGTCATGAGATTAGCTTTAAAATAGAGAGTGGTTTAGGTTTTTATAAAAACAGGCATTAAAATCTGGCATTCATTTTATTTACTTTTTGTTTTTCAATCTTTGGCATATGCTCAAGTCACACTTTCAAGCTTTTCTCTTGTAACTGTTAAAAACAGAAGCTGGCACTCACAGGAACTGATTCCCAAGACTCAGGGAGCTAGGACTTATGAAACTGGAATTCAGGGATAATCATTATAAAATTGCAAGAGCTGGGACCATTGAGTTAACAGTATGATAAACACTGATTGCCAGGAGTATCATTACTCTGACTTTCATTTGCTTTTAAAACTTTTTGCTCTGTGGGCTCAATCTATCTCGGAGTATTACCAAACCTACTAAATAGGCCTAATTCTTTTCATTTAGAGTCATCTTGCACTTTTACAAGCTTTATTCCTCTCTCCAAAGCCCACAGGAAAGTATCTGTCTTCCTCTGCTCTGCGCAGTAATGTTTTGGGTAGGTGTCAGATCCAGATTATTGAACAACTCAGTTTAGGTGAAGATGGTTTGACCCCTTCTAACTGAAGATACCTCTGTGCAAGGGGGTCTCTAAGGTCCTGTTGTAGTTGGTGGAAATGAGGGCTCGAGTCAGTGGCCCACACCTAGACAATTGAGGTGCTTTGAGTAGCCATGTTACAGAATGGTTTGGGTTGGAAAAGACCACCTAGTCCCTAAAGATCATCTAGTTCCAGTCCCCCTGCCATGGCCAGGGATATCTCCCGCTTGACCAAGTTGCTCAGAGCCCCATCCAACTTGGTCTTGGAGAATTCCTGGAATAGGACACCCACAACTTCTCTGATCAACCTGTTCCAGCGCCTTACCACTCTCACAGTAAAGAATATCTCCCCCAACCATTACAATCTATCCAGAAGACAACACTCTTCCATTAGGTCTCTATTTGCCCTTGTGTTCTGATGCTATATTTGGGTATCTCAGCAGGCACTTCCAGCCAGCAAACAGATTTCCAGGTCAAGAGGTAACTGCACTGGTGAGCTCAGTAGAGTCTGCAGAGCTGCTCAGCTGACAAGAGGGAGGCATTTTGCTTACACGTCTTCAATCTGAATCAAACCTTGCTGTTACACATGGTCAGTGCTTTAAAACTGTGTTCCCAAGGTGAGCAGAGCTGAACTGACAGAGCTGTTTGTAGATGAACTGCTCTCCGTGGTGGCTCTCTCAGTATGGTCATGCGAGTGGGAGTGCTGTGCTGAGAGCCACTATTTATAAAGTCCCATCACTGCTTCTGTGAACAAGGGTCCCCAGTCTGCAGTGTTAACTCTTCTTGTTATAAAATGACTATTTTTTAAGATTCATGCCTAGTTAGATCTGTACCAGTAATGCTTGTGATCCTTTCTTATGTCTAATTATACTTCCTTTGTCACACCTTTACAGTGGCATTTCTGGTGACCTGCATTTTAAGGAACAACTGCTAAAACCAGGTCTTTTCAATGATTTTGCAATGTTTTTTGGCAGTTATTAGAAACCAATTTTTGCCAGAATCTTTGTGCAAGAAACCTTACAAATCACCCTGCTGCTTGGGATCAAAGATGACAGACACACACAGAGGAGCACTTTTGCTGTGCTGACACATACACTCAGTAAAGGTTTTTCCCTTAGCTGAGTCTATTCCCATTGCTACGGGGCACAATTGTGCTTTACTGAAACAGAGCTGTTATTGCTGCAGTGGTTGCCAACAAGTTCTGCAGTAGCAGCATAGGTTTTCTGCCTCACCAAATCCAACCCCTGCCTTCCCTCTGCTACCAGGAGCAGCCGTGGTCTATAACCCCTTCCAGAGGCTGGACTAACTCTGCCCTGAAAGCAGTTGTGTTTTTGAACTCAGTCCTTCTCCTGGAAGGCTGTTCCAAAACTTCATGCCTCCGAGGAGAAACCTCATTTCCAGCTGTGCGGTTAGCTTGTTCCCATTTGTTCTTGTGCCAGTATTCTCTTTTAAATTCAGTGGATCTTTCTGCCCCCATCCCACATTTACCTCAAAAGAATCTATAGTGAGCTTTTGTACTGCTAATCAGCCTGACTAAGGTTACATTTTTGATCTCATCTCATAAAAATGGGTCTTCTTCCCAGCAGTAGTCCTCTACACCTCCACATATTTGACTTCATTTTCTTGAACATGATTTGCCAGAAGTTTACACTATTTCCCAGATAGTAATAATACCTCTCGCCTTCTGCTGGAAGTACCCCAGCAGCAGCATCTGAGCCTTATTTCTCTTGTCCAAAGCCTTTCTATATTTATCACCTATTCCAGTTGATTAGTACACCCATGTTTTTCTCTTGGTATAGGATTTTCAGATGATTCAGAGAAAATCTGTAGAAGTCTGCAAAGATACTTCCTTACTCTGAGTGCAGGACCTCCAATTCTGTATAATCACGTTTCTGCCTCTTTTGCTCCTGTTCTCATGGTGATTTTAATCTTCCTGAATGATACTCCTCTCCTCCTATTGATCAACACTGTTCTTTGACATTGTGACATTGGGTTATTTCACCAACACTTTCTTTCATTTTTGTTGAGGTTATTGATGAAATATTCAGTAAGAACAGTTCAAAGGATCCTCTGTGATGAACCCTTGTAATGACCCTCCTCCCTGCGGATGTTGTGTCTTACAGGACTACTCTCTGCCATCTCCTCTTTGATTAGCTCTCTCCCCACTTTACTATTCTTTGCCTAATCCCCATTTTTCCCAGTCCAAATAAAGAATTCTCTTGTGGCATCACACCAAATAGTAGACTTACTGCAGATCCCTGTGAGAAAACAATTCCATCAGAGAAAGATAGTTCATCTATACATAGAAAGTTCATCTGGCATGACTTTTGCAAATCTGAATGCTTTTTAATCCATTTTTCTTCTATGGCCCTTTTAAAGATTATTCTTTCCATGTAGTTTATTTTCCTGCCTGATGCACTATTGCTGTGAAACAAGAGGATTGCAGTTGCCTTGTTTACTTTGCTTTTCCCTCTTGAGAGTAGACACTAATTTGCTCTTACTCTCAGCTTGACTAATTTGCAAGTTTCCTTTGCTCTGCCCGTGTGGTTTCATGTGCTGGCTCTTCCATCTTTTAGAGGCAGATATCACACCATAGATTTTGAGTACCTAATAGGTTTTTAAAGCTTTTCTCTAGGTCAGGTAAGAACATTTCTGTTCTCACATTCCCGTTTTACCCTTTTTTCCTCCTATATACACAACAACAGCCCTTTTTAAACTACAGCAAATTATTAATTTCATTATGTAGCTTTAATATTACTTTCACACAGGCCCATTTGTTTCGATTGTCTTTTCATTTCAAGAACTTGCCTATTTTTTTAACAACCTCTGCAAGGTCTGTATCAACTACTTTTCTTCTAATTTCCCCTTTACCCTTTCTATATTATAGCATATATTTTCAGTATTCCAGTGAATTGTCTTGCACCTTTTATGCAAAGACATTTCAGGCTTCATTGATGTTCAGGTCCTTGAGATAATTTAATCTGTTTCCTTTGAAATGAATTTGCCCTTATGAAATTGCAAATTTTCTGTTGCTTTTTTTTTTTCTTTTGCATAAAGTTCAGATAAGGCATCTTTGGTTTTATTCAAGAATGCATTTATGGACTATGAGTTTTGTGACCATTTAACACACAAAAAAAAGCTAAAATAGCAATGCCTTTGTTTGATTCAATGATTACATCGTTAAAAAAACCCTGCTGGTTCTCACAGCCTGGAATACCCAGACACCACCATTACTTTTAGCATTAGTTCTTCCATCTATATGTATGTGCAAAAAGGGAAAGCTTCACATAACACAAACGATCCTGGTAGTATTTATCTCTCTACTAGCTTCCAAAAATCTTTGTTTGCAATGTTACTGTTACCAGACAACTGCAAACTGATTAATATTACCGGTGGGTAATATTTTTTGTGTTCTGGTGAGAATGCAGGTAGATGCCTAGGCCTTTGATGGATTTCTCAGCCATTTGAAATTAGTAATGGGCAAAAACCAGTATGACTACTGCAGTCTGTATTGTCAAGATACAGGCTGGAGGAGAGAAAGTCGAGAGATCTGTGCTTGGTGGTGAGTGGATGACAAATTAAAAGGACTCTTGTGGGTAGGTTAGACTCATACGCAGCTACAGATGATGTTCCTGAGTGCTTTGATGAGGTAAACCCACTGTTTCTTCTGCTCTGTAGCATTATAGGTGTGCTGGACTGCTCTGAGACAGACCTGCAGTACTGAGTCATGCTGCACATAAAACGCTCCATCATTCATCTCATTTAAGATATGAGAAGTTTCAAGCAGTCGGAGGCACATGGAACCAAAGCACAGATTTACATCAACTCACCCTGCTGGGTGTGAGCCTGCAGTACATGCACAAAGTCCCACTGGAATCATGTAATAGAAAATTACATAATTAGGGAATTAATTCCCCTAAATGAAAAACTCTTTCAAGAAGCTGTCACAGACCTCCTGGTGCCTGAAGGATCAGTTTACTTCCGATGGGACTTAGGCCATCCCATCAACATCATACCTTGGGAAATTTGCCCTGTAAGACTTTGCTGACTGAAGCAACAGTGATCTGTGTGTTGTATCACCCTGTCAGCAGAGAAGTCCCGAGAGCTGTTTCCCAATGTCTGTGCTTGGGCAGAAGCTGCTGGGCTCAGTGCTGTGCCTCCCACCTGGTCCTTGCATCACTGCCATCTGTCCCCAAGGTCCCACTGCCTCCCTGCTCCTCCCTGAGGCTGCCCAGGAGCTCCTGGGTGGAGAAAGAGACAAGAAGCCAAGAAACCTGACAAGGACAGAGCAACTTGGTTTTGTGTGTGGCACCCCTGCCCATGGCAGGGAGGTTGGAATTAAATGACGTCTAAGGCCCCTTCCAACCAAAATCATACTATGGTTCTAGGAAAACAGGTCTCCTGTGTGATAGCACCTCCACCAGCACCGTGACCACTGGCACATGGGCTTGGGCACACCATGTCCCCTGTCCTACATGGGGCCTTGCTTCAGCCTCTCTCATTCCTCCCAGGGCCTGCTAAGGTCCTGCTGCTCAGTTTTCAAGCCTACTGTACCTCTTGGACCTGCTACTCCCATTTCGTGGGTGCCATGGATTTGCTTCTTTCCACTGAAACACACTTATTGCACAGTACAGGAGCTGGACAGCCCAGAACAGAGCCCTCAGCCACAAACAGTGTTGGATCTTTCACTCAGAAATGGGTTCTTTTGTGACATCGAAATATACACATATAAAAAAAAAGGATAAATGAATCCTGGTGTAATGAGTGTATGAAGCCCTAAATCAGCAAAAGGACAATACAGGCTTTGGATTTGCATCAATGGGAAACACAGAAAACAGTGTACAGAGTAGGCAGATAATAACTCACACTGGAGTAAATAACACAGATATTGTTCCGACCTTGTGTGGAGGTTTGCTGCTTCAGTAAAAAATTTTATTGCTGCTGACCATTTGTTTCAAAGGGGAATATGATGTGCAGAAGGACATTTTTAGAAGGAGTAGAGGATAAAGTCATAAAATAGTCTTCTGCAGTCTTAGTGTTCAGGTAGCATTCTATTTAAAGACCTGAAATAAAATGATTGTTACCTCCACTCTGCAGCAGATGTGAGAGTTATTTTTTTCTCAAGTGTTTGCCCAGGGGCATGGATCCCCTTGTGTTGGGGGATGTATGGAAAATGGGTATGTGCCCATCCTCAGAGGGTGAGTGCATGTGCCAAGAGCCAGTGGAGGACAGAGACACTCAGGGAAGCACAAAAAAGGTGACAGTTCTGCTCAGGTCAATAGCACTGGCCACAGCACCCTCGAAACCTTCTACACAAAGGGCAGAGAAAACCATCTCCTTTTTGATGTTCTCTCCCAAATGAATTAAATGTTTTGACACACGGTGATCTTGTGACAATCCTGGGCCTGATAAAGAGATTTGTGATAGCATAAAGATAATACCGTACTTAACTCAGTGCACTCAGGTCCTGGGACTCTTTCACTGATTTGGCATTGAAGATCAATAAGCACCCAGCCTGGTGTCCATCCTGCTTTGGGAAACAGGGGTGCCACAAAGGGCCACAGCCCTAGCAGGTGGTCAGCCCTTTCCTTTTAAGGGAAAAAAATACAATTTTTAAGCGGGCATTTCTGTGAAAGCTTCTGTTGAACTGAAAACCTGAATTTTCATTGGAAAAAACACTTAATTAAAAAAACGGGTGACATCTTATCATAAACCCTTAGTCTGCAGCATACTTCCTGACTAAGCCAGTTATACTGACGTGGTACATCAGTGAAAAATTCTGGTTTTTCTTCCTTAATTTGGAAAGGATAATCGTATGCACTCAGTTGGAAATCAGCTCTTTCCCAGTTCAGTTATACTGTCTTGCTGAGGTAGATACACTTAAGGATGGATTTGTGGTTTGAGCAGGTACATGGAACAGCAGATAGCCCATTCATAAAGAAACAGACTCTTCCTCACAGCCCTGCTGAGGGGTTTCTGAAGAATCCAGCACGATGAAGTGCCCAAGCACCATAAACCTGGTGATTCCCCCCATATTCATCCCATTTCTTAGAGAAGAACACAAGAAGAGCTGCTGTGTGAGGCTGCAGCAGTCAGGAGAGGGAGACATGATATGGCAGGGGCCAGTTGTGTGGCTTAGGCAAGAAGATAAATCCCCCAAAAGCCATCAGCTTTTGGGG
Organism: Pachycephala philippinensis; assembly: GCA_013397055.1. NCBI lineage: Eukaryota > Metazoa > Chordata > Aves > Passeriformes > Pachycephala > Pachycephala philippinensis. The sequence goes on along the minus strand of VWZT01003282.1, from coordinate 639,088 downwards.
TGCAGTGATCTGTAGATGGGCTCTTTGCTCACTATTATTATTTTTAGCTCTTTTTGCAGCATGGAAAACAGTATCTCCAGAAGTCTCAAGCACCAGAGTTGAGGGGACAGGGGGGAATCAAGGGAGCAGAATTCAGAAGGATGCAGCAGGGTGTTAAAATTTAGGGTGCAAGGAATGGGACAAAATAACAGCCATTGAGTGGAAAGTGGCAACAAAATGACCCCACTGAAGCTCAGGAAGTCTCTGGACCCACACAGTGCCTGCTTTTTAACCTAAACCCTTGCTCCTGGTGCCGCCTTGCGTAGCGGTGTAAGCTCCTTAGGTGTAAGCTCTTTGGTGGAGCAGGGGCTGGCACCATGGTGTTCCGTGCCTCCCGGGGAGCCTGGCCCCAGGCACCGTGGCGGGACAGGGTGCCAGCAGCAGCAGATTCACACGCAGACACGGGCAGTTTCAGGGCTTGTGCTGTAAAAGCACCATTTTGTTGGTGTTAGCGTGTTGTGTTCCACGAGAACGCGAAGGCAGCTGAAGCGTGGGAGGTGTTGCCCGCCGGGAGAAGCATGTGCTGTGTGCCGGCAGAGCCCCGTGCTCGAAGCCCAGCACTGAGCCCCCATCATCCCCGGGCACGTCTGCACCATTTGCTGTTTCAAACAAGCAAAGTCAAACTCCTCTGTGAAAATGTCAAGACTATACTCGGTGAATCCCATCAAGGCAAGCAGCAACAACGTGTCTCAAACAACAGCACAGCAACGAAAAGCATATTATGAAGTCTAAACTTACTTTTTATTATATTTTTTCCATGGATATTTCCCCATCACCTCCAGTTGAACTTGCCCCTCATTCCCAAGCTGGGAGATCTGGCTAATCAGAGTTGTTTGCAAAGCTTTCTTAGCCCTCAACAAACGCCGTTTCTTTGCTGTGTTTGTCAGCGTGGCGAAGCAATTATTGCTGAGATCTGAGATGTGATTACGCGTTTCTGGAGGAGGAGGGGGGTGGAAAGTCGAGGACATAATATAATAATGAAATCCATTGTCACGAATAAATCTGTAGGAGGATTTAGATGTTTTTCCCTTTTTTCTGACCCACTTGGTCCTCACGTGTCTGGCTGTGCCAAGAGTGCTGTTGACGCTGCAGGAAGGTAACACAAGGGCAGTGAACAGATCCCTCTCCAGGTTTGGTGAGTGGGATGGATCTTACCTATTTCCAGGAAAAGAAATAAAAATAAAAGTGTATTCTGTTTAGTGCAAGTGTGTGTGAAATGCTTTCAGTGGTAAACTCAAACCCTGCCTGCCATCCTCCCACGGCCTAACCTAGCCATCCCTGCACTGGCAGTGCGACAATTTTTATGGACAAGTTCTTAATTTCTGAGACAAGTTGTGGGGTGAGAAGAAAAAAGCATCTGGTCCTCCATCCTCATACAGAGCCCAAGGCAATCCAGGGTGTCCTGAGCTAGCAGTGCTGGCGTGCAGCATCTGCAACACACACTCCAACTGCAGCAGCAGGTACCTTCCTAACACAGCACCAGGTTTCCTCCTCCTTAAAGAAAATTGACTCATTTCTGAGCTGAATCTCATCACTTCTGCCCTTATTAATGCCAGATTGCTTTAATTTTAGGTACTTCTCCTATTCTGTCCTTACTTCCCCAGTGTGTCACATTTCTTACTTCATGTTTACTCTGCTTTGTAATTTTTAGCCTGGTTTCCTAAGGAAATGATGCACCATTCAAATGAAACAATCATGTTGTTTGTTGCTCCATTTATGTCCTATTCATCCTCTAACATCGAAAAAATGACCCCGGAATAATGCTCCAGCATAACTGCATCTGATGGAGGAGAAAATATTTCCAAGATATTTCAGCAGACAGAGTCCTTGTGCTGCTAGAGAAGGGTGTGGCACCCTGCACTGTCTCTCCCTTGTTCCCTGTCAGAGTGCTGCTTGGCTGCTGCTGCTGCAGGAGGAGAAAGCAGGAACAAGACCTTGTTCCTGGGTCTGAATCACCCCTTTTCTCCAGCCAGCACCAGCAACATGAAATCTGTGTTAAGAGCTTAGGTGCATCCCAATTGCTTGGGGGCAACTCAAGCGGGCTGGGGTCGTGACACCTCAGCATCCCCATGCCACTGGCCTCAGAGATGCAGTCAGAAACCAAAAGGCTTGTGTCCCTGCAGACAGTCCACAGGGGGAAGGCAAAGCAAGGCAAGGCAAGGCAAGGCAAGGCAAGGCAAATGCTTGAGTGCTTGCAGGGCCAGAGCACAGCAGCCGCTGTTTTCCTGGGGGTGATGGGTGGGTGGAGGAGCAGAAAGGAACAAACAAGGCTTCCAGATGAGTTCATCACCTCTCAAATCACACTCATTGAAACACATCTGTGTTTTCAGGCCCGTGTGCAGCAAAAACCGCCTTAGTCAGCTCTTGTTTTCAGTTTTATGTTGGCCATTTGTATGGTTCTTTTTTTTTGCCTCTTCAAATCAGATCCTCTGGTGTATAAGGGCTCAGTTCAGCCAGAGCTTTATCAAGAAAGCTGCTCCCAACACTTCCTAATCTCATAAACAAGAAAGAAATTACTTAATACTACAGAACAAAACCAGTTTTGTTGAAGTGCAGCAGTGGCACCCTCAAAGAAACACCTTGCGTGCACAGGTCTGCAGTGTCTATGAAGGTGCTGCAGACCGCTGACAGCAGAATGGTGTTTTCTAACCCAGGTAAATTATATTTTATTATGAAATGGCACACAGCAGTAATTTCTGTATTTGGGTCGTACCACAGGACACACAGCTAGCATTTGGCAGGGAGATGATTAAATCACCAAGGTGTAATTGAAGGGTTTGATTGCATTCCACCTTCAGCCATCAGCATCTGCAGTGTTTGTGCTGTCAGCTGGTTTGAAGGCTGGCACATCCCTGCGGTCCAGCAGACCAGGGTGATGCTGCCCACAGGTCACTGCAGGCCTGGCTGTAGGAATCTGCATCTTGCCAGCCTGGAGATGCCTGAGCTGATGGACACCTCATTGCCTACATGCCACAGGTTTCATGGCAAGACTCATCACAGCAGGTTCTGATCTCAAGGGCATGACTGTGAGTGCATATATAAGAATCCCAAGTTTTGCTTACCAAACCCTATGATTTCTGACCTGTCAAGGAAAGCTCAAAAATATCCTGCACTGTAAAATTGCAGAGTCCCAAGAACAAATACAGAGAAGACATTTTTCACATTAAGTTCATGTATTTTTACCTCCAGAGCTTTCAGCTGACCACACACATTTTTGAAATATCTCACTTGCAATAAGAATGCTGAAGTTTTTCCAGGGACTGCCGTTTCAATGCTGCACAATTAACAGCACCAGCCCAGCCCTGGCTTTGCTAAACTGAAACCATCAACTTCGCTTAGGCTGGTTACCAAAGCTTTCTAGGTACCAAATTCCTGTAGCAGTCAGTTGCCGCTGTGATTTCTCCACACTGTCAGGGAAGTTAGATGCCCTTGGTGGTGGCTCTCGGGGAAAGCTGGTGTCCTGGAGGTGCTGCTCATGGTAGCGAGCAGGGAAAGGAGAACTCCTTCAGCAGAGCAGCAGCTGCAGAGCACAAAGCAGGAGCATTGCCCTGCAGACGTTCATTAACATTCAAAAAACAAATATTGACTCAGTCGTGTTTGTGAGCTTTTCTTTTTACCTTCCCCAGACACCCCAGCTGTACAGAGCATGTGTGCATACTTGAGGAAGATTATCTCTGGCCTCAACTAGCCCCCTGGACAAGATGTATTCTGGTGTTACTCAACGTTGGAAAGCTTGCACTGCCACCCAGCAAAGGAACTGAAGCCACAGGGTGCGTGGGGCAGAAATGGCTGCTCAGAGTGAGCATCTGGACTGCCCACCCTGTCACCGGGATGCCCAGGGACTGTCCCTCTGGGTGAAGCCATCTGGGATGAGAAACAGCCCTGATGTGCACACACTAACACTAACACCACGTTTGTTGCACCTGCAGGACAGAACACATGGTGACCATGGAGCAATCGGCAGAACATCGTTCCAGCTACGTGGGGAAAAAAAGATGGTGAAATAATAGAAAATTTTCCTGCATCACCTGTGTTTGAGAACTCCATACTGTGCCCGGTCACTGAGAGTGAATTCAACAAATACAAAGCAGTTATAAATTATTTATCCCAGCCACCAGTGTTTTTGAAGCACGAGGCAACTTTCTGTTTTGCTACCAGTCTATTACCTAAATCTAGAAATAATAGTGCATCTCATTAGGGACTCCAGATTTTAAAAATCCATACTCTGGGATTCTGACCTCCATACTCAACTAGTTTAAAAATGCATATTAAAAAATACACCACACCAGCACACTGCTGGAGAGACCTACCCCCAAAGGGAGAGCCTTTCAGCATTCACAGACCTTCCAGCACGCCCTGGGAGCTCTCCAGTGAGGCTGTACAATAAAATCATAAAAAGCAGGACTGGAATAAACCTCGGGAGTTTGGCTACTGCACTGGCTTACTAACGAGTGGGATTATCTCCCAAGTCACCCCTGATAGGAGTGTGCTCAACCTGTTCGCAAATCCTCTAAGGATGGAAAATCTTTTACCAGGATTATCTTCATTGTTAGAGATGCCTAAACTGAAACCTCTATGTACCTCCTCTGATCACTGTGTGTCCTGTTTCTGAGGATGAGAAAAAGGCTTTGTTACATCCCTCAATGAAGTGTGAGGCTGTGATCCCTCCAGATTTCTCTTCTATAGATTAAATAAATTTAGCAGTAGCATTTTTTGGGATGTTTTTAAGGGATGCTCTCATGTAGAGACATAAGGGATAAGGAAACCCATTTCCCAAAATCTCATGTAGAAGAAAAAATAAAAATCTTATGTAGAGCAGGAAAAAAGCCCATTTTTGGCCACTCAGAAGAAATGTTGCATCCAGGAGCTTTTAATAATTCTTCTTGTTAACTGCTTATATATATTCTGCATGAACAAGAACAAACACAGTGGGTGCTTCAAAAAGAAAAAATAAGAAAAAAACCGTGGTTGTTTGTTACCTTGTTACCTTTCATAGAGGAGCTGTGAAGCTACGTGAGTTAAATCAAATGGACTATAATACCAGGAAAATGAAAAATCCCTTGAGAAAAATATGGACGTCACGTAATCACAGAATCATAGGATAGTTTGGCTCAGAAGGTAATTTTAAGTATTATCTAGTCCAAGCTCATGCCATGGGCAGGGACACCTTCCACTACACTGGGTAGCTCAGAACCTCATCCAGCCTGGCCTTGAACACTTCCAGGGATGGGGAAATGACAATGCTGACCTGACTGACTGACAAGTGACATACTAACTACTATCAGCAATGGAGTGTCCTGAGGGGCAGCTTGGGCACATACTTGGTGCAGCAAGGACTAGAGGAAAAACAGCGAACACAACATTGAGGGAAAAGGGGAGGTCTCCACAACAGGGACTTTAGTATTGACAGCAATAAGAGCTGTCCGGTGGGATGCTTTTGAGATAGGGTTGGGAAACTCAGACAGGAAGAAAATAAGGAAAGACCAATTGAAAGAAAGCAAAGCAGTTAATATTTTTTATCCTGTGGTAACAAGGGATTATACAGCTCCCGGACACACAGCACATTTTCCTGGTTCTCAATAAGAGGGACTTCCCTGGAAAGAGATGGATGGAAACATCACTGATGTCTGTGTAAAAACTAAATTAATATCACATAAAGAGGAAAATTGGGATAATTTGACTATGGGTGCACAGATCTGGGTCTCAGTTGCAATATCGACCTGGCAGCAGCTCCATTCACTGAGTCAGTGAACTTCCCTTGACTCCGGTGGGTGTTTTCCAGCACTAAGGGCAGTTGGCACGGACAGAGGCTGTTAAGCCCCTGGGATTTGGCCCTGCCAACTCTCTCCCAAGTGCATTTCATGTCTCACGTGTTTCTGTACCCAGCTCTGACACCTGACCTCAGGAGGGACAGGACCCATTTGCTGTGCCTGGGGGCCCCCTCCCAGCTGTGCTCCACTGGCAGCTCAGAGGCTCCAGGCTTGATCTGCCACGTACACTGGTCGTGGGATGCTGTACTGGACTTGGGATGCCAAACTTGGGGTGCGGTGCAGGTCTGCATATTTGGGGAAGGGTGGGAGCCCTGAGCAGGGCCAGAGGGTGGGTTGGCTACTCTCCTACATGCACTGTGAATGAAACAATGGCAGAGTCTGCCACAGCACCCGCGCCAGCCTCCTTGGAGACACAGTTTGGGCCAGAAGTCCTCGGCGCAGGCTGCAAACCCCGCCTGGAGCAGACAAAACCGCGAGCAGACTGTTTGTGGATCCGTGCCCTCCTTCCCACACAGACATATGCTGGAGGAAAAAAACAAGCTGCCTCTCTCAAAGTGCTTGTACAGGCTCTGGTTCTCTTGCCATTGAACTGTCATATGAAAGCCAAGATCTTAAAGGTGATCAATGCTGTCCCCTCCACAGAATGGCTTTACTCCAAGTGCAGCACAGATGTATTTTGCAAAGGGGTGTTGGGTGAGAGCTACTGAGATGAGGAACAGGGTGAATGGAAAAAGCAAGAGGTGTGGCAGGTGAATTATACAGATAGAAGGAGGTTCTAGAGAGAAAACATACACAAAGAAGGAAAAAGCCTCAAAGAGAGCTTGCAGCAACCGACAGAACCCTATAGGGGGGACTTCTGTGCATAGACAGAGCAAGGACATCTCCATGACCTCACCCACTTCTTCAGGGGTTGAAATTCCCATGACTTGGAAGGAGCAAAATACCTTCATTGATTGAATTTTTTTCTGTATTGTGTAACAGCTGGGTGTACTACATGCTGGGGAACGAGGTTATCACTGCCCTATAGCTCCTTCCAGTCAATACTTCTGTCTCCCAAAATGAAACAACAATAAGAAAATCTGTATAACAAGCTGTCTTTGGTCCTGACTTCATTCCTCCCACCACAGAACTGGAGTGTGAACACAAGGCAGGGAGGAAGGCAGAGGTAAAAAGAAATGGGCCCATTGCTGTCCCTTCCCCAGGTCATCAGGGATCTTGCAAGTGGCAACTTGCATTTGACAGACCTTTCTGACATGAAGCAGACTGTGGCCTTGCCCAGCATTAGGCTGTACTTGGCGACTTACACAGTACCTATGCCAAATCAAGCACTGTCTCTAATTCCTAGGAGTAGCATTGTCCCTGGATAAGAGCAAAGAATGAAGCACAGAGGGGCTAAACATCACTGTAAGGGACTGAATTTAGCTCAAAGTTAAGCACTTTAACCCAAAGTTAGCACTTTCCCCATCAAACTCTCCTTCCTCTCCTGGAGTTCTTGCAGAAGTGCTTCAAGTTCTCTCCAAGTTCTTGTCCAGCCCCACAACTGAAGAAAACCCTGGAGAAATGGTAACTGAGCAGCTTTTCGAGCCAGCCTGACCTCAGTCCTTCTCCTGGCCAGCCCATCTGCTTCTGGAGGGGCTGCCAGCTGGCGAGCACCCGGCTCCCTCACACGAGCTGGCACTGCCCAAGGGGTGAATCAGTCTGCTGAGGAGCTCGCAGCATGGATAAACAGCTCTGGGGCTGGAGAAAACTAAATAGTTGGATATTAATGGGGAAGGAATTGCAGGAGGAAAGTCTTGCAGCTCTACTGTACCTCTGCTAAGCCTCAGACATGTGCTGCAGAGATTGCTGCAAATGCTGGGTGAGAATAATGTTACTGCAGATGAGAAAAACCAGATAAAATAGAAGAGGATAGAGCAGAAAAAAGTCTACTCTATCACTGGTTTATGTCTGAGTGGTTCTCTGGACAAGGTAGAATGGTGTAAGACCACTGAAACATACCAAAAAAAGGGGGTGAAAAAGGCTGTCTTGCAGGCAGGAGTGGGGCACATAGGTGGGGGCAGAGTGGGGTCAATCCCCAGTCCTGCGGCTCTGACACCAGCAGCCCATTTTTGGTAGGAGCTTTTCCCTTCTCTTAGGTACAGCAAGCTCAGCATTTGGCTCTGTGATGGTGCAAGTGAGTTGGGAGACAGGGAAGATCTGGTTTTAATAGGAAACACTGCACCACTGAATCATCTGTGCTTTTCTCACATGTAGGTGCATCTGCTCCAGCATCCATCCAGCTCAGGAGAAGCAGGCGGAAGGGGGGTAAGGGGAGAAAAGGGGCTGAATTTACCATCTTAGAAACAGATTTGTCTGGGCCATGCAGTGGCATCCTAACATAATGTGTTTCTACATCCTCCCCCTTGCTATAATTAATTTTTAATCATTCAAGCAAGTTCCCACATATCCTGTAAATCTCTTTTCACAAATTTTTCTTTTAATGAAGACCTTGCTTGCTTTCAAAAGAAAGTTGGTTTAGGGTGTGTCGGAGTTTGTTAATAATGCATTTTGTTCACAGTAAACAGCATTTCCTTTTATTCCCATCCAGGGATGGTATTCAGACATCTGCACTCCACAGAACATAGTGACTCTGGATTTACTGCTGAGTTGCAATGAAGTCACTAAGTTTGCTTTTATCCCAGTGGTGCAGGTTTTAGCCCTTGAAATGCGTTAACTCCTTCTCATTCTGAGTTTTATCCTCCCTCCAGTCTCCTTCTTAGTCCAAGTGAACGGAGAAATGTATCCAATAAAGGATTTTATTTAAAGAGCTCTATTGCAAAAGCACTCTGCCATGTCAGCACCAGCACCTTTTTACCTCTTTCTGGATGGCATCTGCTATAAGTTAATGAGGGCAGTGCTTACTGCTCTAGCCTCCATGGTGGCTGTGCCCTGCACCCTGGAGACTCATCACCTGCCTCAAATCAATCCATCTATCCCCATCTCAGCTTTGCGGCAGAAACCCACAAAAAAATATTTTTCTTGTTGTTACTTCTTGGCATGGGCTTTTGTATTTATTTCAGGCCAGGATAGTAGAGTGAAGTACTGCAAAATCTGAGTCCCAAATTCTTTGTTCCAAAAACTAACCACATCAAAAGCTCTGGAGGCAGAGACAGTCTCTTGGCTGATACTTTTCCTTGAACAACAGCAAAAGATTTAATTAGTATTAAAGACGAACTTTGTTGCAATGCTAAACCAGAACTCCCCGGTTCCATATTTTCCTGGAGCTCTGGCCTTGCTTTTATTTTAATTTAGGAAAAAATATAAACCCACATTTCCCACCCATGATCACATTTCACACAGGCTGTATACTAACTGTGAAATATTAACTTCACCGTGTTCTTTTTTCTGTGCATGATTTGTACCCACTTCTGCGGGTATCTTGGACTTTTCTTAGAAAACCTTGCTGGAGAGCTTGAATCCCCAAAAAAAAAGGTTTTTAGTGGGCTCTTCCCGACCTAGGGAGACTGAAGTGCCCATGACTCTTCCTTGCACAGAGAGTTAAACTGGTGCAAAGTTGACTCTCAGCAACCTCAGCCTGATGGGGTTCAGCAAAGGGATGATGAGGATGATTCTGGCGTTAGTCATGCACCCAAGTGCTCCTCTTCTGCAAATCTCAACGTGTTCAACAGGGGCAGATAAGCACAGTTATCTCCAGCACTGGAGATGGCAAATTAAGGGAGAAAGGCCAAAGGTCATGTTTTCCCAAGGGCTTCAGTCACCCAGGTGGTTTTACCAGTGTTGAGGTGAACTCCCCTAATGCAACACCTGCAGCCCCTACAAGCAGAAGGAGCCTGGTTCAGGAGAAGCACCTCTACCCCCACCCAAAGGAGACCCGACCGAGTTCCTCTTGCTGTGACTGCCAAACTGATGGGAACTGCCTGGGGATGGTTCGCTCCAGGTTTATGGTGAAGACTTTTTTCTCTCAGTTCCTGTCCTGGCTCCCCAATGCCAAAGGAAATGCTTAGGTGTGGAACCACCTCAGCAGTGCCCCCACGCTGGCTGACAGCAACCTCCTCGCTCCAGGAGAGCACTCCCAGGATGCAGATTCACACCACATGCTGGTGGTTCCATTTCCCCCATAATTGCCCTGTGCAACATGTCTGGCCCCCACAAGCCAGCAGACAAAGTACCTCAGTCTTTGAGAAGGAGGGTGGAGGGTGTCTCACTGCAACAACAGAAATCTCGTCGGAAATGGGATGCAAAATCCTACTTCTCTGTAGTGATCTTAAAAATTTCACCCTGGAATGATTTGCCATGGGCTTCCTGCCAGTGCAACCCACCCAGATGAGGTTTCAGGGGAAAGGGAGAGGGTTTCTCAGAGGGGCAATGGCCATCTGGCTACAAACCGACAGCAAAGTGAAGAGTAAATCCCACCATTCCCCCACCTCCACTCCAAACCATGCTATCCACAAGTCATGGGCCAGATTTCTTATCCTCATGCTCAGAAATTGGTGCCAGTGAAGCCTCACAACATCTGACTCGGATTGCTGGTGGAGCCTGGAGCTGCAATGGGGAGATGAATTAGTCTTTTATCTGTCTGAAGCAAACGAGCAGAAGCACAAACACAGAGGGATTCGATCAAACCACTTGATAGGCAGAGAAGGTGCTTTCATCCCTTGCCTAGGCTACAGAACAGAGGGACATTGGTCACTGCATTTCTCATTGGTATTGCTCATATTCAAATTTGTGTATTACCCAGCACACACAGAGATCCGTACAGATCTGAGCTTGCCCAAGAGCTGACTGAATTCCAGACAATTCCTGTCTCCATGTCCTTCTGCTCTTTCTTTATTGTTCCTCATCTGCAGTGTTAGTCTCTTCAGTCTCAGCCACTACCATCTATCTTTCCCTTTCATCTTTTTTCCCCCTCTCTCAGACAACCAAGTAGAGCCCAAGTGCTGGAAATAAAGCTTATTACCCTCCTCCTACAGACAGCAGAAGGTATTTCTGCATTTGGAAATGTGCAGAGTGGTTCTGAGGTGGAAGAGGAGACACAAATGTGTGAAAGACCAGAAGAGACTGTTCCTGCAAGCAGAAGTGTAGGTTGTTTGAATTTTTAAGTACCATTGCTCACATGCTAATCTTCTCCAGGAGTTTGTGATATTCCCTTTTGCTCTGCAGTTCTCCTTAATTTATTTTTAATATCATGTTTCTATCCATTTTTTTATTCTCTGTTCCCTGCTCTGTGTAAACTGGTCTTCATTTTATTACCCACTTCTGCCATAGGACTTCCAGCCAGGCCTTTCCCACTGATAACAGGGTCATGCAGAAGGGATGGAAACATTGAGGAGCAATGTGAGCTGCACACCAGGGTTTGGAGGCAGAACCAAAACTTCCTAGGCTTGTTGTCCCCTCCCATAGGGCTGCTTGTGCCCTGCCCAGTATCTCACCTCCTGTGCTCCAAAATTATATTTTCTGCCCCTTACCCTAGGAGAGGGCCTGTAATGGGGCCTGCAAGGCTGCATTCCCACTGGGGACACAGCCTCAACTCTCGCCTTCAAATGAGCTACTCAAATCCACTTGCTCTGGGGAAAGTGTCTGTCTCAGGGCTGTTTTCCTCAGCATGATGAACTGAAGTAGAAATAAGTTACCTAGTGTGTGTGTGAGCTGCAGACAGAAGGTAATCTGCTGAGCCCATCCTGCCAGGATGTCAGAGGCGCTGAACTCCTTGCTCAAGCTCCTCGACTCATCCTTTTTCTTCTCCCTCAGCCCTGTTCTGGAAGGGGTCCAACACTTTGGACCTCTATAATCTGTCCACACTTTACCATTTTTCCACCCCACGTCCCAGACTCTGGGCTCAGAAACAGGGCATAGCTGTTTCCTTGAGCTTTTCTCTATTCCAAGACCTCCCACATCCTTTTCCTCTAATATAACCCATAGCAAGAATTACAATATGGTCACAGCTCTGTGCTCCTTGCCAGAAATTTTTGCCAAAAATGACAAAAAACCCAACCAAACCACAATATTTGATAAGTCTAATTTATTCAAAACCCTGAGAAGCTTGACTGAAGTATTTCCACTATCTCTTCCAGCATATTTCTGGAAGCCTCTTCCTCTTCTCTCTCTCGGACTGTGTTGCTTGCCATGAGTAAGGAAACAGAGATGCTACTGCTGTCCCATGGCATGGGCAGTCCAGCACAGCCACCCGGGTGTGTGCTCCTGTCCCCCTTAAACCGGGAGGACACCACAATCCCAACTCCCATGTTTCTTCCACTGGGGCTTGCCTGGGAATGTTAAAGCCGCCAACTGATGACTTGAGGCTTCTGATCTCCATGAAGTTGGAAGGGAACTGGGAAGAGATCCCCAGTGGGGACTTTGGATGCAGTTCAGCCCCAGCATGAGTCACTGCTGCTAGAGCACAGCCAAGGCTTCGCATCTGAAACAGCAGCAGGTCATATTTGCGATCGGTTGCAAAAGCAGCTCTGGAGCTTTAGTCTGCCTTGTTCTGGAGACAGTTCTGTTCCACTGGCAGCTCCTGTCAGCTGCTTTCAGAGCCCTGCTCTCTGCATGTGCAAGATCAATCTCTCAGCTGGTTCTGCAGGTAAGAGGGTTTTGTAGCCCTGGGAGGGAATGGGGCTTAGTTGTCCCTCTCCTGCTTGCCCCACATAGTCTGGGGGACCTGATATGCCTATATGGTACCACTCTGATGCTGGTGTTTGGACCTTTAAAAAGTGATCAGCCATAAGGGAACTCCAGCTAAGCCTCAACCAAATATAAGGAGGATTTTTGAGACACCTGTGACTAGTCCCTGTGGCTGCATGCTCACTAGTGATCTGAAACAGTCCCAGAGCACTGTCCCAGCGCTGGCACAGCGTGGGCAGAGCCTGCCAGGTGACTGGTTTGATCACTTTGATTGCCTTTTAAACACAACAGAGAGCCCTCCCTGCATGTGGGTTCCACTGAACGATTCCATCCAGCTTCACCATCACCATTCACTGCAGAAAATCACCATTGTGGTAAAGCCTCAGATGCCTGGCTCTCTGCACACAACTGCAAAGGCATGGGGACATTCCTCTAGTCGCCTACAAGCAAGAGGCACCAAACCACCACTACAGGAGTGGGGGAATTCTCCAGAGAGGCTTGGGGATCTGTGTCAAATCAGCAGAAGGTCCCCCTGAGATGCAAATCAGCAGGATTGGTTTTAGCAGATCTCTCTGGTAATGGGGTCTTTAAAACCTTGTCCCTTGTGCTCGGTGTGAATCAAATTTCCAACAGCTTTATAAATACGTCACCAACGGGAGGCCTTTAGAGTAAGCATATTGCAGTTTCCTGACATTTTCGTTTCTCTATCTTGACATTTCTGAAGGGCATAAGAGGCCTAAAAAAAGAAACAGCTGCTCCCAGGGAACCATGTGTTTTCAATTCCATCCTGCACTGGTGTAATAGATGGTCTTATTATAAATATGCAGCAGTTTTCCAGATGAGCCTCTCCTTCCCGCTTAAAATGACCTGGTACAACAGTATGGAGTGGAGATGGCTGGGAAGGAGAAGGATCACAGGCAGAAAGAGCCCTGGGAACTTTTAGGCACCCATTTAGAAGGTGCTGATGTACTACATTAATATTCAAGTTACCAGCCCAGGCCCTGATGCTGCAAATATTTAAAGAAAACCCGCTTGACTCAGGCAAGCAGTTGCACAGCAATGCTTGGCACAAGTTCCCATCCTCCGTACACCATTTCCCCCACTCCTCCATCACTCCTGCAGCTTTTTCTGAGGCTCTCTCCTGATTTCTTAAAATCTTTCTGTGGATGATCATTTCTGTGCAAGGCAGCGTGTGGGCTGAGCAATTGCTCTCAGCAACTGTTATTTATCAGGTGATTTTCATATGGCTCCCTCTGCAAGGGACCAAGGCTTTTGCGAGACTTTGTTCTCCTTTTAAACATCCAAACAATCCCTAATAGAATTAATATAATATAATAAAATGTAATGCAATATAGTAAAACGCCCTCATTGATTAGAATAACTGTGGTCTATAAACGAGTGCAGCTGTAGCAAGATGCAGAGTTGTTCTGGCATTTCGGAGGTTACTGGGCTCCTGTCTATCATCAGGCTGTCTGGGCATCACTATTATGAGGTTTACTTTACATATACCTGTTTGCAGTTATTTGTACAATGGTCCAAGTTTAACTGTTGGGATGGTCGGTTCTGTGTGTAGTGGGTTGAAAAAACCATTACAGTGTGTCTATTCTCTGCTGATTTCTACATGTATAGATTTCATTTCAACCAGGATGGCTGTAAGTAAAAAGACACATTTGTGGTGGCTGTTTTCTGAGAAAAAAACCCAGACAAATGTATTTATGTTTTGGAGTGGAGTCTTCAGGTTGACAGTGCAAATGACTTGTACATCAGGATGTGCCATTTCCCTCATGCATGGAAATCCACCCTCACTGGGTTGTCCAAATTGTGCCTTTGGATTTGCAGCTTGCACATGTGCTGGAACACAGCCAAAATCCCCGCAGGGTTTCTTCACATTGTCCAAGCTACTGCCACAGTTAAGTAACCCGCCAGGCCAGCCCCAGACTCCTGACCTGGGAGAGGTGGGACCAGTTTCACTCCAATGCAAAGGTCAAGGAGTCAGATGAAGCAACGGAGAGTTTGAAGAAAGGCAGAAATGGTCTTTGATGGACTTTCGTCCTGAGTACAGCTACAAAAATCACAGCGGGTTTTCTCTTTCCAGGAGAAGTTTTTAGGAGGGTAAGTGTTTGGTCAGTTATGTCACCAGGTAAAGTTCCTTGAGTGTGGCAATTTGTGCCTGGAGCTGGACACCTCATCCACACACAAAACCCCGCAGTGGGAACCTTGATATTTTCCCTTACGTTATCACCAGCTCTGACTCATGCAAGCAAACCAGCTGAGACATTAGTAGAATAAGAGATGGAAAAAGAGAAATTCAATTAAGAGAGCCAAGGAACTGTAATTGACTTCATCAAAGCAGATCCCTAATGAACAAGATCCGCAGACAGATTTGGTTCCATAATAGTGTGTTTTGCACTCACAGAGCAAATTACATACCAGGGAGCTGTTGATATTTGGTAAAATTAAGCACAGAGAGATTATAACAGTCTCCCACAGGGCCCTGAATGTATCAGTGACAGCGTGAGGGAAAGGTCCCAAAACTCCTTCCAACCCACCCTTCAGGCAAACTCTTTAGATTGCCTTGCATGTGAGGACCCAGCAACTCCAACAAGCATCAGGTGGCAGAGCATGATGATAATCCATGGATGAAGTGTGGGTACATCAGGAGGACTGCTCACTGATCCCTCCAGGAGCATTTTAGGCTCAGTGCTGGTAAACAGGCACTTACGGTGTGTAAGTCATCTCACACTTGTGTCTGACATAGGGCAGGTGTCTTTTTTTTTTTAATTATATCAGTAACAGATTTTTTTTCTCTCTCTTAGCAATTCCTGCACCAATTAACCATTAACCTGGCAATCATTGCAAAGATCAAAGAACTAAAATGTTTAGATTATATATGTCAAATGTTTCTGGAGTTTAACCAAAAGCTAGAGTGGATAAGACTGAAAAGCGAGGGCAAGTGCCAGGAAAATTTGTGCAAATTAAATACCCAATCTGAAATAATTTAGGAGAAGGAAGTGGAGGAGCAGAATGTGGATGAACCACATACACCCATATGGTGGTGAGGGGCATCTCTGGAACACAGATCCTCAACAAGTAATGTTCATTGCATTTTGAGATCAGAAGAGAATAGTTCCATGGCTTAGATGACCTGCTTAGCACTTGCTTCTCAGTTAGCATCTGCTACAGGTCCAGAATCCATGCTCAGTCTGGAGGATGTCCTGTTTTGAGATATTGGTGTTGGCGTCAAAGAAATTAGTAACTAATGGATTTTCCATCAGAAGCCTCAGTAAGTGATTTCAGTGACTGGTGTCTCTCAAAATTGACATATCATGATTTATTTCAAATACAGATTTCCCCAGCTGCACCTTCCAGCATTGGATCTGGTTATGCCTGTGTCTATAAGTGTACAACATTTCTATGTTTTTGAATTATTCTTCCTTGAGCAGACTCTTTTAAATAGTGACAAGTTCCTCCTTGACTTCAAGATAAATAGACCAACATCTTTAAATCCCACTGAAGAGCATATGTTCCAGACATCTGCAAGATTTTTCAGGAAAGCACTATTCAACAATCAGTCTCCAGTTATCTTCCATTATATTTTGAGACTTTGCTGGGATTTATCCTTTTAATGTGTATCTTATGAGCTTTCTATCACTGTAGCTTCTTGGTTAGGAAGTGTATGGTGAATCAAATATTTTATGGAATTGCAAGCATATACTATATTTATGGAGTTACCCTTATCAGCTACCTTTGGAAATTCCTAAATATCACACCTGTACTGTTGACCTGTTTTTCCTAATTGATGGACATAATTTGTGTTAAACTGCTTTAATTCCTCATAGTAAAGTCCTATAGCAGTAGTGCTCTGTTTCCCTTCAGTGAAGGTCAGGGCAACTGACTCAGTTTTAACCAAGCCACTCCATTTTCCCCTTCAAGAGTTAAATCAAGACAAATAGAGTATTTCAGGAACTTATCACTCCAAAGACCTCAAAAATTAAAACTGCATATGCTATGATAGAAAATAAAAAAGCAGGATGCTTTTTGTCCAGCATAATCCTGTGTAAGTTAATTTTCTGCATAAGTTATTATCTAAACAAACACATTTCTTAAAGGGAACTAAACGAATGTTCATTAGGTTTTCAGCATAGCAACAGTGTTTCCAGTTTTGCCACTGTATCATCTTTTCACCTATTTAAATACCTGTGATGACAGTTTGTGAGTGTAGTCATTCAGTCCAGGTAAAAATTAAGTATGCCTTGAGAAATTTAAGAAGAGCACGGGTCACGGAAAGAGCAAGTACCTGCGATGGATAAACAGGACCAGCCCAACCAAATAGCAATCAATGGAACCACACAAGTCGAACACCTTTCAAAAAGGACAGTGTGCCAGTTGAAACAAGCCTCCATCAACGTCTACTGGAACTTCTGCAGCTTTGCTCGGTCTTGGCACTGGAAGGAGGAAATACCTTCACAAGAATGAACCTTTCCTGGACAACGAATCCAATATGCAGAACTGCTTTCCAACACCAACCCTTGGATACTGGCCTCCCCCACTTGCACTTTCTCCCTTTGAAGGCTTTTTAACAACCCTCTACAAGGCTACTTTTGCTTTCTTGGTGCTCATCTTCACAAGTCACTCAACACCATAAGAACAGTTTTTCAAATGAGTCCAACCCAGAAAATCTTTGACTTGACCAGCTCATGTGTAAGACAACTGTGTGAATGTAGAGTAGAATATACTTTATCCCACTGTGTAGATAATCTGTAGTTAGTACATGTTTACTCCAGCATCACGGGCAGGCAAACATTTTTCTGATGTAGCCTCTGATGTCTTTACAAAATTGAGTTTTGCAATATGGGTCAGCTTCCCTTTAGGGGAGGGACTTCTTGCTTGGCACTGAACTGCAGACTTTACTTATTTCTGTCTTAGAAATTCGCAGATGCATCTTGTGTTAGATGTAAACTCTAAGGATCTTATGTTTTGAACAGGAATAAAAAAATGGAAAAGAGAGGGAAAAAAACCCCCACATGCTCAAGTAAAGAGAAATTCTTCAGGACACCCGGCAATTAAGGGATGGAGCTGGCAAAAATGCATGTTAAGAATCCTCACTTGCAAGCCCAGAGGCTTTGAAGTACTTTGAGTCCCTCTTGACTGCAGGACAAGGCCTGTAGACCCAGTCTAATGAATTTAAGTGGTCCTGAACTGGGTGTTAGCTATTAGGCACCATTGTTTCAGGAACAATGCATACCTCTTGACTGGGAGGGAGTTTCCAAGCTTGTTCTATGTGTCAAAAGGCAATAACTATAACTGGAGTGATTTCTTACTTTCTCCAGTGGCAAAGAGCAGTCAGTTGTGCCAATCACCACTAATAAATTACACCGTGTTTCTGTTGTCACCAGACATGCTCTCTCACACACACATTTCTAATATCTAAGCCTGGGTAGCATTTATTAGCAAGTGCTGATGTGTTAAGTACCACACCTCCTTCTTGGGTCTATGTGTAATTTTCTCCTTATCCTGTGAAGAAGCAGGACCTAACCAACCTTGACCCCCTTTTCTCTACTAATGCCTTCAAGCAGAAGCTTTTATGCCAGCAAAACTAGAAGCATCAGCACAAAACTGCCGAGGATTAGACCCTTTGCCTTTTATGGCAAAACAAACAGGTCTTCTTGAGGTCATATTCAAAATGACTGGGAAAAATTGTGATGGGGAAAGTTTTGGCAGCTTGCCAGTAGCTGTTCACATGTCTTTGTTCCTGTTGATGAAAACCATACTGATTGCAGGGCTGACATCCTCGTGGACTGGCTGCATGTGCGCACAGGAAACGTGCAGTTACAAGCTGAGCAGATTTCGCACACAGCTTCTCACCAGCGCTCTCCTGCGTGAGGGAAAGTGGCAACAGTGGCTCTGTCCCTGGCTCAGATCACTTTGCCACTACATCTAGGACACCTACTGAGCCCCCCTGGCACAGCTACTACTTAGTTTTTCTTCGCCCAGTTTATCACAGATCCCCCAAATTTGAAGGTGTATCTATGATTTCTAATGCATTGACAAGACCTGCTGATGCAACATTAATTTGGGGGGATATAAGTAACATATATATGGGGCTTAGAAATTTGTTATTAAGGTATTTTGCTGGCTGACTATTCACTCCTCTGGACTGAAAGAGTCTGCCCCTCTGCTTTGTGTAGCTCTTTTTGATCTTCTTTCTGTGACTCCAATAATGGTCCCTTTCCCCCCTTAGAAAGAAAAATCCTTTTATCATATTTTCTCCCTCTGGGTGTTTGGCTCTGTTCTCTGGCTTCAGAGGGGTAAGGGGGATAAAGCTCAATGATCCCTCCAAAAATAGTGCTGATGATTAGGACTCTTCCTACTCTTGGAGGGCCTGGGTGTATTATCTTCTGCCTAGCTCTGGCTTCACTCCTGCTTTATGCACAGATGGACAAAGCTCAGGGAGGTAGGCACTGAGGTCCGGCTTAGCCAGAGTGAAAGACCCCTCTTCTCTGTGCCAGAAAAGGATGATTCTGTGAGGTCAATGCGCAATTTTACCAGCAGCAAGGAAAGAGCCACACTGAAAAGTCCCTGTGACAGAGGCAGTGTTGGAAAGTGGTCTGTTCCCCATCTTTGCTGCCAGATGCAGAGGGGTAGAGGATGCCTGTGGTGGGGTGGCTGTCTTTGGCCTTCTCACTCTCATTGCTCTCCTCACAGGGAGCAGAGACCAGAGGAGCTGCTTGCCTCTCTCATCTCCTAAGCAAGGGAGCCAGGGTGGGTGCAGACATCTGTTCTTTGGGGTGCTGCCTGGCTCTTACCTTCTTAGGGCTCACTTCTGTGTCCTTGCTTGTGCTGTACCTCCTCAAGGTAGTTTCCCAAACTGTGCCAAAAGAGGGCAGTTCTCAGAACAACTTCAGCTCGATGGAGACACGAGGAGGAGCCATGTCCTGCCACTGAGCTCCCGTGTGAAGCCACAGGCAGGGTGAGACAGCCCTTGCCTTGAGCATTTAGAGACTTCCATGAAGCTGAAAGGCCAATGAGCACTGCAGGTTGCTCAGCAGGGCCATTGAGATTGAGAGGAAGCCCCCCAAAAGACAAACCTGATGTGTTCATGGGCATTACACAGAGCTGAATTATTCATAGGAAATGTGTAAGCAAAACTTGGGTGTTTTTCTAAGCAGAAGCTCAGCAGCTGGAGGTCCAGGAAAAGTGCTTTCTACCAGGCAAGCACTTCGAAGCAAGCCCGCAGTGATCTTGGGGAAGAGGCTGAGAGCTGCCGTGGTGCTTCAGGATCTGGGTCTGCAGGCAAAGAAATGAGTACTTGGGGATTTTTTTTTCTTTTGGTTTCAGCTTCTAGCTCTGAAGCGTGGGGATCAGAGCTCACATCTGTGAATGTCAGGGGAAAAAAAGCTCCATGCTGTGTAAGCAGTGTGCTAGCTGTAGCAAAAAAAAAGAGTAGTGCACTGAAAGTTTGATGTGATCAAATAAAAACATATCCTTGTGCCACTCAGACTGTGAATGAGGTAAAATAATTAAAAGTTTGAACAAAGTGCTTTCCAACTCCCTTCTGTTCTTTTCCCGTAGGCATTTGATACATTGCTTCATCTTAACCGGGGAAACCATATTTAATTTGAACCTGGATTCAAATCACCTGAGCCCTGGTCAAAAAGTAAATGCAAAGTCAAATCAATTTCGTGTAAAGCTGAGTACAGCCAGCTACTGGGAATTACAGCCACTGCTAGCAATTATCACAGTTGTGATGGTTATTTCCAGAGACACTTTACATTTTGTTTTTGCAGGCTCCACTTCATAACACACAAACTTGAAAATTACCTTTTACGCTTCATCACTGAAATGTTATTAATTTGCTAAAAAAAAAATTAAAGAATCAATCAATATCTCAGAAGTTTTGAACTTGCCAAAGAGCCTTAATTTGCATTCAAAATGTTTCTGTGTGAAAGATGCCTCCAATTTAATTGAATTTTCAGAGTTCTCTTGGAGGCTTCCTCTCTTTGTCTCCGGGTAACACGAGTCAGTATTTCTCTCTTTCACTTTGTAGTCACAGCCTCCCTTCTGGGGACAAGACCTGGGGTGGAAACTGTTTCTGCATTATTGACATGGCTCTGCTGGCTGGCTTGGGACTCACTGGGAAGGTTTTTCAAACCACCTGTGAAACCCATCCCAGTTCACCCAGCCTCCTCTTTTAACTTTCTGAGGCCAACATCCAGCAAACCTTTGCCCTTCAGAGAAGTATTTATGGCTGAAGAGACTCATCAAAGAATCCACAACACACTGCTGGTGAGGGAAAGGCAAATCTTGTATTTAGTGTGTTCACAGGCATTCACTTGCCTGCAGAAGGGATGTCCAGGAACTGGGCACCAGCGGCTTTGGAGGGCTCTGAGCAGCTCCAAGGAGAAGCCGGGTGCCTTCCTTTCATCAAATATCTATTTGCATATTAATGAAGAGACTTTGCACTGAAACCAGAACAACTTTTCAGACATGTAAGGCTGAGGATCAGGGAATAAAAGCAACAATTTGTGGGCTGGATGACCTGGCCTATGCCAGGAGAAGCAAAGAGCTGACCTGACGAGCAGGCAAACAACCTTGGGGCTCAGTCTGCTCATGCACTGTTCAGCAATAGAACCAAACCAAAACAACCCCAAAATGCTAAATATGAGAATATGAGCATTTTACAATAATTGAGATAAGGGTAAAGAATCTGTGGTCCAAGAAAGAGCTTAATGTACCAGATCATGTATTCATGCTGAATATCTCAGCCAGCTCTAACTGCAATCATACATTTGCCATTCTAAATACAATTTTTCTAGTGAGTGGCAATGAAAAAATTTTAACAGCTTGCTTGGAAGGGGGCTGTGCCTTGGTTTACACTGGGCTTGTAGCTACAGACAACTGCTAACATCCAGCTACAGTACTCAGCTAGGTACCTTTCTGAGACAGGCATCTTGGTAAAGTGGCACCCTGAGTTTTCTTAACTGGGGATACTGCCTTGAAAAAAACAGCTTGTGATTTTATTCAAATTACTGCAGCAGCATAAAATTTGGACCAAGCTGTTTATGGATTGGGGCGGATCCAGGACTACAGAGGTCAGGAAGAGTTCAAGTTCATACATAATGTATGGCGTGTTTTAATAAGGCTCCTTTCATACTTCAGTTTGTCTGCCCGCCTTTGCATGAAGCTGTAAAGCCACAGGCATCGCTGTTTAAAATTAAAAAAGCACGACTAAAGCCCTCGCCCTGTGCACTTTTAAAGGCAGGTCTGTTTTCCAGGTCGCTCCGTGCAGCCCCATGGCAGCTGCACATGCACTTGCCCCGCGCAGCGCCGGAGCGCTGCCCTCCCAGCTAATTATCCAGCTCTTTGTTTCAGCTCCTCTGTTTGCTCAGGGCATGTCAACCGTGGGAAATTCCTGCCTCTGCCGGGAGGTTGCTGATGGTGGGGCGAAAACATTTTTACATAGATTAGACTTTTAAAAGTGGTTACTAATACCCACTAATATGGATGGACACTTTCTGCTATACATTGCTTTGCTCTCTTTCCCAGCTATTAAGGAATGCAGCATCATGAGAGCCAGTTCTGCAAGATGCTGAGCCTTTGGCTGTCGTCCAGCAAAAACTTAAATATAGGGATAGTCCCATTGACTTCAGCTGGTTGGAATGAGCCCTTAGGCCCAGATCCTCAAAGGCATCTGGGCAACTGGCTCCCAAGGTCTGGACTCAGGGTCTGTTTGCATGTGTGATATATTTGGTGCTTGAGACAGGGGCTGTTTAATCAAACAGCTCTTCCCTTTGGCTGCACTCTTTTTGCAAGATGAAGATTTGTAGTTTTCATAGCCAGGATTGGGGACTACAGAGCTGGATGTGCTGACTTGAGTTTCTAGCTCATAGAAATGTGTCCTAAAATCATACTTGTGAATGTGTCAAGCAAAATTCTTATCACAAGTCTGTTGCAGCAGAAGCTCCAGCTTTACAGCCCTCTTCTGATGTACATGGTAGCTATTGTAATCTTATTTTTTGAAGAGACAGAATGAGTTGTGGAGCACCTACATAGCTCAGCAAATGTCCTACAGTGGGTCAGGGGTTAGGCCAGAAAAGGAAAAATCAGATTTCCTAAGCCATTGGACAGCGCAGCTCCTCCTGTGGGTGAGAAGAAGAATATGAGACCTGGCCTGTTTTGCAGCCTGGCAGCGCCCATAGCTGGCAGATGGCAATATGGTTGATCCCATGGGAGCAGGCACAGTGCAGCTGACAGTCTTAAAAAGTTTGTAAAGGCACAGTTTGAAGATGGGAATGCTTTGAAACTCCTGGATTTACATCCCTGCTCTAATTTTATTCTGAAATTGTATCAAGGTGAGAATCCCTCTTCTCTCCCCATTTATTTTCACCGAGGAAATCTGAGTTTTTAGGCTGCAGTGGAGAAATATGATGCAGTCAGGCTCAGACCCTGCAGACCAGTGCGTGTCACAGCTCACATCACAGAGCAGCTTAAGCATGGCCTTCCTCTGCCATCCGTTCAGAAAGGAAATGCTCCAGCAGCGTTAGTGTCTGGCTGTGCTGTTGGATTCAGTGCTGGGTAAACACAGGCTGTGGTAGACAGGCACGTGTTTGCTTTCCTTCCTTAAGAAGCAACTGCATGCCAAAAATGTGTAGCTACATCAATGTACCAGAAGTATGCAAAATTCAAGCACTTTGAATTTCTTTTACACCAATAACATAATTTCTTTTACACCAGAGAATATTCCAGTCTTGCTTGGCATAAGGCACTTCCAGCATGCAGCAGTGAGTGCCTGTACAAACATCAGAGAAAGATTATGGATTAGGACCTAAACATGTTTATGACATTATGTCAGGGGAGGTTTGTGCTGGATATTAGGAGAAGTTTCTTCACCCAGAGGGTGGTCAGGTACTGGGACAGTATCCCTAAGGAAGTGATCATGACACCGAGCCTGCCAGAATTCCACGAGTGTTTCAACAACATTTTCAGACACGTGATGTGACTTTTGGGGTTGTCCTATGCAGAGCCAGGAACTGGACTTCATGATCCTTGTGGGTCTCTTCCGACTCAAGTTATTCTATGATTCTATAACATTTAGGGCGACACCTCAAGCCTCTACTGTATGGCTGTTTATTTCCAATCTTGATATCAAGGATTCCATTCTAATTGCTGGAGGTCAAGGATTCCTTTGATTCTAAACCCATTTACAATGCTATGGGGCATCCCCATCTCATCTGCAGCTATTGCTCCAAAAGGGCACAGGTATCTCTTAGACCCTGTGCTACATCTGACAGCCTTCGGGGTGTCCCAAGCAGCTCTACTTGCCTGTGTGTGCATGGTCTGGCACCTCCCTTCAGGTTCATTTCGTGTTTGCTCTCCTTACAGATCCTGTCATTGCACATCCCTCACAAAGCCGCTGTTTGTCAACTCTCCTCTGCCAGACCATATGATGTAATGACACTTTTCCATTTCTGTTTTCTGCTGCTGAAGGATCAGTGTAGCACTGACACTGCCTTGCTCAATGTATTGCAAAGACACCTTTAGTTCCTAATGATGATTCAAGAAATACTGACACCAAACCTTCCTTGCTTAGAAGAGCTGAGCCCTTCCAGCTGGGCGTCATGGCTGTTAAAAGCTATGGATGTTTTAACTACCTCCCCAAGCAAAACCCAGCATCATTTAGGCTTCAATTAAAGAGAAAATAAAAAAATTAAATGCTACATAACAACGTTTCCATACCTTTATTTTATAAGTTGCTGCTTCCCAACCACCCATTCTGTGTTTGCTTGCTCCTGAGAGCCTGGTGAAGAAGAGGGTGTGGGACTAGGACAAGGAGAGGCCAGAGGCAGATTAATGATGACTTTCTGAAATTTATGCTTGTTTGCAAGAGGTGAGACTACAACCAGAGATGGCTGTTAAGTGTCAGTGTGACAGGCAGTTGCAGATATGTAAGGCAACATTGGACTCGTGCTTCACAGCTTTTATTTACTGAGCCTGCCCCAAATGAATATGATCAGTAGGCAGGAAGGAACAGAACAGTATAGGGAATGTTTCCTCTTGCAGCTTCTGAGTGCTTAAATTGCTCAGACCCTGAATCCTATTCATTCACACTGTAAGCTTTAATCTGTTCCCTTTTATTTCCTCACGTGTGTCTGCAAAATCTCCTCTGCAAGATGCTGGATGCATGGCAAGATGTGCTAACTGCATATCCAAAATTTGCAGCAGGCACTTGATTTTGACTCTTACGCTTTAGATAGTCCTGATGTGAAAACTTGACTCTGCCCTTTGTGTAACCTCCCTGGAGGAATGGGGCACAGCATGGATGAAGGAAGTACTGAAATTTTGAGGAAAGGATGTCATGAGCTTTCTTCTGTGCCAATAATTGAATAGCTGGGCAACCTCTGAAATGCTCTCTCACAAATTCATGCTTCTTGAAAGGGGTCAGTCCTTGGTGCCAAAATCCAGCCCATTTGTTCCTGCCTCTCTGATGAAATTCTACAAGACAACTCAAGCACAGAGAGTTCATCTGAGCAAGGCTGCGCTTCCTTTGAAACTCTACGGCACCAGCAAAAGAAAACTCTCAATTTTGGTTTTGGTTATACACACTGCAGTTCATTGGAGGCCACTTCTGTGTTAAAGAATAAATTTCCTGACTTTGTGGGGAAGGCTTGTTCCTGTGCAGAGCTGGTCCTTATCACCCCCACATACAGATTTCTTATTCCAGAAAAAAATTAGTTGACGTACAAAGGAGCAAGGTTCTCCTCCCTGAAGAGAGTATCTTCACCTACCCCTACATCCATTAAGCAGGCCAGGCCAGGGTCTGGACAAGCTGGCAGGTACAGTCTGTATCTGTGTTACCAAAGTAGGCTCTCAGCCTCTGGAACAAGGTTTTTATTGGGAATGGTGAGAAAGCTGAAATGCTGGAATTGCCTGTGCATGGAGAGGCAGTACATTAGCACAGGGCTCAGGATGCAGATCAGGACCACTCCATAGGAACAGTCTCATCCTTGCCCGCAGCCCTTGACGCTGATGGGTGCAGGCTGTTTGCCTCAGTCCATTCCAGCAGAGTTCCAGATTACTGGACACACGACACCTTCCCATGTGCCTTTCACCTGACCAAGAGGCAAAACATGCGAACATGCCATGCATCCACTGCAGCCCCACTTCACAGGCTGAGCAATGCTTGGGAAAAGGCTCTTTATCAGGTGAAGGGAAGGATGGAGGCTTTAATGAAGAAGCCCTGCTCCCACATCAGACCTGATGAGATGCCAGCAGTGATGTTGCACAGCCTCCAAGCAAGCACCAATTTTAAATTTACATCCCATCTGTGCATTTTACCAGTGCAATATTCCTCATAAAACATTCACATGGATTGGATTTCTACCAAGTCTTCAATATTTTGAAAACACAAGGTGCTGCTTTGGCACAACTTTCCTGCTGTAAGCCCCTGGATGGCCTGAGGATTTGTGAGAATTTTGCAAGCTTGACTTATTCTTTTGCTTTTTCTAAGGTTCTGCCAGCCTGTACAGATTTTTGGTGATCTTCAGGAAGGCTGTGACTGACACTGCATGGGCAAGACTTGTTTAGACTATAATGGATAAGGCCCTTAATGGGAATGGGAAAAGCTGGGGAAGACTAAACCCAACCTCTCATGTAGCTTATGAATCTCACTGCAAGAATCGCTTAGGACAGGATCCTCATAAAACACTAGTGTCACCCAAGGACATGTATCCCTCTGAAATAGAGGAAGTTCTGCTTTATAACTTTCAAAAGCATTTGCAAATCCCACTCTTCTCCTTGAGTGTCTGCCTTGTACTTTATAAACTATGGGGTAACTGTATGCATTTCTGTTCAATGCGAGAGGAGGCTCCTAAAACCACTGGATATTTCTGCATTATAAACGCTGTTAAAAAAAATAAATCTCAGCCTTGTCCCTGCTATGTTGTTTTGTTTTGAATTTTCCTCTGACTCATCTGAAGAGAGCATGTTTCAGAGATGTTTCCACCCACAGTGTGTCATATTGATCAATTTCTGCAAGTAGATAATTTTCTCAGTGACTTTCCCCATTCTGTCTTCCCACCACACTTGGTTAGATGGATGCAAGTCTCTCAAGAAACACCTGGTGGCTTCTGAGAGCTGTGAAGTCATACAGGAGGAGGTAATCTCCTTCCTGAGTCAGCTCTCAGCTTATGTCCCAGGTTGGTGCCAGCCAGCATTGCACCGCCATTGAAGGTGCAGTTGAAGAGGCTGGTTTTTTCTTCCCCAGACATTGGATGAGATTTCCCAAGGTCACTTTGTGACAGTTGAGCATCCATGTTGCTTCAAAGCTTGGTGGGAATTGGGAAGCAGACTGCCATCAATACCTTCATGTACCAATCCATAACAGGCATGTAGGATAGGTGTAAGGCATAAAGAAGATTTGATACTGCTGTTACCCACGGAGAAAAGGCAAGCAGCACCTTCCCTCTTTAGTCTCATCCTGTTCCTGCTTTCCTCTTGTTATTCTAAAACCTGCATTCAGACCTCAATCTTGGTTGAGTCTTCCTTTTCTTTAGCTTCCAGCCGTTGTGTCACATCCAGATCCTGCTTCCCTGCATAGCACATTCAAAGGGCTGCATTGCCTTCAGCCTGCACAGCCAAAATGTGGCCAGACTCTCTCCCACTCACACTTTCCTGACTGCTGGCTCTTCCTTGCTGGCTTGGCCAATGACCCCTTTGGTCTTTCTCAGATGTCGTTCAAAATTCAACTGTTGGCACTGTTTTCCAGCGCCCACTCAGTCTGAGCAAAATAACTCCCACACCCCACGTGTGAAAACATCTTTAAAGCAAACAGAGAAACATGTTCAATCATTGCTTTTTTTTTTATCCTTCCCACATTGCTGGGCATTTGAGTGCTAAAACTTGAACAGCAAGTAACATTATACCTGGAAGTGTCTCATCAGCCGCTAAGGATTTCTGAGTGATGATGCCCTAAGCAAAGCCAGTCTAGCTCTGCAGAGCCTTGGTGAGGAGCAGCTCAGCACCGGAGCAGAGGGAGCAGCAGGAGAATTTAACTGTCCTCTAGTAAAAGACACAAAGAAAAATACGGAAACATGGGGGATATATACAAAACCAGTGTGAACATCCATCTTCCAATCCTCTGGTGCCCTCTGAGGCTGCTCTTGTTTCACTCTTCTTTGCTTAGGAACTTGGATTATATATTGCACAGAATGGCTCATGGAAGAGCAGAAAATGGAGAGTGGAGAAATACCCCATGGAGATGGGTGCAGGCCTGATGTTGGGACAAAGTACTGTCCTGTGCCCCAGACGAGACCCTAAAGCACCGTTACTGATGTCCCTCACCCATTTGGTCAGTCCCAAAACTTCCCAGCACACGGATTCCAAAGGAGACTGGAATTTGTGTGCATCCCTCAGATTCCCCCAGTCTGTCAGTGGGAAGCTTGGGCACTCTGGGGTGTGGGTGGAAACCTACAGCCTCAAACTGTGCTTCCCACCTCCAGGGCCAATGTCTCAAATCCCAGTCCGGAAGCACAGGGATGGGCTCCAACCCCAGGCCAACAACGGAGGTGGGATCCAGCCTCTTCAGCCTGACCCTTCTGGGAGAATGGCTCAGGAGAGGAGCTGCAAGGACCAAGGACAAAGGGTGGGTGTGGCTGAAGCACATCTAGAGGTTCAGGTTTTGCAGAGGACTCAGGCAAGGGATTATATAATTTGATGGTCTTAATGAAATTACAAATTCCTTGATGCCCAACTGAGGTGAATCCCACATTTGGAAAAAATCCCTGTGCAGGTGCATAAGTTAATTTATATTTTCTCTTCCTAACTGATCTTTTGTACTAGAACACTTAAGAATACAGACTACACATCAGGTTGGCCATTATCTGCTGGAGAAGAATTAGAAATCCAGAAAAGTCCATCTAGCCCCTACTTTTCCAAACACAAAGGTTAGGTGTAAGCCTTGGATAAGATCTGTGGTTGCTATCAGTTGGCACAATTTTATTTTATTGAGGTTCTATCACCAGAGGATGAAAATCTTCACCTCATGAGGTGAGGACATGAACTCTGTACATAAGAGCACGGAATGATCCTCCTGCTCATTGCAGGGCCCACCCAAACCCACTACAAAGCAGTGACTCTCTCCAACACATCTGCAGAAATATGAGGAAGAGGGAAACCAAAACAAACCCTGCAAAGGCACAGCACCATCAGCCCTAAGACACAATCCAGGCACCATTTTCCTGCAGTCCCAAGGCTATCAGTGCTTAGTACCCAAAGACTTACGCTTACATGGGGGTGAGAGTTCAACCACCCTCTCCTTCCCCTCCCTGATGCTGAGGTGGCTCTCCTGGGCCTTTAGTAAACCTGCCTCCCTGATGAGAAGATGGTCATCATGATGGAGGTATGGTGAGGTAATGGCCAAACACCTCTTCCCACCCTGATCAGAGCCCTCTGAAGTTCCTCGAACAGTTTTAATTTTAAGAGTTTTGCTTTGCGTTCTGCATTTGGCTCTGCTATTGTGTTGGTAAAGTAATTACCGTATTATCTCACCCTTGGCTTTCAGCCTTGTGTTATCATGCTGAGCAAGTCTTTGGGAACATCTTTAGCAGGATAACTGTTTATAGCTTTGCTAGAGCTGGAGCATTCTGTGGGACCTCATTTCTCTACTCTGAGACCATCTCTTACTTCTATGCTCGTTGCTGTAGAGCCAGAAAGCTCTTATGGAGACTTTAGAGGGAGGGGGAAACAAGTGCACACTGGCTGGAAACTGAAGAAAAAAAAACGTGAGAAGGATGGATGCAAAAGACAAAGTAGTGCCCAGTTTCTTGTAGGAACATGGAGCCACGCAATTACAGTCTGGCCAGAAGGAAGGTAGCATGTACATATATAAAATCATAAAAGCATTTTAATTATGTTTACTGCTTTTTAGGACACACTGTACTGGTTTGCAAAACTTGGCTTTCCTGTCTCAGATCTCTCACTCTCCCTTTGCTAAAAAACATCTCTACAACCTGCCTCCTTGTGCTCATTCAGGAAAGGCTGCCAGGCTGCCTGTTTGCTTTGCCCACTGCTTCCCAGAGGGACCTCAGTACTGGCTCCTGCCCCAGTATGATGTTGAAATTACATCTCCAGTAGACAGTAGCATCCCACCAGCCTGCCAGACAGGATTTTGCATGAGGGAATAACTTCTGTCACTTGAGAGCCTCACATTCTGCCCCAGTTTTCCTGGTTACCAGCGGTATAACATAGCAGCCATCTTTCACTTTAACTGCAACGAGAGCGTGCTGTCAAAACCAGGCAGGTATCTGTGATCCAAATGCAGCCCTCGCTCATAAATCAGAGCTGCATGCTGACCACACAGGAAAGCATGCTCCAGGATCCTGACTGGCTGCCCGGCTCATGAGAAGAGGGTATTTCAAGGTGTGGTTGTTAATCTGTGGACCTCGGAATGGCTGGAGAGATGACATCTCCTCTGCCACCCCGCTGCAGCTTTGACAAACAAGGGGATGTGAGTGAGCACTACGTTACTATACATGTTTGTGAGTCCCTGGCAGGTATTTCCCAGGGAGGAGGCAGGACAAGTTAAATTTGGTGCTGATCCTACCCTTTCTCTCAGACCACATCTGCGATGTATAGGGCACTTTGCAAAACATTTATTTTTCAAGCTTTGCATGTGCTCAGATCTCCCAACAGCTGTGATGGCTATTTTGCTTTCTGCAGGTTTTGATTACAAATACTTTAAAAATAAAGAAAATAAAGTGGTGGAGGTTTATTGTCTATCAGGTAGCCAGAAAAACCAAGTTGTTCCAAATATACTAGTATACTCAGAATAAATAAATGGCAATCAATACTTGAGTGTAAGTTGGGCACTTCCTTATCAGTCGTGCCTTTGTAACATTATTGTCAGTGATAATATCAATATCCTCCTACGTAGCAGGATTTGTCTGACAGTGCTCTTGGGTTTTGTAACAACAAAAAAAGGACTTGGATCCTAATCTCAGAAGCACAGATGAACTTTTATCTGGGCTTTACTTTGACATTACAGTGCAGGTCACAAGGTGTCCTCAGCATCATTTCTGCAACTATATCAACCTATAGTCACTTCTTCATTGATCAGAGGGAAAAATGCAGTTTGGTAGGGACCATGGGAGATATTCTGGCCTCACCTGAAGCAGGACTAGCTTCAGAACATGGACTGTACTGTGCTCATGTGTCAACCACTGAGATGGGCTCCAAGGAAGAGGTCACCAGTGTTTAAGAGGATCCCAAGGGAATACAAAATATTGTCCTGAGTTCTCTATTCAGTGAGGAGACAGGCTGATGGGGAGGGAGCTGGGACTGGGGGTAGGTCTCTGTTTGCCCTTCATGTGAAAGTCATTCAAGGTAAATGCTTATGGCAGCATTAAAGCTTTAAGCATCCAAGTGATGTCTAGAGCTGATACAGGTACCCCAGTACACGGATGTATAATCACGTCTCTTACCCATACATGAGAGGGAGATACTAAAGTTCAGCAACTCCAAATGGGAGTTGACACATTGAACGATGATTCAGGCAAGCAGCACTGCTGAGTAGCGCGTTGTCTTTGAAATCTCACCGTTCTTTGGGTTCAGATTTGTTGATGAGGCTGAGCATCTTCATTTCTTGTAGTCTCTCTGAGAGTATGGACGTTTTTTCACAACATGAGTTACAAAACACACCGAGGAAGCAGGAGATGTAAACTCTAGAATGCCTGGGGGTTTTGAACCCACAGCTCCCACATCATATGGCACACTCTGCTGGGGAGAGGCAACCCAGGATGCTGGGACCCAGACCAGGAATAAAAAAGAAGGAACCCAAGAATGCAGACCAGCAATGCATTGGAGAGAGGTGGGATTTCTCAGGAAAGGAGAGTCCAGGAACTATTTCTCAGTCAGTATAAAAGAGCCTGTGCATAAGCAGTGCCTGAGAGCTGGATGAAGGACAGTCACGGTGCTCTGCCTGCTGTCACACTGCCTGCAGAGAGCTCTGCTGCTGGGAAGTGAGCAAGTGAGCAGCTCCTCCTGGCACCTGCTCCACTTTACCAGAGGTGGCTGGAGGTTTCTGCTCCATACACACAGCCCTGCAGACTAGCTCTGTGTGACCGCACATAGACAGTGGCGTATTTTCGGGACACTGCAGTAAATAAAGCCAAGTGAAAATTATCCTACCCCTCAAAAGCAAGTAGGCAAGCGCAAAAGGTTTAGGTGAGTGCTAGCAGGACAACTGGTGAGCAAGCATTGAAGCTTGCTGACAGATAGAGAGAATTTATCTGAAACACGTGCAGTGAGGACATCCCCATCCTGGGGCAACCTGGGTCACCCTTCATGGTATGTTCACTTCTAATGAGCTGCTACAGAGGGTTTTTTACAAAGACTAGCAGATCAATGGGTTACCTGCAGCAATGGCTTGCATCTATCTATGATACTATCTGTAACGTGTAACACATTTAACATATCCATACGTGTTTATAACAGGCGATAACCATCAGATAAGCTTCTATAAACTACAAGTGCACAGGGCCCTAGCATGTTTCAGCGCAGCCTAACGTGGAGTGCCATCATCAATTTAAGTCATGTTCACACTCCTCATGTGTGTTATCTGTATTACGGATCAGGTCTTCAGGGCTTCAGTCCTCACAAGGCAAAAGAAATGTCTAATTTTCTGAGGTTTTAAGGATTATATAAAGGGTCACCTTGGCTTCTCTGCAGAGACTGTATCCCATTATTCCTGAGTCTGTTTTGAATTACTTTTCTTGTACTGTAGGGAGGAAACTCTCACAAAATAAAAAGAGGTTTTTATAAAATGTCTATGCAGTGAAATACAGGTGCATTTATTGATAACTTTGTTATAGCCTTGATAGTTTAAGGACTAGACAAGACATGTTTTATAGACAGAAGCAATACTTTTTTATTGAGTCAACTTTCTGATCTTTACATCTTTTCCTGCAGTTGGAAAAGGGGATCAGTTCACAGGCAGGCACACAAGCCTCTCCCCGGGTCCCTGTTTGCTTTGCTCCTCTGGTCAGGACACATGCCAGGGCACGCTGCCAGGAGCCTGGGTGCATGCTGCAGTCGTTTCCACAGCACAGTATTGCTTTTCACCCACACCTGCTCAGCAGCCTCACAAGGAACTGTCCTGTGTTTTAAAAAAGGATGTGTCAGAGTGTTTCCCCCAAACTGCACCTTGAGCGTAGAGGACAGGCTAGCTGGGGTCCAAGGGCGAGGGTGAGGGACAGGGCAGTGCCCTCCCCAGCATGGCACTGTCCTGCAGCACCCAGCTGAAGAGCAGAGCAAGGATGGGGATGGTGACCAGTTGGGCAGAGCCCAGCAATCTGTCCCCAGCTGCATGCTGCTGGTGGAAACAACCACAACTTCCTGATGCTCTGGCAGCCCTGAGAGCATTGGCTCCTCCCTGAACCAGACTGCCCCAGCTCAGCAGTCCCAGCACACTCCAGCAGGATCCAGCACTGCCCAGAGCCCAGAAGGGCCTTGTGTTAATGTTATTCTGCAACACAGCAGCAGCAAGTATCTCACCTATAGATGTGAACTACAGCACACCAATAGCAGCATTTCATTTAGGTGTGTGAGAATACATGCAAATGCTGTCCTGCTTCTGGGCTTGCTGGTTTTGGCTGTGGAGAGAGGGAGCCATTTACCACATTTACCACCCTGGTGAGAAAAGAAAGTCAAAAATAAATGTCAGGTGTTGTTTGAAGTACCACCATGGTGCACATGGTGTGGTTAGAGTGGCCTCAGCCCACACTGGGTGCTACTGCAGCAGCCAGCTCAGCATTGTCATTGTTGCTGAGCGTGTCTGCACCCCTGTAAGCCACAGGTTTCACACAGCCCAGATCACAGCTGTCATAATGCGGAGATCAAAGCTGAAAAAGCTCAAGAAGTGCTTCCAATGATTTACAGATAAACCACTCTCAGAGAGGATTAAGGGAGACAATTGTAACTTGTATTATATGAGCGGGGAGTTGACTTGGTTTGAAAAAGTTTGTCAGTGGGTAACTTCCCACCACAGACTGCTGTCAGCTTGTGTAATGCTGAGTCTGATCATGCAGAGGTGCCTTGACAGGTCTGTGCAATGTTATTTTTCAACTCATTACTCAATGTTGCAGCTGAATCCATCAAACCAAAGGTGATTTTACTGCCTTTTGGATAAGCAAGTCAGTGTTTATTCAAAAGGCAGGCTCTTCAGTACGGCTGCTATCAGCCTTTTCACTGAGTCAGACTCAAAAATGAAATGTTTCTTCTTAGCAGACTGGAAAGGGCAGAGTCAGTATTTCCTCTGAGGATCTCAGGAGAGCTCAGCTCCAGGAGGTTGCTTCATTATGGTACTGCAAACAGATTCCAAGGCACGCATGTCCTTGTGTGTGTGCGTGCCTGTGTGCCCACACACACAGGCCAGATTTTGCTCTTATCATTCCGATACACTTGCTAAACAAAATGAGTATTTAGGGAATGATTCTTCTACACTTTTTGAAAATTTCAGCGTTGACATACAAAGAGACGAGCAAGTTGAAATACCCACCTGTTGTCACTTCTTCATTACCTAAAGTGTTAAGTGTTCTCTTTGCCAGGCTGTCAAAGTAGCATTAATAACAATCTCTTGCCTTGTGGGCAGAGCTGGGGCAGGCTTTTGTTGTATTAGTTAGTAAAAAAATGCCTTGAATAGCTGATGATCTAAAACAAAATAGGAATGAAAAGTCCTCTATTTTCCAGATGTTCAGCTGCAGTTTAGACACACAGAAAATGAAATCCTATCTGTGCTGAAGTCAATGCTGAAGCCTCAGTAGGACTGCAGGTTTTATCCCAGCTGCTGAAACAAAACATGAAAAAATGTTAAGGACCTGGACACTGATCTCCTTAAAAAAGCTTGACCAAAATCTACACAGGGGCCGGTGTTGAACATGTTTCTTGGGTCCTATATTTGTATATTTAAACCTTGAATATCCTTTAGTTGCCAACTCTTAATGCTAAAAAATATAAGGGGCGATAAAAGACTGGCCATGACATTGGGCTGAGCTATGAAATGACAAAAGCTCAGTTGCTGGTTCTTTGATAAACTGTTCTAAGCAAGTGACAAATGCCTGGTCTTTACAAAGGAGAGCAGTACCTCATGCTGTGCTGTGATGAAATGTTTGCAAGCCCTGAGCCATTCCACTGCTTTCAATACCCTTGTCTATCAACCCATCGCTTTCAGGGTGCTGCTGCTGGTGCCATCTCTCTCCTGTCTCCAGATGGCTGCAGGGTAGATGTTTGTGTGGGAGTCAGTCATTTCAGCTTCCTAGAGAGCTGATGTAGAAGGATAGGTGCTTCTGAGGCACAGCACATCTCATCCAAAGGTTGGCAGTGAAAATGAGGGGATTGCATGGTGGTGAGCTGGAAAAGCATAAGGCTTAGAGACTGAAATGAACTAAAAGAGGGACAGGATGAAGACCCAGCGGAAGGAACTGACTAAGCCATGACAAGATGCACAAGGCACCAAGTGGACCTCTTCCAGCTCCTGTTCTCTCCTCGTGAAGTGAGCTATATAAACTCACACACACACGTAATGAATGCTCCTTCATATAAGCCAGCTGCAAATGTCTTGCCTGCATTGGA
The DNA here is from genome assembly GCA_013397055.1 of Pachycephala philippinensis. Taxonomy (NCBI): domain Eukaryota; kingdom Metazoa; phylum Chordata; class Aves; order Passeriformes; genus Pachycephala; species Pachycephala philippinensis. The sequence goes on along the minus strand of VWZT01003282.1, from coordinate 604,034 downwards.
TTATTTTTTGAGGTCTGTTTTAAAGGAAGGCTGTATGTGAGAGGGGATGATTGGAAACCGTTTGACCTTTCACCAGAGTCCAGCCCCAACACAAACTGGAAGGGCTGCCATTTGACTACTCTCTAATTGTTTTCAGGAGACATAATGAGACAAAACCTATCAGCAATAAAAAAATAGACAGGCAGAGGTGGAGGTTCTTGCCAGCTGGACTAGGGAGAAGCAGCTGTTGGTTATAAGATGGCTGCTTTGGGTCTTCGTCTTGCCAAATTTGGAGAAAAATCATAGGGCGTGCAGAGAAAATAGTCTTGTACTTCAAAAAATGAAGTGGAAAGTACTCTCAGGTTATGATCTCCTTTAAAGTGTTTTCTGCAACTTTACAACTGAAGCATGCTGCTTGCAAGTGGAAAGGTAAAATTAAACTTTTCTCCAAAATTACTCATGGTTGCTGGTTTTTCGGTTGCATTAACTTCAACATTGGTAACACAAATAAATCTATCACAGTCCATCAGGAAGATTATTGTTTACCTCCAGCCTATTCTCAATCAATCTCTTCAGTTTCCCAAACATGAGACAGGACTCCCAGCTGTAAGATCTGTTACAGGCTGATGCCCTCACTAAAAACCCAAACTGCAATTTAATTCCTAAAAAAAGTCTAAAAAATCCAGTTCAAGTCCTACTGTATAACACGTTAAAGCCCCAAATAATATCCTGTTCCCCAAACTAGAACAACATCAACAATCAACAAGCAAATGATCAAGCAGGACGATTTCATTTTTTTGTATGATGGTCACTGCTGAAGAAAATTTTTATTGGCAGCCTGCAGTATCCTAAATTACTTTTCACCACTCAAGTCCATAATTTTTTATTGCATATGACATGCTGACACAAGACATATCACTGTTCAACATAAAGCTTGCTCTGTCTTATTAGCTAGGCAGCCCATAGGCAAAGCATTCAGTGTGATGGACACCATGTGGCACAGAAATGTTCCGAACGAACAGAAACATCAGGAGGTGCATTCTTCTGCTCAGAATGAGTCTTAACAACAGCTGTTCACAGTTTCATGATAAACTTCTTCCAGTTTGGGGCAATTATAGCACCCCCTCCCCCACACGCGCACACCATTGTTGTGCTGTTGATGTCTAATCAGAAGCTGAGAGGAGTGATCTTAACACAGTTTGTCTTAAAATAATATATTTGTCTTAAAACATATGTTTGGTGGGAGCATGCATTAAATTAAGGCCAATGTGAACTAGTTATAGATTTTTTTTGAAGGAAAAAAGTACTCACCCTATCTGCAGATCAGCCACAGTCAACCAAATCAAAATTTGAATTTGAAAGTCGGAATGCCACATTCATGTTATAAAAGATGATACCAGAAATATGGATAATTTCTTTTGATCGTGGACAGAAAAAAAGTTTAAAATCTCTGTGCTATGAAATCTGCGTTAAGGCTTTTGAATACCATGTATTCCAGTAGAAGAGAATTCTTTGCAGTAAAGTGTTAGCGAAAAACAACCCAACCTCCACCACCATCAGCTCTTGGACTCTCCATTAACGTGAGCCTAATAAGGTCACAGCAGTGAAGGCACTTTTGCTCTAGGGGCTGCTACCTGTTACCTCATTATACACAAGCCAAAGTACACTTGATGACTCAGTGTAGACTTTATTGAGGAATGTGCTGTTCATTTTTTGTGACCCTGTACAATGTTATTAATTCTTCTGTCCTCACAGCGGTTCAGTAATATACATATGGACTTGAGATATGTGCGCTGAATGTGAAAGCAACATTGTTTTCACATGGAGTACAGTTGTGGGGACATTTAAACAAGAACAGGCTGCTCCAAACAGAAAACATACTGAAAGAATCAGCTCTAAAACCAATATGAGAAAGAAAAGTGTATCTTAATATAAAGAGACATTGTTTATAATTTGTATGGCTAAAAAGAGAATGGAGAGCAACATCTGTGTCCTCTTTGCTAATTTTGTTTTACAAATGCACTCCAGCAGCACACGCCACAAAAGGGTCTTGTGGAATAAGAACTGGTGCAGATTAAAAGAAGAATAGATAAACACTCTTCCATAATTGCAAGGTAGAAAGAAGGTAAAGAGGTAAATTCTTCCCTACAATTATCCCCAAACATTCCGTCATTCCAACAAAGCTATTTATTGCTGATATACATGTTATTTACACAGAAAAAAAATTATTAAGGCATCAGACATTGTGAGAGACTAGATTGCTAATGGTTAATGGCTCAAACAATCAGCAGGGTGCTTTGCTAAGGATGCTCAAAGTAACTGTGCAGGTGCAGAGGGGTGCACACCCACTACCAGAGGCTACAGCTGGGTGTTGAAAAAGATAAGGGAAGGGGCTGATAAGAGGCAAATCCTGCGAAGTGAGGTAGTGTTTTTTATCATGCTAAAGTCCTTACACAAGTGGCTCAGCTGTGAAAACTCTCCTCCAGAGAAGTACCAGGACATTCATCCCTTCTGGTGGGCCATAACTCACTCAACTACATGTAAGTGGAAGCTGTGGTGTCTTAGAAGGTGTCCCGTGATCCACAGTGTCACATCATCCAGTGTAAAATTCCCTAGGGGAGGTAGTTGAGCATTCCCACTGAACCTGAACATAATATAAATCCACCAGACTTCGTGTTTTGTGGGTTTCCCCCACCCCTGATAGATCAAGACTGTGACCATCACTTCAACCAATGCAGTCTGGTCGTGTGATCCACGGGTGGTGACTATGTACCTTTCCACTCTTATCCTTTCTTTCTTTTCATTTATGTGTTTCCTTAAGTGGTTTCTTTTGTGTGTGTGTGCTTTTATATTGTTGCATTTGTAACCAAAATGGCTACATTTTAAAATTTACCAAGAACCTTGTTCTACCTTAATGTTCTGAAGTTTGTAAGTACAAGTTTGTTAACGGGCTTCCTGAGATTTTTGTTGTTTCTCTTGCACACCACACAGAGTAAATCAAACAACTTTCCCCTACACCCATCAAGCGGCCAGGGCAAAACAGATATATCACCCAAGCTGCTCGGGGCTAGTTGAAATCAGACTGTTCTTAATATACTAATAAAGACATATTCCTGAAGAGTCCTAATGCAGTATGTGGGAAGCTTATCTAGCTGAGTGTCCTGCCTTTGAGAATGCTCAGCAGTGAACTGCAAGGGATGATGAAAAACACTGAAGGAGTAAAGGTGACCACTGTATTGCCAGAACCTACCCACTCCCAGCACTCAAACCAGGCATGGCCATGGCAAAAAGGGCTCAAGATTATTTTGCTTCCCCAGATGGGAGGTCATCACAAAACAAGAAAAGTGAAATCTTCAGGTGAGGATGCACTGCTGGAAACTAGTCAATGGCTCATGGGCCATTTTTGTTGCTGAGTGGCCCCCACAGAGACATTCACGTGGGCAGGCAGTGGCACAGACAGTATTATACCAGGGGATTTCAGTCCCCTGTTGGGATTACCTTGGCTGATCTCATTCCTTTGTGATGGTGGCTTGGCACATCCACAAGGGATAGACAGAAATGGAAAATTCAGGTGAAAGGAGGCGATGGCAGAATAAAGCTGCCCAACCCCGGTATCCAATACCCTAATCCTAATCAGACACACTTACTTTACAATTAAACAAAAGATGGTTCCCATGTCTGGGACCATCTGGAACCAGCCTTCATTCAGTGCTGCAATGTTGCGTGGTTCAACAACAAAACTAAACATGGAGCCTCACATTCTCCCTGATCCTAACCTTTTCTCCTTGCGTAAACTCCAGTCTTCATTATGGTCTTAATGAACTTCCATGCCTGGATTAATTACTTAACAACCTCCACTTTTTCCTTGTGTATCCTCTAGATGTAGGTAGCAAATGTACTTTTCTGCCCCTTTGTCCCAAGCCTTCATTCTGTCCCAGTACAGAGGACCAGGTCTCAACCAAATGGCCAGAAAGTGTTTTCATTTACCAGCACAAGCTCCATCTTAGCCCTCTAAGCCCCATTACGAAAGTGGATCTCCTTTCTCTCCCAAACCATAGCACTTCTCCCCGCCTCGGTCACACCACTACCACACAGCAGGGTCCTGCAGCCATCATGGCCTCAAACAAACCCACCTCTTCAGTTCTGCCAGTGCCATCCATACCTTGACACTCCTCTGCCAACAAACTTCAGAAGCCACCCTAGTCTGGTGACTCATCTGACCTTCAATCTGCAGCCACCGTCCAGAGAGCCAGCCCAGCGTGAAGCCCGAGCCAGCAGCTGCCCCTGACTCTGCTCAGTGACCTGGGCTGGGCCACTCTCCTGAGCTGGCTGATGGATGGGCCTTGTGGTCTGCTCAGAGAAGTCTGCTATGCTCCAATTGTAGGGAATTGAGTGCCATGTTGGCATGTCTGTGCAAGCTCCAGGGGCACAGAAGGGAGATCTGAACAGCATGATCCCCTTTATTGACTTCTCTTTATACTTTAAACATGTTAGTAATGTGCTTAACTGGAAGCCACAGGACTTCTCCCTCCTCCTCCCCAATATCAACAAATAGCTCACAGCATTGAAGTTAAACAAAAGCTTTTCCTTTGCTTTCCCTGTTGCTGCAGTAAATCATGCTGTCGTGTTGCCATAGGAATGGCAGCTATCACAAATATCACTACATCGTGGCATCAGAGCAGCTTCAACAGCCAGGTCTTCATTCTGGGGCCAGTCCTCTTATCCCCAATCCAGCCCTGTGTTTCCAACTCTCCTACAACATGCTGCAATTTTTTGATGAAAAAACATAAATTTAAATTTTATTCTTGGGAGTGAAGAGTTTTATCAAAGAGGATTCATCATAAAAAACCCACACTTCCGTTAGCTCTCAAATACTCAGGCAGACTTGGACAACAGACTATGGAGAGTTGAGACTTTGGTGATATAAATTGTTAAGTTTAGTCACATTTGAAAGACAGTGAAGAGAAAACTAATTAATGGTAAGTTGATTTGAAATAATCTGTAAACAGCTTTGGCAGAGAGGACAGAGAGGTTTTTTTCCTCAAATATTTATGAACCTAGAGATACAGATGGGTAGTGGGTGAGATTTTTAAGAGACATGCTATGCTAATTTATATTCATCAGGGATTTTTACATTTTCTATAGTAGAAGTGGAAAGCATTAGAACATTTCGCTCCAATCCTCCAGCTCCACTATGGACAAATATATATTACTTTCATTGAAAACCCATTATAACTTCAGTATTGTCCAAATAAAGGACATTGAGTTGTGTTTTAACAAAAATAAGCATGTTGCCCTGCTCTAGTGTAGTGAGGAATATCTGTTGGGATAGGCTTGAAATCTCACCAATTTTCACTTACAAGAAAGGCTTGCAGTCACATCAGTACGTGTTTCATGTGCTGAGTAGAAAAGACAACTTTAACCTTTTTACATTTTTTCAGGGAAAAGTAACATGAGTTTTCAAAGACACTGGCTTTTTTATTATTAAAATGCCTGTCTTTTATTTCATTTATTCTGCTTTTGCTAGCCACATGGTTGAAGTTAGGAAAACAAACAGCAGATACTTTCCAGTGAGGAATGTTTACATTAGGTCTAGCTTATCTGTGCAAAGAATAATCTATGAACTCTCCCTGGCCTTTTGGATAAGCAAACATAAACCTCATTTCCCTTTATTGTCCACTCTACGTAATAACTAGTCTTTCCAGAGGGCTTCACAGAGGTTACTCAGTCCAGGATGGCTCCTGGGGATTTCCTTTAATGACTAAAGGGATCACTGTGTGTGTTATTGAGCAGTGATATTGCAGTGGTGATGGTCTAAGGATAAAGCACACAAGTTTGTAGGGAGAGGTATCAGCTTGTATCAAGACTAATCAATATAAATGGAAAAAGAGAAGTCTTCAAGCATGAGTCTTTCCTTGTATCTCTGAAGGTAAACTGATATGTTCCACAGGTTCATGCATCCAACCACACAATCCCATCTCTTTTTTGTGAGCATTCATACAAATCCCCTGTGAGCTAAACCAGCTCAGGAAACTGGTAGAGAACTAATCCAGCAACAAGCAGCGGATTTTTTGGGGTGGGTCAACAACCTGATTTGGCTCCTTGCAGGGGGACACTTGGTGCCATAGGTAGAGAAGCAAGGGAGAAGATGAAAAAAAGAAACAGGATGCCCTTTTTGGTGACCTTAAGATGGATTATTGCTGCAGTTGCCTCATTTCATGGTGGTAAGGCTCTGGTTTGGACATTTCAAAGGGCTTCTTTCAACTCTGCTCACATGACATTCTTCAAAAAACAGCAGTCAGCCTAACCAACATAATGGTACACTTAAGCTTTCAATAGCAATCAGGAGGTGGATGATGCTGTTAACATCTTTCATCAGAGCCTTTGCCGCATTTCCCACAGTCCCTGCTCTTTCTGGCAGGCAGGCACTGAGACTGTGGCTCTCTCAGGGCCCTCACAGACCTGGTGCCAACACCAGCCTGAGTAAGATGCCTTGTTACTGATCATGCCCTTATCTCTATAAAGACATGCAAGATGAAATAGCTTGACATCATATTCTTACTGTAAGGGCCTCTTCCCTAGAATATCAAAGTTATGAAATAGCTTACGCTAATTTAAGTGAGATTTGGATCTGGTCTCACTCAGGTTGGCATTCAAAGCATTGATGCCTAAAGAGGCCAACCTAGAAACGGAGACTAGATAGGAGTAAAGGAATAAAGGTGGATATTAATTTGAAAGGCCTTCAGAGGTACGCCCTGGGCCGGCCAAAGGCTACACCCAAGATGGACCCCGAGTCACGAGTTCTTCACACTTTTATAGGTTTGGTCCATTTGCATATCAGCATAAATTCACCAATTAAACTTTAGCTAATGATGTAATTTCCCCTCAGCTTGCCCCCCTTCTCAAGATGCTGGTTTACACATTTTGGGCCTAGGACGGTCTGGGTGTCCTTGGAGAGCAGCCTGGAGAGGCTTTGTTATGTCTGTCTCAGCATGAGAGAGCAGCAGCTCACAGGCTACAGGACACTGCAGAGTTACACACTGGGAATACCGAATTTGAAAAATATAAAAGCTAAAACGTTTAAGGCGTCAGCATCATGAGGAATCTTGTTCTGCTGTAGAGATTATAGGATTTAAAAGGCAAGGTAAAACTATCAAATCTAAGCTGCAGGCTAAAACATGGCAAAGGGCTTTATTTATTATTTTTTTATTATAGATTGCGGTATAAATCTTCATTTGAGTAATTAGATGATTTGTTTTAAGGAGATGTACAATTTTGCTACAAAAAGTACAAGGATGAAGTGTTTGCCACACATTCACATTCAGTTATTGACTCAAGCTGTAAAAAATTAATGATATTTTCTGCTTAAATTCATGCAGACTGGTAATGTATGTTTTGACAATAACCATGTACTTTAAAGAAGAAATATTTTTGAAGGAAATAAAGTTATGAGCTAAGACACATAAAGCCTGTGTATAGTTCTAAGGTCTCCTGTTTCATTCAATCCATAAAACCACACTATGTTTTATAGTCCCCCACATGAACGCAACATGAACACGAGCTGACTGGACTGAGGTGCTTGACTGTGTTATGAGCACGAAATGCCTCACCCTTATCTCATTTTTTGGCTGCTTTCACCTGCTACAAACTTCATGGTGGTTCCTTTGAAAGCTGCTCTGTTCCAGTGACTCACTTGGAAATTATGGATGTTTGTGCCTAAATGTTCTGTTATGAAAGAGAGAAAAATAAAGATGCCTCACTTTAATTTAAGTAGATTTACACAGTAACCATCAGCAGTCAAGATTATTTTTCAGTAAAGGCATGACTCCAGGATTTTACCTTCATCTTTCTCTGTCAGAAATGTTCCAGAGAAATCTCTTCCCTAGGAAATCTTTTTTTGTTCACTCAGGTTTCTGATGGGAGTTTTGTACTACACAGAGACAGGCTGCTGTCTTCCTGAGCAAGAAGAAGCTATGGAGGTGTTCAGAGAGAAGTGGCAGCAGCACAAATTTCTCATGTAGCTTGTGAATGGATCAGTCATGCAGCCTGTTAGGGAGCTCAGCTCCCTGTGGTGGCTCTTGCATCGGTGTAATCACACCCAGACCAGACCGACCCATAAATCACAGATGCTGTGTGCTCTCATGCTGCAAGCCATAGGACATTTCCACCAAATTTTAGTCCTAGTGAAATGCCAGCTCTTGCTGGCCAGAGGGAGCCAGCAGCACAAATGAATGGCAGTATCAATATGCTGTCTCCCTCCAAAGGCATGTTACATAAAAATCAGGGCAGCCCTACAAAGCAAACAGTAATTCATACTATAGAGGAAAGCATCTCTTCTCCCCTGAGTCATTGCCAATCTGAGGTGAAAGCAAATTTCTCATCCCAAATCATAATATTGGAGAATTAGGCAAAAGAGCAAAACCAGGCTTCTGAGATAGAGCGAAATACCTGCACTGAAACATGGCACCAAAGCATCAGCAATCTCCAGGGGAGGAAAACCCTGCTCCCTACTCTTTCTGCAGACAAATTCTGTAATTGGAGAGTGAAAATATTCTCCTTGATCCCCATCTTTTTTATAGGCCACCCTTAAGTATTGAAAGGGCCCAATTTGTCTCTCCCTGGAGCCTTCCATTCTCCAGGTTGAACAACCCCAACTCTCTCAGCCTGTCCTCACAGGAGAGGTGCTCCAGCCCTGTGATCATCTTTGCGACCTCCTCTGGATTCACTGCAACAGGTCCACATCCTTGTGTTGAGGGCCCCACATCTGGAGACAGCACTCTCGGTGGGGCCTCACCAGAGCAGAGGAGGAGGATCCCCTCTCTCGACCTGCTGGCCATGATGCTTTTCAGGCAGCCCAGCCGTGTTTCTGCCAGCATTCATCCTGCCATTGTGGTTTCTCTCTCATTTACTGAGCAAACATCTGAGAAGCCTAGCTTAGGTTTCAGGGCTCACAATTTGGATTCAAGTCTTGCAGGCCACGTGCAAGAAACATCCCAAAAAGCCTGCTACATGCCAGATCCTTGCAATGCAGCAACATCAAGGTCTCAAACGCCCTGCATAGAAGAGGGCTTTCAAGCTTTCCACTCTTCAATGAGAAACATCTTGTAGTATTTCCTGGGTCTTCTCCTGTTGCCCTTTGCATTAGCAGGTGCTTTGACCAGGCCTTTCAGAAAGAGTTCAGAGACATATTGAAGACTAAGAAGAGAAAAGATGTTCTCTGGAGGGCTTGCTATGCATGAGGGCAAATCTTCACCATAACTGGCAGCAACTGGAAAGGAACCTTCAGATGCCCAGAGTCAAACCAGGTCAATCAGGGATGCAGATTGGTTATTTTGCCTTGGCCCCACCTCATTATCATACCCAGTTTCTCAGACCTTTGAGATTATTTTCTGATCCACCCTGGGAAACTGAACTACGTCATGTCTTTGGGAAGGTCTGTATTGGGTCAATGTTTTGGAGAGAGATTGTAGCAGTGGGGTGCTCTGTGCATCCTAAAGAAAAGTACACAGTTTTCCAACTTGAATGAATCACCATGCCGGTTTCTGATACAAACCTCCCCAGCACTGCTAAATCTGTACACAATATGGAGGAGGCTGAATGTCACCTCAGAGGACCTCTCAGAATTAGCACTCTTGTACCAGAGAATTTTAAAAAATACATTTTCCTAGATTTAATGCCAAATTCTGTACCTTTGCTGAATTTTACAATTGAATCTTCTCTTACACATCTTTTTCACCATTTCTGTGACTGAAAACTGCTTAGTTACTTCTGTTGCAAAACCTTTTGCACCTAATTTCCTCACATTTTCTACAAAAATAAAATTTAAAGACACTTAGCGAGAACTGGTGCTTCCTAGGTAATAAAATACAGACATCCAGTGTGTTATTTCTTGTCCACAGATTCCCTTTAGGGTCTGCAGGCACTCCTAACACCAAGAGACTCATTGCACTGCCTGCCGTAAATATGCCACCAAGTACTGCCACCACTCTCATCACACCACCACACATTGCTCTAGGCAATCACCACCATGGAAGAGTATCTGCCAGGATCCAGAGTCTGTCATGATGACATAATTCCTTTTTTCTCCTGCATTTGAAGTTCACACTTGCTTGCCTTAGTTTGTATGCCCAGGGGATTCAGTTTTCCATCTGTTATTCTGGGGAGGATAACATTCTCAGTGACACTGCACTACTTTCCTTTCATTGATTTCTTTGCCATGCACTGGGGAGAACACAGTCTAAAGATGAGCATTTTGCATGTGCTGTTCATTTAGAGCATTGGTTGTTGGAGCAAAGATCAATAAAAGACAGAAATATCCATGTTCCTCTGCAGGGCACTGGAACTTGTAGTCTGAGCTAGAGGAATAGTCCCAGAAACAGCTGTGGCACAAGACTCTTCACAGGGCCCAGCTAACTCTGACTCCCCCCTTGTCCCACAACAGTGACAAGTAGCAGCCAGTCCAGACTGAAAAATGTTAGGTACCTGTTCTTTATCATTGCTTTGTTCTCTGGGCTGGTTCACGGGCAAAAGGGAGGAAGCATCATCAAGCTGCTCATGTGGATGCGAATTTAGCAGGAGCAGGGCTTGAGTGAGGATCCAACTTTTCATCAAGAGCACAACACTCCCACCAACTTAGCCACACAGGTAACCCATGCAAAGGAAAAAAATGGAAATTTCATCTCACTTTCTTCCTCTCTGTAAGCAAGTGGATAAATTTAATTTCTCTCTTTTCCTGCTTCCTGCAATATCTTCTGATAGAGTGCTTGCATTCCAAAAATCTTTGCTGGAACAAAATCTCCACATTAGTTCAGCGTGGACTGCAAAATTCCAAATAATGTTATTTGGATTCTCCTCAGTTACACTGGTTTGGCACTGGCTATGCTGGACTGATGTCAATCAAAGAGGAAAAGTCATCTCACTTTATTATTGCTCCATACTTGATTCTCTTTCTCTGCAGTTTATCCCTTTGCAATTATAAAGAGATCTGTCACATGATTATTAGCTAGCATAACTAAGTTCAGCAGCTAGTCATCACTTAAATGTCCTTGTTATGAAACTCCATGCACAAAAGAGAAGGTATAGCAAAAGCTTATTACTGGCATATTCATTCACAAGTGTCTAATAGTCAAATCCTTGGCACATCGTTGTTGTATTTTTTCCCAGCAAGACACAGAAATTGGCAAAGCAATCATCAAAGCACATAAGCATATGTCTTAAGTAGATGCTTTAAGTTAATCATATGGTCAAGCACTTTGCTGAACTGGGAACTCTACATTACACAGTGACTGCTTCCAGAAGTCTGGCCCACTAAAAAGTACAGACTGACAGACAGGGAAGTGTAGGGTTGACAAAAGGAAAAGCAAACTTGAAATTATATGATAACTACCTCTGCTTCAGTTAATAAACAGTCTTAGTGACATAACAAACCATGAATTCAAATAAAAAGTAAAATTATTTTACTAGTCAAGACCCATCCACAGCCTTGTACTCAGCCCATAACCATGGAAGGACATCCATGAAGAACAGGCAGAGGCCACACGGATAGAAAGAGTGTAGGAACAAGCAAAGGCGACTTTTGGGAGATGAGAACAAATGACATGTCAAACCTGATGCCACTGGCAAACCATAAAGGATGGTTGCTGTAGGAAGATGAAAGGCATGGATGAAGCAGCAGTACAATACTGGTAGAAGGAGAAGGTTTAAGCAACACAGAGTGAAAGAGTAAAGACTTATAAACAAGTAACTACGTGCAACCCTTCTGATGTGACCTCCTAAAGGACGGCTTGACATAAATAATGCTGTCAGGTAGCAGTGATTGAGAGCCCTCCGCCTCCATCCCATTCCACAGCTCATCTAACCAACATAATCCTCTCCACACCATTTGTGAACATGCATGAAGAGGCATTTTGCTCCATTTCCGTACACAGGGATACTTTTAAATTCTGTGCTTCTATCTATTGTTCAAAACTGATTCTTTAGCCTAGGAGCCCAGCCTGCAATGCTATTATCACAAGAGTTTTTGAAGTGTTTTTCCAAATAAAAGACAGGCACAGACTTCTAAAAATACTTAAAGTTCCATGAAACCCGAAGTCTCAAGATAACAGAGAGATAAAGCACTGATTGGAAGATTCTTCTGCACTTTCTGATAGGAGTGTCAGGAAGAAAGACATTAGCTCTAAAATGTCTTTTAATGGCAATGTACTTTTCCAAGGAAACAAACATAGTTCTCCACAGAAAGTTCAGGGTATGCAGGTTTTTAGTGGAAGTCAACTTTTTTTTAATATGCAAACAAAGTGCTCAGTAAATATCAGCATCTATTCATGCTACTTTGCAGTAACAACGTTCTGTTATGGCTCCCATGGCAGAGATGTGTTATGAGAAAGAAATAAATTTGAAACAAATTATCACCTCTAAACACATAATAGCAATTGCGAGGACTGATTTTGTTCAAATGTGTTTTCTGTTTTGGGATGTATGAATTATTAATCATCACTGTGCAGGGAAGTGACTTCCACTCCAAAAAAAAGAAGACTAAAGTTAAAACAAGGCGGTCCCAGATTCTTATCCTAAACACAAGGGAGAGTCTCTTCTGCCTTCAGCATAGTCTTTCTGTATTTAAGCAGGTATAAATGAGATCAGCATACCTTTCAGATACCTACAAGGAAAACAATCAAATAGCAAAACATCATTTCCAGACAGTTCCAGTAAGTGCATTATGTTGGTAATTTAATGACTAATTGTAAAATCTATCATCTTGGAGATGAAAAGATTTTGGAAGATTTAAGATCAGATTTCAAGTATAGTAAAAGCAGGAAACAAAAAAGAACAATAAACTAAATACTGGAAAACACATGCATGACTCAAAGTCTTGCAATAGAAACTGCTGTAACTTCCATACACATTAACATGATTAAAAACAAATACATGATATGCGGGAAAGTTGAGATCTGTATCAAATGTGAATTAGAAAATTTCAGAGAACAATTGAAAACGAAAAGGACAAAGAAGCATGAACCTTGCTTTGCCAAAACTGAACAGCAAATGCCTAGGAGGCCACAGCAGCAACACTTACCAGGCAAAACCGCAATATCTGGACAAGGCTTGGGAGGCCACCACCTTCCAAAGCCATCCATCAGAACTGCCAGGTGTGCCAAGCGTCTCAGGCACTGAAGTGTCTAAGGCAACTTATTCAACAGCGTACAGACAAAGGAGTAGGGGGACAACAACCCAGGAGAACGTGGAGAGCAAACTATTATGTTAGATGTGGAAGAGTTTATAAATATAGTTACAGGGACCTGGCTGTGTGAGCAACCCATGGTTGCACAATGGGACAGGACAGCGACTCTTGCTGGGTAAAATCTGCCTCTGAAGAAAAGGCCAGTTTGTTTTGGAGACTTGAGTGTGGCATAAATAATGGAAAAGCCTTATAATGGCTTCTCTCGATTGAATTTAGCCTCCTGTGCCTACCCTAGTGACTACAAGGAGAAATAGAATATTTGGGGCAAGAAAAAGAGTGCTGAGTTAATTTAGAGCCATTTTTCAAATAAGCTTCTGGGCCAGAGTTTGGTGTTGGACTTGATAATCCTTGTGGGCCCCTTCCAACTCAGGAGATTCTATGATTCTATGATTCAAGGTTTCATGCACATTTTGGTAAATTTGGAATATTTTCCCTGTCTTTTATCTCAGTCTCTGAAATGAAAATAATCTTCAATTTTCCAGACTGTACATAAGAGCTTAAAGTGCCCAGGAGGCATAGAAACATGTAAATCCTTGGCCTATCTGGGAAAAAGAGTGTCCTGAGAGTAGTCACGGAAATGCTGGAAACTATGAGCCATTAATGGTGTTGGCATAGATACACATAATGTAAACTGGCAGCATGGACTCAAAACATTAATACCCAAGCAAAATTAACTCTGCACACTTGTAAGTACAAAGAAATGACAAGTAACTGCTTTGCAAAGAATGGTAAAATATGATGAAACAGAGAAAAGCAGATGATAAACACTTTAAAGGAAAGAAAAATTGTGTTGGTGCCTCCATTTTCTTCTGATCTCGTTGACCTACTTCTAGAGATGTACACATCTTATGCACACAGCTTATGTACACAGCTTATCCCTTGTAATGTATCACTGTGTTAATTTAAATTATGCCAGTGCTTTGGAATCAGGAAATCAAGGATGAGAGCGGATCTGTTGTACAATGCTCATAGGCAAGGGAAGGGTAGATACCAGCTAATTCAAGAAGACCACAGAAGACTAGCACAAAGAAAGGGCATTTCATTTGAGATGAAGCTATCATGCCCTTACCCAGTGGGACATGAAGCAGGTTCCAGAACTACTCTTACTACACCACCACTACTTTATATAAGACCAACATTTACATGTACACAGATAATAAGAACAGGAAAGGTCTTCTATATACATAAATCCTACCGCTGTCACAGACTCTGGGGCTTGATGTCAGTCATCCCTGCAGTAAACCCTAATCATTCAGGGCTATAATTAGACAAGCAGACAAAGGTGGGCCAACTATGCCTTTTAAGAAAATCAAACCCAACCTCTCAGCCATTCAGGTCAACCAAAGCCAGGGTGGGAGGCACTGGGAAGGGCAGAAGTGAGACTGTAGGACAGAGGTGCACTGAGACATCTGTGCAAAAAAAGAGACTGCGGGACCTTCAATACCCCTCACTGCTATGGAGACACTGACACACGATGGAGAGCACAAGATTCCTTCTGTTGCTTTTCTTCTTTCTACCTCAGCTCCTTTGTAACCATTGATCCTTCCCACAACCATAATCCTGCCTCCATAGGACCCTACCTGCACCTACTATCCTGCTCCTAGAGGCTGTTTGGAAACATCTCCTCCACAGTCCGCCCTGGGACTGGAGGGGATAAGCATCCTCCTCTTACTCTCCACAATGAACAGGAGAAAACCAAAAGGAAAAGGAGAACATGAAAAAAGTGTGAACATCTCTGGTCTAAACAGTCAAGGAAGACAAAAAGAGCACGGGAAAAAGTAATCTAAATTCCATCTGTAAATGGGAAACTAAAAGCACAGATGAAGTCCTGAGAAGGTTGGCAGAGGAACCAGAAAAGCAATCTATCTCTCCTAAAATTGATGCAGTATCAAGTTCAAATCTTATTTACATTATTTTAGATTTCGTACAAAGAAATCAGGTATGTGTCTAATAACCAGCATTCAGCAGGTAGTTCAGCCATGTTTTAAAAACCTCTCTAATTTTCTTCTTTTATCAGATTTCCTAAATCTAATATCAGATATTTACTGAGAGCTATTTCTTTCCCTTCCTATGCTTCTCAGTCCAGGTAGCTATCAAATATGAGGACCTGTATTTTACTAAAATGTCTGTATTTACTGGGGCTTTTTTCCAATATTGTCTGTTCTCTTTGTCTTATCCTTGTGCTTTTCTAGTCTCACTATGTGAAAGCAAAAACAAAATTAATACCCACAGCCAAATTGAGGTGCAATTCATGAATACAAACCTAGAGAAGGATAAGCAGAAACTCCCTCTGCTGTCATGCATGGCATTCATTTCTCCATTAATTAATGCCTCTCATTCCCTTAGGATTGCTTTGTCCATTGATAATTTCTCAAAACAGCTCATTATTTTATCCAACTGATTATATTGTTGCTTTATAAAAGGCATTTATTATTTGTCATCTTAAGAATTATTTCTACATCCTCAGTGTAGAGACAAGATGTTTTGCTCTTGTTCCTCCTGAAAGGCTTGTATTTTAATCAAGTCACAACATAATTACAGTGTTTTATGTAAATACCAACATAAAATCTAGATCTTAACTACAACATCTCCATTTAGCCAGTTAAGTGCTTCTGTGTTCCCCAATACTTTCCTGTTTGACCATCTCATGTTGCTTAAGGTATTTTCACAGGGCAGAGCTATTTACCTGGATAGAGAACTGAAGCAAAGATGGAGAGTTCATCAAAAGAACAAACAGATCCAGATTTGCACTACTGATGGGGTGGGGGGGTTGAGCTTGTCTCCCCGCACACCCAGCCCAGGATGGTCCCAGGTTCCTTGTGCCAGCACCAGCTCCGACACAGCGGTGCAGCCAGCCAGGCTCAGCAGCCACAGAAATACAGCTGCTTTTCTCTGGGCATCAGGGCCACATACTTCTGCCTGGTAAACCCTTTTGTTGCCTAAAGCATGGATGGGGCTTTGAGCAGCCTGGTCTACTCAAAGGTGTCCCTCCCTGCTCATGGCAGGAACCTGGAACCAGATGATCTTTAAGGTCCCCTCCAACCTAAGTGATTCTATGAAAACAGCTTCTAAAATTCCGTCTTGTAAAGTGGTTGTAATTTGACAGGGATTCTTTTTTTTTCCACAGAATGTAGTTCAGCCTGCAAGATGTGGCATGCAATAATATTCGTCCTCTAGAAGTATGCAGAGTGGTCTCCTGAAGAAGCCTGACAACTCGTTTTGGATATGGGCAACAAGCTGGATCTTTCTCACAAAGGCAGGATGCAGACCAAACAGGAACAGCAAGCAGCAATAGATCTCGTCTTTGTCATGAACACGTACTATAAATTCTTAATCAGGTTACTAAGCCTCTTTGCACTCTTTGACAGAACCAATTGTGGACTTGGCTATCTATTCTATTGCCAGAAGTAGGAAAGAGGAGCAGGATTACACAGCAGTGGTCTCATTATGTACTCCCAGGATGCTCCAGGACAGCAGTTCTGATTGTGTAGCTGGCACATCAGCCCTCTGCAATCTCATCCCTACAGGAATGGGACCGGAAGAGCTTATGCAGAAACACTGAAATATCAGGAATAGTTCAGCTATTATAAAATGGTGTAGGTTGGAAAAAATATGGAAATGATAAAAAAGTAATTTAGGGTGGAAGGAAATTCTTTTAAAAAGCTTCATGCTATCAAACTGTGAGAGAGAAAAGATCCTTAAATCCTTAAGATGGTCTGCAGTCTGACATTTTTCACTACTCAGATTTTCAGATAGTTGTGATTAAGGAAAAAATACCTTGGCTATCAGCATCTGGTCCCTCTTCTGGGATCGTGTCTTGGCAGGAGGTGAGACAACCTTCCAAGACACATTCTCCCTCCCCAAATACAACTAATTTTTGTTAGAACACTAACATCATCCCCATTTCATGCCTGTTTCAGTATAAGACTGCCCAATTCTAAGTGTTGGTTGGAATCCCAGGAAGGCATCTGTTCAGGAGACATAGGTTTCCCAAAGTACACCAACCTGGCATTAACTCCATCCCAGACTCAGAGACAAGATAACAACAGACAACCAGTTTGGGTTCCAGCTGGTGATACGAGGGAAGAGTTAATTACACTTTTAAGTACTCCAAGATTTTGATAAGTATTAACTTAGCAATAGCATGAAGGGTCATTTAAGACATATTAAAAATACCGAGGAAGTAAAAGAGGTATTAAATTGTGTTGGTTTAGAGTAGTCCTGTGATGTTATTTTCCCTTTAACAGTAATAAATTTGTTATTTGTTTTTCATACTAACATGTTTCCATTTACTTGGCAAAAGTGATGACAACAAAAGTTCTATCAAAATGTCACTGGATCACATGAGAAAGTAAATACTTACAATAATGATTTGGTTAAATTATCTCCTCTGGCCTCCTTGGAGGTAATTTAGGATTACTGAGTTCTAGTATTGTCAAAAAGAGCCTTTGTAGAATACCATATGGCTAAAAACATAATGAG
This sequence comes from Pachycephala philippinensis, assembly GCA_013397055.1. Lineage (NCBI taxonomy): Eukaryota > Metazoa > Chordata > Aves > Passeriformes > Pachycephala > Pachycephala philippinensis. Next base: position 586,336 of record VWZT01003282.1, on the reverse strand, counting down.
CCTTAGTAAAGTTCAGCAGAAGGTGTGTGTTTGTATGCAGTGACTAAGCATATGCAAGTAGGAGGCAATTACAGATGGCTGGAAATATGCTACTACTGCAAAACACATATGATGTTTTGTATCCCAGAGCAGAAAGCAGAAAGCAGAAATGCTCTGAAGTACCAAGCTTGGCTACTAGCTAATACTGTGATTCTGAATTTGTGTTATTTAGGACCACAGCATCACACTCAGCAGCTGCAGATCAGCAACAAAAAGTTGCTCACTTCTGTTTCTTAGATTGAAAACAAGTTAATGCAATCATGGAAAGTATGCAATGGTAAGGAGAATAGACCAAGTGGGAAACAGGATGACACATCCAGTAAAAGCCCCATTAAAAACAAAGGTATGAGTTAACTGTGACACAGCCGTGCTTAGGGCACTTAGGAAATGAAATGTCTTTACTACATGTGCCAGAGTGGTTAGCCTGCATTCTCTCCCCTATTTTGGGGTTGTCTTATCGGTGTTTTTGCCATACTACAGTTCTGAGATTGGTTTGGGCTGCAGCTGACTGTAAAATGTAAATTTGAGGAGTGTTCATTCTCTTAGATAAACTATACATGTGTATTTGTCACTTTTCCCTAAGCAGTTGCTGGTGCATTGAGATATCAGCCCTCACAGTATTTACCAATTTTCACCCTAACTGGAGATGGAGGTGTCCTGGAGAGATTTATCAAGGGATTGCTTTGCAAGTGTTGAGTGGGAACTGTCATAAATACGAGGTTTGTTGGAGAGGTCAGGGAAATAAACAAGTTGCAGTCCCTTCCCACCTATGTGAAGGAACAGAGACCTGGCATTGGATGACAGGTTTGTATTTGGAAAAGAGGTATTTACAAAATAAACCCAAAACAACAACTTCAAAACCAAACCACAAACCACTCCCTATTCCACCCATTTAGGTTTCAAACCAAAGAACAATCCTACTGATGTCTACCAACTGATCTGAGGTGGGCTGAATGGAAAGAGACACCCTGATTTTAAGAGAAAACAAGTCTATAAAAGGATAGAAGGCATGGCAAGGACCAATGCTACTGATCCCATCAGCTTTGCACAGGGCAAGGGAAAAGACAAATAACAAGGCATTTTATAGAGATATAAAAATATATTTATATTCTAAATTTAAAAAAAAATTATGCAATACATTATATTGTATAATATTATAGTATATTATACATAATTATGTTTTATATAGATGATATATGAAATTTATATAAATCAGAGATACTCATTTCTTCTTTCTTTTTTTTCCCCTCTAAGGTCTTTTCGGCAACCTTATCGTAGGGTCAGCAGGGCACAGAATTCTGCCTTTAAGCCTCAAAATTGCATCAATGAGTGCAATTGCATATTGAAAGACTGGGAAAACGAAAATAAGCAAGCATTTCCCACTTGAATACAACAGGTAATATACATTAGCATACTCTGGCCAGAATTTGCATGTGCAGCAGAACCCTAAGAAATAAGTCAAACAGAGACCTCTTTAGAAAAAGTCACTCTAAGAGCATTCACAGTTCCTCTGTTAGGAAATTAAGACCTAATCATATACAATGGTGTAAAATAGGCTCATGTAGAGGACAAAAATGAAAACGCATTTTTTTACTCTAAATTCTCCCTGGTGACCTGACGGGAAGCCCAGACTGACTGTCCACCTCACGGGCAGTGTGGATGGCTCTAAGTGCCAGAGATGTTTATTCTGGTGGAACTGGTCGTCAAAAACATCTCAGCTTGATCTTAAACAAGCTAACAAAGGTGTAATTTGAGCAAGTTCTGCTCTACCCCTCAGGCCTCCACCATCTCCATTGCCTCTTCCTTCTCCAGTGAGCCTCATATATTTTCTCTCTCAAAGCTTCCATCTTCTGAGGGGCCATCAGGAATGGTTGTTGTGGGGCTGGCAGCTCACCTTCTAACAGCCCTTCAAAGGGACCCAGAGAGAAAATCCTCATCAGATTGAGTATCCAGCAATTCTAACTCCCTCTCTGTTGTTCAGGAAAACAGAGCCCTTACTGAAGCACCATGTCAAGCTTTCTGGGGTTTGCAAGTCATGAAGACCCATCTCCACCACGAAGTAACATGTGGTGGCTTGATGTGTGCAGCCTCTGGCAGCCTCTTGGAGGATGGCTGTAGGTGGACATGGGCTGGACCTCAGCCATCCCAGCGCGTGGGATGAAGTGGAGAGTAGAGTCACTCCAGGGTGGGCCAGAACAGCTCTTTCACTAGTGCCAGCACCCAAAACCTGGGCATTTTTACTGTTGGTAAAAAACAGCACTAGAACAACAGCTGGAAGTGTATTTTACATTAAGGAGCTGATGGTACTTTTTTTTCCCCCAGATGTACGGTGACTAACTTATTGACTCCTGGAAGAACAAATCTTACTGAGAAGGGGAAAAGTCAATGGTGCTAATTAGCAACAAAGTGGTATAATTGAATAAAAGCGCTAGGAGAATCTTTGAATACACTGATCCTTGAGGGCACAGTCACAGTCTTTAAATCCTAAGCCAATGAATGTATTAATGAAGAAAAACCACCACAGAAATTGTGATAAAATTGATCAATTTATGGAACTTTTTGCCAGAAAATGCAACTAAGGTTGCAACGCTGGTAAGATTTAAGAAACAGAAATTAGGCTAAAGGAAACTTCCAATGGAGTTAAAAAGAAAACTTATCTGTCAAGAAATTATTTTCTGTCAGCTACCAAAAACATTTCTTTCATATTCTACTGAAGAAGCAGAGATATTTTTAGACTACATAAATTACTGTTTTTATAAGCTCTGATACTATTTTGGTAAATAATATATCAATATCTGTGTTCCTAACTATAGTCGAAGAATGAAAAGCATGTTTTTGTTCCGTTTTCTAAAACATACTCATTTTATGTTTTTGTAAGATAAAGCATGTTTATCAGACTGATAGCAATCTTGACAGCAGAATCAAGTTTATGAGTGCATTCTGAATCCGTATAAAATTCATATTTACTGCTTCTTAAAATTATCTCAATTGCTTATGGTTTTTTCCTCACACTATCACCTAGTTTACTCAACTTGAAATGTTAACTATGACAGAATTATGAATGGATTAAGATGCTATCTGATTTTTGCTATGATTTCTGTATGCCTCAGGGACAATATTCTGTGAGTTGTTGCAAGGATACTTTTCAGGAAGATAAATGCACCTGTTCTCATGATAGCAAGTCAAAAAGAAAGTTACATTCCTTATTCAACTGGATGATTCTATTCTCCTGACACAAGGAAAGATGTGAAGAGCTACTCTATACTGTGAGTTTGCTTTTTTAACTGAATTAACAAACTAATAATATATAATAATATAAATATTATGCAAAAATACATAATAAACCCCAGCAGTTCCAAAATACTGCTTTTCTGACTCTTGACTTAAGATTTTGATACACATCCAAACCCTGTTTTAAGAAAACAGAAGTTGTTTTAGAAGTACAGCACTTGGGGCTCTACTGACAACAGGGGATACAGACTGAATGTGATTTACAACTGTACATCAACCACAGCCACTTGACAAAGGGTAAGATGTGTCTATAGATAAGGGGAAAAGAGCACTACACATGTTCCTGAGGTCCTACATGCTTCATACCAAACTAATTTAGAACGCTGTCCCTAAACATAAAACAAAACAATGCAAAAGGGCTTTAGAGATTTGGACAGCAAGATAAGTACTCTTGGGAACTTTACTATTTTCAAACAGACTTGTTTCTGACTTTGCATAGTGTAAGAATTATATCATGTTGGCAACAGATTAACAGGAAAGAAATAGATGGGAAGTTACTTCTCCTTGCTCTGTTTACTTGAAATTTGCTACCAAAAATAGCTTTTAGAAGTGCTTCTTCATGCAAAGCTATTTCTTTTACAAGCTCAGCAAACTATCTTGATGGTTATGTAACAATCATACATATAATTTGGTATGTTTCTCTAGAGCAGCACTCTGCCAAGCAGGTGAATGGCTATTACAAAAAATATTTGGGTTATTTTCTGTTCTATTCAAATGAACTGAACACCGTGAGGGGAAAAAATGAACACATCAAAACATTGCTTACCCCTTTTTTTCATTAAAAAATAGTGTATTTTAATAGATGAGGGGAAAAAAAATATTGCCCTGTTTAAGTTTCAGAGTTACAGGACAATTGAGGTTGGAAGCATCCTCTGGAGGTCAGCCGGTCCAACCCTGTTGCTCAAGCAGGGCCACCTTGCAGTTGCCCAGGACTATGACTGGGTAGCTTTTGAGTATCTCCATGGATGGAGACTTTACCACCAGCTGGGCAACTTGTTCCACTGCACAGTCATCCTCACGTAGAAAAAGCATTCCAGAGTACTGTATTTCAGCATTTAGGATATTCTCATTTTAGCCTCAGTGTTGTATTTGAAGAGGAACAGCTATTCACTGTGGGTGCTGGCTGCTGCACAGAAAGCAGAACCATATACTGTGGGGTTTAAGCAGCATCTAGTGGCTAATCTTAGGTAGGCAGCCATCCTATTTAGCTCTATTTTCTCTTAATATATTTAGCATCAGGAAGTAAGGGAAGGGGTGCATTCCATCACTTTGGGTAAACATGATCCAAAAGTGTGCTTGCTTTAAAAAAACCTTTACATATCACTACCGTTAGGGCAAAATAAGAGAAAAAAACCACTGTACTAATCACAGCCTAAAAACTGGAGCAGATTTATCACTGGAGAAAGATTGAAGTATCTTCAACAAAAGAATGAAGAAATTAGGTTTCAAATTAATCTTGCAAGGCCATTTGTTTTTTATGCAAAATAGCATCATGCCATTCCAGTAAGAGGAGGTATCAAGTGCTTGCTCCACTTTTGCAGATGTTATAAGATAGTTGGAGGCCATCTTGTACACAGCAATCATTAAATTTACCTCAGTGATGGGGAAAGTCATGGAGTGGATCATCCTGTGTACATCATGCGGCACATGCAGGACAACCAGGGGATCAGGCCCAGCCAGCATGGGTTTAGGAAAGGCAGGTCCTGCTTGACCAACCTGATCTCCTTCTATGCTGACCCACTTAGTAGATAAGGGAAAGGCTGTGGATATTTTCTGTCTGGACTTTAGTAGAGCTTTCAACACCATTTCCCACAGCATTCTCCTGGACAAGCTGGTTGCTCATGGCTTGGACAGGTGCAGTGTTCCCTGTACAAAAAAATTGGCTGGATGGCCAAGTTCAGAGAGTGGTGATGAATGGAGTTACATCCAGCTGGCAGCTGGTCACAAGTGGGGTTCCCAAGGGCTCAGTATTGGGCCCACTCCTGTTTAATGCCTTTATCAATGACCAGGGGAAAGGGATTGAGTGCCCTCAGTCAGCTTGCGGGTGACAACAAGTTGAGTGGGAGTGTTGATCTGCAGGAGGGTAGCAAGGGTCTGCAGAGGGATCTGAATAGGCTGGGTTGATGGACTGAGGCCAATTGTACAAGGTTCAGCAAGGCCAAGTGCCAGGTCCTGCACTTGGGTCACAGACGAAAAGGCCCTGGGGGTGCTGGTCAACAGCAGCCGAATATGACCCAGTGTGTGCTCAGGTGGCCAAAAAGGCCAAAAGCACCTGGCCTGTATCAGCAGTGGTGTGGCAGCAGGACCAGGGCAGTGACCCTCCCCCTGCACTCAGCACTGCTGAGGCCACACCTCAAATCCTGTGTTCAGTTTTGGGCCCCTCACTACAAGAAGGACATTGAGAGGCTGGAGAAGGACAATGGAGCTGGGGAAGGGTCTGGAGCACAAGTCCAGTGAGGAGCAGCTGAGGGAGCTGGGGGTGTTTAGCCTGAAGAAAAGGAGAATTGGAGGGGAAATATTGCTCTCTATAACCACATGAAAGGAGGTTATAGTGAGGTGAGAGTCAGTCTCTTCTCCCAGATAACAAGTGATAGGACAAAAGGAAATAGCCTAAAATTGCACTAGGCAAGATTTATCTTGGTTATTAGGAAACATTTTCTCATGGAAAGGGTTATTGGGCATTGGAACAGGCTACCCAGGGAAGTGGTGGAATCACCATCCCTGAAAGTGTTCAGAAAATGTGTAGATTTTGTACTTAGGGACACCAATTAGGGGTGGACTTGGCTGGGTTAATGGTTGGACTCCATGATCTTAAAGGTCTTTTGCAACTTAAACCACTCCATGATTGTATGATAAACGTTTTTTGCCTATAGTAACCTTATTGAATGCTGCACCCTGAGTCAGGTAAGTGACCAACAAGCAAATCGTCGTAGATCTTGAAGGAATGATTGAAATTACTGTTCCTGGTTGTTTTGTTTTGTACCACACTCTGCAACTATAGCACTGCAACAAGTTGTATGAGCACTACTAGACTGCTTCAGTGGAGTCAGCTTGATTAATGTGCTTGCCTTTCAGCAGTGATTTAAGTTATTCCAGCAAATACAACTTTACAGCTCTTCCCCTTTTTGGAAGGTTGTAAAAGTTTTCCAAGGAGCCTCTATAAATAAAACTGAAGACATGAGTTGATGCACCTGATGAAGGACAAATTGTAAATGCTCTACACCTTTTATTGAAATAAAGCAAAACACATTTATCCATTGATTTGAATAATGGAAAACAGAGTTTTCAGCACTCAGTTCAAAATAAATTGCTCTAAGGTACTGAAAAAGTGGGAGAGGTGTTACAACAGGAGGTAAAAATCAATTCGGGAAAAATCAATTTGCAAATTCTAATATGCACAGAAGCCGTAGGAAGAATACATCACATTCCTCTGACCCAAACCGTAATAAGATCGCCTGTGTCTAAACTCTTAAATATTTGTTAGTCTAATTTATTTTTGTTTGTCCACAAGCCTTCTGCAGTCAAAAGAAGACCCTATAAAAGTAGTCCTCTGCTTACAACTCCAATACTGACCTTTGGTACGCAAAGGTGATGCGGTTAAAGCAAGGGAAAATGTCAATGATTCACATGCTGCTGAGCGACATACCCTCAAGGACAATTTCTGTCTAATGTCTAAGAAGAGAGAGATAGTCACTTGGAGTCATATAGTGAAACTTGCACCATTACACAGCTGGGGCTATGGTATGCAGTGGTCTGTTGCAGTTTTACCTGTTTTTTTTCACTTACACAGTTATGACTAACTGCTTGTAAGATGGATGTTACATTGTATATCTTCGTATTTAATCAAGCTGGTTACTTTGTTAATTCCTAAAATCTGGACTCTAGAATTGTTAAAAACAAACAAACCCCAATAAAACCAAAAATCTCCCTTAAGCAATGCTGCATTTTACAGATATAGAAAACATGTATCTCTTAAAAAAACCCAGCTGTGCAATTCAGTACATTACATAAACAAGTAACATGATATCTCAGAGGTCTCTCTTCCCCATTAGCCCTCACACCTCCATTACCCTCCTTCTTTCTCCAGGAGCACCACAAGCATCTCCTTTCACCTCAATAATCCCCTTGTCTGATACCCACTTCTTCTTCTATGGGATTCAACAGAAGTAATTTCATGTATCAGTACCTCTTCCATGAGGAAAGCTAAAGCAATTGCACATAATATATGAGAATATGTATCTTCTATTGCAGTACCAATATTTTACTAATCGTTTGAATGAATAAAAATGACATGAAAAGCTTTTACTCCATTTCAAAAAGCTGAAGATTACAGTTTGCAATAAGAAACATCAGTGTTTTCATAAAAACCAGTGTGTATTCTGAGCTTTTGAAGGCACTGAAGACCATTAAGAACTGCCTGAATGCCTATACACGTTATATCAATTTAAACCTTCTTTAAGGAAATCTACTTCAAATGATGCAATCTCATTTGAGGAGCCCAGAGGAGCCAACTGGTTACATGGCCAGTTACACACACTTTGCATGTGTCACATGGAAGCCACACCTAAAATAAGCAAACCACACCTAGTTCTGACTTGCTCTCAGCTGTAAAAATAAATGGCTTCAAAGTTGCTGTTGCAAGTTTGCATTAAAATAAGACTAAGAACAATCTAGTATCAGAATAGCATATTGTTCCTATGTACCTAATACAAAGTATCAACAGTTTTGAGATGCTCTGAAACTCAAAGATTCTCCCCTTCTCAGTAATTGCCTTGACCAGATAGACACAGAATCTTACTCTCTTGTTGGATGTTGTTTTGGTTTTTTGGCCTTTTTCTTTTTTATTTTTTCATTTTGAACTTTAATTCTTGAATGAGAAGTATTCTTCTGGATTTGAAGATTGATTGCTGAGAAAAATATAAAATAAGATTTACAATTTGCGGCATCAGTGCTTTAAACACTAGGAGCCACTGTGACTGACAGCCAGCAGGATGCTGGTGTGGGAACCTAAATCCTCCTGACACAAGAAAGGGAACAGACAAAGAAATTATCCATCTCAGAATCACCCAATTTATACACAAGGTATGTAAAGGAAGAACAACCTTACAGTTAAACGAGTCAGACTGAAATTCAGGTACTGTTAAACACAAGTGCTGATGTTAATCAGAATATAAAAATGCTGTTGAAGGCTTTACTAAATGTCACTAGATTTCAGTTAAACCTTCAGGTTTTTTTCTTCTCTATAGGAAAATATTTCTATGTATTTTAATTCTGTTGTAGAAAGCAAAAATATTTTCATGAGACAAAGTAATCTGCAGCTCTAGGTTTTTACAATCTGAAGACAGCCCAAGGTGTCAAATCTTAACAGAAATTGGAATATTAAATTCTGCCCCTTTTTTGGCCACAGACTTTTAGCGAGTAATGCAGCATGAGATTAACACAAAATATGGATTTTTGAATAATTTTAAAAGGACAGATGAATGTTTTGACAAGATTTTATTGTGAAACATTGGATTTAGAAAAGGTACAAAATGTCAACGGTCAGATGTGTGCCAGTACAGTGTTTCAATAATCTATACATGTGGACAGCTGAACAGCTTCACTGCAGAACGAGGATTTGGACAAACTATCTAAAAGGGGGCCGCAGTATTCACAGGCTTAAAATACATAAATTACTTGAGCCAAAACGACCATTACTGGTCAATGCTAATCAACATCTGGAAACAGGCTAAAAAGCACAATACAGTACAACAATCTCCTCGCAGATCCACGTTTAAAGAACATCAGTTTATTATGTCAATAATCTACAGCTCCAGGACATGATTCTCAGGACTGGATTCACTTGGCTAGTTAACAACTTTTAAAAATTAATGTTAAAAATGAGATTGTGTAAGAAAACCCACAGGTATTTAGTTAGAACTAAAGACCATGAAGCCCCTAAAAACTCTTCTGACTGGAACTTACAATAATTACTTCTAATACGGAATTTCTGTTTGTTTCTTTAAAATGTCCTGACTGCAGCTTGAACTGATATCATTAAGGAATCTTAATTCAAACATTTCACTTTGCTATGCATTTCTGTATTTTAAAACCCATTTCACAGAATATGGGTCACCATCAAACTGGAAAAAAATTTAACCAAATACTAATTCTGAATTAATAAGTCATAAATTTGTATACTAAAAAAATTAATAACAACCCCAAAGATAGCAGCATTCTCTACCCTAGTTTAGTACGTTTAAAGAGGAGCTTTTATAAACATACAAAGTTGATTTTAGGGTATAAAAATACACATATACTATATGAAACATGATAGCTCAAGTTTTTAAAATTTTTCAGTAGTCTGTCACTGCTGGATCTCATTTGAACTACTGAGGTGTTCATAGTTCAGTACCTGGGTGAACAGCCAAGGGTCTATAGACTTTTGTTCTTTAATTAAAAATGTGTAGCTGTTTCTACACAATTAAGCTTGCTGAAATATCAACAGCTACCCTGTTATCAGTCAGTATCCAGAGCTGACTTAAACCTTTACCCATGTAAGTCTGCTTCCCTTTATGCTGATTTATAACTTACCTTCCTGAACAGATACCTTGGGGTATACTAAATTATTGTTTAATCGAAATTTCTGAATATGACTCATGTCCATTAGGAGCAGAGCTGAACTTAAACTGATGTAATTTAGAATGAAAATCCACCCAAAACATTAAAACCCACCCTTTGACACCACATCCACTCCCTTAATTAATTTCAAGACCATTAGTTTTGGCTACTCTTTTCTCATTGTGTATCTTCAGTGGGGGATGTGAATCTTGCAATTCATTAAGAAGAATCACCATAAATTACAACCAAGTACATTAAATCAGACAATGGGGAATAAAAGCATTTAAAACTTTGAGTGTGTATCACTAGCTAAGGATGTAACATCGGGAGTACAATGTCTGCTATGGAATTAAAATTAGTGCTGTGCCAAATGGGAAAAATGTATAAAGAAACCACGAAACTCCAGTGTGGCAAAAAAACATCTTGTGTTTTGTTCAGGAAGTGTTTGGCATGAGCAGCACTAACAAAATTCTACGCCTCACAGACACAAGCTACAAAGGTTATCTAAAGCCAATACTCACTGTCCATCAATCAGCTAGCTAGCTCTTAATGCTGCCTCGAGCACTGCACTAGCCACTTTGATCTTTGTTTCAGATTCCTCTGTACACACATTTATATTTACATAAAACATTTATTAAACATGATTTTAAAACATAAAAACCTTATGTACAAAATACCAACATTCCTATAAATAAACAGTTGGAGAAAGGCACTTGCAAGAAAAGTCTACAGTAAATCTTACAAAAACCACACTGCCTCTGTTACTGTACAATAGATAATCTTTCAGTCCGTCCCTATCACAAGAATGTAAAACACTAATTACTTGTTATAACTAAGAATATAACCATTACAGTCGTATTTACACATACATATATGCCTCTTTTTAGTTCCACTTGAGAGCACCATGATTTCCATTCCAGATTTATATTTTCATACAAAGTGAAAGAACAGTTGCCAGAAATCAGTGTTCAGTGTCACTGCAGATTCATAAACTTTTGGCTGACAGTGTAGTTTAAAAGACTCAATTGCTACTTTGTAAAAAGTACACCTAGTTTGTTATTGCATGTTGTCCTTTCAGAGAGAACACTGCTATGTTCTCTACGCAATTGTTTAATACTATTGCTGGCAAAAGGTTTCCAATATCAAAAAAATAAAAACATTCTTCAAGCCAGTTGAAGTATTTCATCTGAACAGTAACTAAAAAAAGCTGCATATTAATTATAAAAACATGTAGGAAACATGCCAACTAATCTGGTGTGCAAAAATATTTTTTCCACTACACAGGATTTTAAGGGCTTCACAGAATTACTCAAATGTACGTTGAGTAGCAAACCCCACAAATAACCAGTTCCTCAAGGAGATGTGAGGATACTCCCGCTTTTATCAAACTTTTTACCCTTTGACAATGCTGCAACCTGTTTGAGCAGTTCTCTGTTTTTGGCCTGCAATACAGATTAAAAAAGTATTAAAAATACAGATTAAAAAAGTATTAAAAAAGTACTACTGAAACAGTAGTATTATGCACTTTGCATTTATGAACAAACTCTCAAAATGTACATGCTAAGAACATTCAGAGAAGGTAATGATCACTTTTCAAAGATCTGTATTTACTTTTTGATATGCATATTCTGTCTTCAACAGAGAAAGTAACCACATTCCCCATATTGCAAAATTTAGTATATCCACTATTGCACTCAGTGTATGTTCAGTCTGTGACTCATAAGGCAACTTATTCAGGCTTTCTTCCTGATAAAGCACACTTTAACAAGAGATATCTAGCTGTCAATGTGTTAATGCTGCATCCTTAAATCAGATCCATAGCTCAATGACAACTGATCAATTGTCAGAGAATAGACACAAAAAATAAACTTTGAGAAAGCATGTGAGGTTAGGCTTTACCTTCTAAAGTTAAAAGAGTGAGTTTAACTCACATTGAGACTGTTGACTGCAGAACTGCTGTACAATGCAGCCAAGGTTAAACATGGCAGTGACCACTCACAAACTTGGTACTACTGTATTGGAGTGAACAATACTGAGCGAACAGCCTGAATATATGATTCCATCTGAAGTATTTTCCCAAGTACTGATAAGCAATTACACACCTGCAACTGTTCCACAGTTTCCTTGTGAGCTTTCTCCATACTGTTCATCTTTGTCCTCAAGTTAGACTCTTGGTACTGGAAGTCTGCCTTCAATTCTGTCAACTGAAAAACACAGATTCTATGAAGATTCCTTGAACTGCACCAGGACACGTCTTCTAGTCAATATGTGAAATCCTTAGGGAAGCCTCAGGAATCTCAGGACACACTATTTACTATTGCTGTACTGACAGCTCAGCACTTGAGAAGCAGTTTGAAAAGTCTGTATACCTATTTTATATGCAGAAAGCAACTGCAGTCATATAACCATACTGTTTGCTCAGGATTTTATATAAAAAAGACTAAACCTCAACAAAAAAAAATTCAAATACAAGACTGGTGATTTATAATCCTTGCTGTTCTTTCAGCTGTCAGACACTTATCACAATCTTCAGTTACACCTCTCAGTTATATGGTATGGTAACATGAAAACTCTTCCCTACAAAGACAATAAAAAAGATTCTTTTGTGTCCTTTTATGCTACATTTTGTCCTAAGCAAAAGGATAAATATATACAATGTATACATACGAGGTTTATTATGAAATGAAGCCTCTTTGCTGGCAAAGATGCCTGCCATAACAAACCAGAGCATACCTTCCTAAAGAGACTATCAAGACTGCTATTGCCAACCTTAATATGTGTCAAATCACATGTAGTGAAACAGGTATTGTTCAGAAAAACAGGCAATCAGATGGTCAAGTATGCTGACACATATGCAGGTATGCTGATACAGTGGTACCTAACTCACTGAACACACACTGCTGCTCAAATCATGCCCTTATGGCTGTTGGAGACTACAGGGCATCCAGTGCAAACCCACATAACCTCACACTAAATATAAAAAAAAACTAGTGCAAGTGTTGCACCACAGTGAAGTATGAAACTAGATGAGCAAACACGCTACCTGTGAACATTCAGCAAACCGTGGTCCTCTCCTAATAATGAAGTCTCAGGGCCCCACAGTAATGTTGTGGTTTCTCACTACCGTTTTGTGAAGACAGACAAACAAGGCTAGTGCTGCAAACAATAAGCACTGCTAATGACATGGCTGATACCCTGACTCATAACAGAAAGTGATGAATGAGTATTATCTGTAAAGCTGGTTTTTGTTGCCATGCTATACAATTCAGAGGTTTTGCTTTTGGAGCATTCAAAACTGTTCGAATGTTGTCCCTTCACAAATCTTGAGACATGACCTTAACAGGAATCTCCCACAGGTACGGCTCAGGTTTTTCACCCAGTACATGTCTTCAAATTTACTATCTCACAGTAAAAACAAAAATCTGCAGTATGTTCATTTGTGGCAATTTTTTCAGCTATGCAAACATTGTATAATGTGTTCAGCTTTTCTCCTCCCTGCAGCAGCTGAAAAAGTGACATTGTGAAAGTGAGGATTTCATGCCTGAAGGAGACTAACTTCACAGAACTCTGAAGTCAAATAAATAGTTTTAGCAGTGGAGATATTAAAATCATTAGATGTTCTCCCTATGAAAACAGCACAAAACAAGTCACTGCAGTGGTTATGCAGAAGTAGGTGACATTTCCTTACCTACCACTTTTGTTAGTTTTGCCCAGTACACTAAAATTAAAAAGAGATAAGTGAATTTCCTACTGACCCATGATCTTCTCCTGGCTTTATAAGAGAGATCAGGGCCTAATGTCTGTGTTTTAGAAAAAATACCTAAAGAGAATCCATGACAGACGGTTCAGCTCTTTCACATGGAAAACTTAAAGGCTTGAAATAGCAAGTACTTCCAACACTAGGTATATTTTAACAGTGACATAAACGAAAATAGGTTCAATATCCTTTACAAAACACAACTATGTGTGGAAATGAAGATACTGAACTATGGTCGAAAAGTGGAAGCAATTTCCTTTCAGTATGAATAAGTCTTTTTTAACCATCAATGTCTGGTAGGCCACCATGCATTCACAACCAAAATTCTACTTGAAAATATAGTAAATCTGTTTGGAATACAGTTCCATGAGCAGACATTCTAGAGCCACTGTTACAGTGTCCTAAAAGCATCTAGTTATTCAGATGGGAGAGCAATAAAGTCTAGTAAATGCAAAGCAAAGTGTGTATTTGTAGTTATTGCTCTTTTCTTGTCATTGGTTTGTTTGAAGGGTGAATCTTCTCTAAGAGTTTTGCTGCAGCCACTTGGGCCTGACAATTTCACTTAACTTTTGTTGACAGCCATTTAATCCAAGCTTTTCTTGTAGTCTCTGACCACCCACAAAGACTTGACAACCTACAGTACACATGCTACCAATCCTATAAAAACAAACCACTTGATTTTCATACACTACACATGTAAATTTGGACACTGACTTATTATGGCTAGAGTTGCTTTAGTTCAAAACTAAATAAAAACTATGCTAAACTCAGAATGGTCACTACTCTTTGCCATGACTCAGTTAAGAGCATGTAAAACATGCAAACCACTGTCTGGCATTTTATCCATGACCTGTGGCATGCACCCTGAGTAACAGGCTAACTTATTAATGGCTGAAGTGAGGTAAGATGAATTACTCTTTGACTTAGACACAAAATATATTCATGATACAGAAGTCCAAAACTTTTCCTTTAAATGGTAAGGTCTGATTAGCTGCTATATAAAACAATTGTATCTGACTTTTGTTTTCTCTTATTGTCTTGACATTTTTAGGAGACTACAAAACAGAAAACAAAATTATGAAGTACTTATTGAACAGCTGCAATTTTTACCTTTTTATCTTTCTCCAAAATAGTCTGATCTCTTTGCTGCAGAAGACGTTTAAGTGACATTACTTCTTCTTTCAGCTGACTTATGAGGACAAAGTTGTCAGTTCCTCCACTGTCTGCAGACTGATTTATAGAGCTACTAAAAATGAAAAACAATAGTTATTTACAACATCAAAAGAAAAAAAACAAAACACTTTTTTAAAAAAAGAATTAATTGGATAATTAATAATTCCATAAATATCCTTAAGGACTAATGCAAAAAAAGTATGTACCTGACAGAAATGGATGCAACTGGCAAATTACCTTACTAATGGCACACATTACATACACCTGCAGAAATATAATTCAGTATTAGCTTTGAGGGGCATAAATACCTTTTGACTGAAGCAGCCACTTTTAACTTTTATTCTGACCATTTGGCCAGAGACAGAATAAAGGTTCAGTCTCCCATACTAAGGTTCAAAAGAATTCTCTAGATACTGGGTCAGCTTAAAGTAGCAGGTTCTACCCTGCATCTAACTGATAAAACAATTCCTGATGTGAGGGAACACCATTGTGTTGATAACTGTTACCTTGTACATAAGCTTTGTTTAATTTTGCCCCAAACAGCTTAAAAGCAGGAAAATAGTGCTAGTTTTCTGCTAATAAAGTAACTTAAGTGACTGACAGCACTCAGATGCCACCCAATAATCCATCTGGCAGGACACAAGTTTCACATCCCTCATTCTTCAGACAAACAAACAAAAAGTAAGGCAACTTGCCACAGATCAGTGCTCTGTTTGGTTGAAATAGCTCAGCTTTACAAAAATGTAACTTTACCTATCTCCATTTGATGGCTTGGATTCCAGTTTGGGTTTTTTCTTTGGAGTTTCATTCTGAATAGCTGCAGAGGATTTATGGCTGAAATCAAACAAAATGTAAACCTAAAGCCTCATACTATGTAACTCTCTAATATCACCATTTGGTACATGTAAAAAAACTAACTCATGCTCCTAAGTGGAATGCTAGAGACTAGCCAGAAATGCAAGAAAAAAGAAATTCTTTAAATGAAAACTGCAAGATAAATGAAAAGAAAATTAATAAATAATATAATATTTACCTCTGTTTCCATAGTCCCTGATCTTGTTCTGGACTCAGACTGCTGATTCTGAAATATGTGAAATGTACTTGGTAACTGACCAAACATGCCATTATTTGTAAGTTTATGTGAATGGTATCTGTACTTGAGAAAAATCCTCCCACCCTTTTTTTTCCTAACACGGTGAGCATTTATGAATTTTCAGTTGCACAAGTTCCTGACCATGCTTTACTATGTCAGGATGCTATAAAAGTATTTCTTGGCTAAATATCTACGCTATTGCAAGTCACAAGGGGTAGACCTTAAGACTGATGGCTAAATCTTTTTGCTGATACCTCCCAATTTTTGTGAACTTTGTCTTGCTAATCCTGTACTCAGCAAGCTGGTCTAAAGCACCTCTCCTGGGATTCCCATACTGCCATATGAACACTGCCTGAAGTGGTGATCCTTCGGTAAACTTAAATTTTGGATCCCTGGAAATAACTGCTTCTCAGGTATAACCATTTGCTTTCAATCATTTCAAAAGCAACTAATAAAGAACACTGATACAGGAATGGGAGAATGTTGAAGATTGCACTGAGTGAAATAGTTCAAAGAACCTGCATTTATACCTTACTGTCTCTATTGTCTGATCTTAACAACAACTGAAATGGACAGGGAAAAAGAGTCATATTAATTGGACCAGAAGCAATGGACCCACGGCAGCCTACAGAAAAAAAAGGTGGGAAACCAGGAACATTGAGATCTCTATAGATACGGTTACTGTTATAACTCTTCAGTATATCAGAAGCTCTATTCTGTAGCAAAGAGCTAACTTTTTTTAATTTAATCCTTACTGTACCTGTGCCAAATGCATTAAATTAGATTTAACTTTCTGTAACTCAATTTTCAGCAGAGATTTGAAAGAACAGGAACAGTACAATAACTCTATGCATGACAAGAATAATTTTCTTCTTCGAATTCCTAAAACCCCAAATCTTATTTTTCTCTTTTTTAAAGTGAAGGTATGGGCCTTTCTCTTTTACTCATTCCCAGTATAGCTTCATCTTATTTTGCTTCTATCTTTAAGTCACACTTAGACAGGCAAGTTTCAGACAAGATGAAAAATTATAAGCACTAGAAATGTGAAGTTTAAAAGGAAAGTGTCTGTGTGGCTGGGATCAGGGTCATTACCATTGCAGACATAGTATTTACTATCAAACACAAAAAATAAGTACTTCTGAAGTTATGCTGCCACAAGTCTATCAATGAAAATAAGAATCATGACTGCTATTATGGCAGCATAAAATCCCAAACGAATTCTGGGGTTTATGACTAAATAAATTGGGTATGTACACTAAGGTTGGTACGCTGTTTATGCCATGGCCAGAGATGATGTGTTGAGAAAAGTTGCAGAAGATGGGACAAAACTATGTGAAATGTTATCAGAGTGACAGTAACTGAACTGACAGTCTTATGTCCCTACATCTGTATCACAGCCACTCACAAACTGCCTATTCCAGCAAGATTTGATTATAAAAGCTTGCAAAGAGGTACGAACTGGTCCTAGACTGAAGGCAGTCTCATACTGTTGCTTCTGCTTCTCCTCTTAATTGTGAGTATTTGTACACAAATAAGTCAGGGTGAAGTAAGTCAGGGTGAGGATTCTCACTGTTAATACACCTTTTAACCCATGGCAAACGGATTTAAAATAGCAGGTACCACACAGCTGTTACTGCCTAGAAACCCAGATACAAGTTTACCCTCAAGTAACTTGTTTCTGTAGCGATTCCATGAGCCTGTCTCCTAGACTTGCTACCAATTTTTACATCAACTCGTCTGACTATCGCCAAGAATTCCTTTTTTTAATGAACCTCCTTCCTTCAAACTCTAAGAATCCAAGGATTTCTACAGACCATGAAGAACAACGTTATACTACTGCTTTTGACACCATGTTTTAAATAGCTTTTCTTACTATCTCCATACAAACAGAACACAGAAGATGAAGAGCTACCAACACATATTTCAATTTTTGAAATACTTACTTATGATGGCTGCTGCTGTGACGATGATGATGGTGGTGATGGTGGTGGTGTTTTGAATGATGCTGGTCTTTCTCAGCAAGAGATGAGGATGAGGAGTTAGAATGTGAAGATCCCAGGCTCTTCCTCTGTTCTTTCGTCTTCTGTAGCACTCTCTTGTAGGACAGCGTGCAGAGCCAACACAATAACTTTCCATCAACCTTTTGGGAAATAATTCAGGTTTTATTTCCAAGTACACTTGCACTAGAAAATGTAGTTGATATTTGCAAGGAAATTTTGTTTCACTTCATCCATTATCTTTGGGAAAAACAGACATCTTTGGTATGAAACATCACTATTGTACCTCCAGTGTATGCAAGTTTCTTTTAGTACAGTGAATCTTATTCCACTTGTCATTTAAAGTTATGCTACAAAGACCCTAGCAATTGTTGGACCTGCTCTACATCGCAGAAATAATAATAACTTTTAAAAAGGACGAGTCTTTTTTAGTTTAAACACCATGTTCCCTCTCTCAACCTATCATATTGCAGGCAGAATCAAGATGTCCAGCCAATGTGTTACTTGTACCAAGTAAATTCTTCTGTAAAAACAGCATTATTCTTGGGGTCAGTCAAGAGGCTTTTGAGGTCATTTTCTCAGCACCTTCTGGAATGAGAAAGTGGCACTCACCAAAGCTATTTAACAAAACAGAACACAAAGGGCTGCTCAGAGCATTCTACCTCTCTTGTGCTCTACTTAAAGGCAAGGCAGGCAAATAAGAATAGGTAAAGTGACAGATTCAAGTTACGAACATGCATGAGATCCAATGGATGGGAAAATAAAATTAAAATAAATATCAAAACACAAGGAACCGTTGAGCTGCTTAGCTTCTGTTCCACAGCTACAACTGTCTCCTAACACTTAGGCCTATTTTTAGAAAGAGTGATTTAATTAAAAGTTAGCTCAGTAGCTAACATAACAATTGCAAATTACAAAATTTAATTCAAATATTGTAAGGCACAAATCAGCAACTTTAATCTAGTATTTGAGAACTTAAGATACGTTCGTGTTAATCTTTCTCTTCTGAAGGAGGAACACTGTCTATTGTCAGCCTAAGCCATGAGAGATGTGGAACAAAGCCTACCTTCCTTCTTCCCTCCTCTTTTCGATCAAAAGCACACTGCTGTTTGCATTGCTCACAGGTCTGAGGCGGGCCGTACTTCTTCTCCGAGTTGGTGCAACGCTGGCATTTTGTGCCAATAAACGCTGCAATAATGTTACAATACTGACAAGGCTTGGGCTGGAAAAAAAAAGTTGAACTGAAGTCAATACATTTGCATTTTCTGTAGTGAACACAGGTATTTCAACTCACACAATGATGTTTCGAAACTAGTAGGGCTTCATATAACCTACCTTAAAGAACCTTTTTCCTACCATTTTTATCTTCAGTACTAAACTTTTCCTCTAAAATGATGCTTCTTCAGTGGTTAAAACCAGTCTGGATTTTCCATGAAAACCCAGGCATAATAAAAGAAACAGACACAACTATCTGGTTATTAACCTCTACACCTACTGCTTTTTATTTTTTTATATATGATGACATTTTCTCTCCGTTTTACTACACTATTTAAGAAATTACTTACAGAACTTTAAAAGAAGAATAACCAAGCGATTTTTTTTTTAGACTGGAAGTTTCTGATGGCATCCCTCTCCTTTGCACCGCTCAGGGACTCAATAACCCTACAGCTCTAGGACTAGTATCCTAATCCCGGCAATTCTGCACGTAATTTAAACAAAACAAAACAAAACAAAACAAGCCCCACCACCAAACAAAAACCAAATTCAGATACTATCAGATCAAGTTATCAATTTTTATATCATATGCTCAACTAGACTAATACAGTGCTGAAAAATAAAATTGCTGTCAGTTTTCATAGGTTAGAAGTGGCTGATTATCCTCAGTGTACTTCTGTTCTTTGATGAACTACTGATAAAATTGTTGCTGGATCTGTCCTGCAATTCATTTTGCTGCATTTTAAGCTTTTGAAAGCATTTCTTTGTTCAGTTTACATATACATTCACAAAGAGCCCATCTACATACCAACAGCTATTACATTTCTCAGGTTGAATTTCGACTAACATGATTTATGTCAAGTACAGGGAAGTTATGCCTTTTTGTTTCACAACAAGATTATCTTGATACCCCCTAAAAACTCGTATCTGCAGGGCGGCTCAGATACAATGTGTGCATTCACATAATAGAAAAATTCATTTTTCCAACAGAACTGAAGCTGAAATTCAACATGAAAAAACACTAAGTAACATGAATGCAGATAATACTCAAAATCTTTTCTACTTATTAGCTTAACACGATTAACATGCATTTTTTAAGACTTACATAATATAAAGTATGTGGTATTACTAGATTTTCACATTTACCACTCACTAAAAACAGCAAGGGCTAATGATTGGTCTTCCTGCCATGAAGAGTGTATGTATGAGAACATGCAGGGAATAACTTAACATTCGTGAGGTGAAACAACATTGCTTTGCTACAAACAGCTACATTGAAATTATTCTTAACTGTCAAGCTATATATAACCCATACGGATTTCAATTTGGGAAAAGAAAGGGGAACCCACAGAGGAAATCAAGAGATGTCAGTCTTTTCCATCGCCTGTCTGGATGGCAATCTCTAGTGTACGTTTGTTTTTTGTTTTTTTCTCAAAAGAAAGTAAGAAGATTAGTTGCAAGAGAACTTTGTTTTCAGTTTGAAGTACAAATGAGCTCAATTCAGCATTAAGAACCAAATAACTACTCACCGTTCCGAACTGCTTCACGTTTTGGGCACATTTCTTGCATATTGTGTTGGTTTTGCTAAAGAGATAAAATGGCACAACATTGAAGTAGGTGACAAACACGCACTTTGACATTCTTCCCCATGCAATTACTGGCAAACAGAATCACACAAGACTTGGGTTGGAAGGGACCTTTGGAGATCATCCAGTCCAATCCCCCTGCCAAGGCAGAGTCACCTTGAGCAAGTGACACAGGAACGTGTCCAGGTGGATTCTGAACGTCTCCGGAGAGAGAGACCCCACCACCTCCCTGGGCAGCCTGTTCCAGTGCTCTGCCCCCCTCACTGTAAAGTTCTTCCTCATGTGGAGGTGAAACTTCCTGTGTTTTAGTTTATGGCCACTGCTCCTCGTCCTGTCGCTGGGCACCACCGAAAAGAGCCTGGCAGCATTCTCTTGGCACCCGCCTCGGAGATATTTATATGCATTGATGAGATCCCCTCTCAGTCTGCTCTCCTTGGGACCGGCCAGGCCCCGCTCCTGCGAGCGCACTCGCCCCGAGCAGACGCACGCCGTACCTCTCCTGCTGGAACTCGGAGCGGCAGTAGGTGCACTTCACGATGGGGTGGGCGATGCGGCACTCCTGCGGGGGAAGCGCCGCGTTACTGCCCGGCCGAGCCCCGGCCCGCGCTCCGCCCCCGCCCGCCGCCCCGCCAGCAG